>VXBX01005702.1:55125-137497 GCA_013400415.1 Scytalopus superciliaris
CGGCCGGGCTGCCCCAGCAGCGGCCGGGCCCAGCGATCAGGCCGTGGGGAAATGCCGCGGGACAGAAGCTGTCACACCAGCTTGGATTGCCCTCGGGTTTGATTTATTTATTTATTTGGGTTTGTTTGGTTTTGTTTTTTTTCCAGAGTAGAAGTGCAGTGTGGCGAACTGTTTAGCCCTGCATTCCCCGAGCTTTTAAAAGCGTAAGTCAGGATAAAACCCCAAGGTGTGTAGTCCGCTCGAAGCCGTAATACAAGGCTTAAAGCCTTTCTTTACTCTTACTGTTTCTGCTCCCTGCCCGCACCCCGGCCTTCAGGAGTGTGATGCGGGCGGGATAGCCCTTGGGAACCTGTGGGTCCGAACCTGCACCAGGAGAGCTTCGGGTGGGACATCAGGAGGGATCGGCTCCCAGAGGGGGTGACCGGCTATTGGAATGGGCTGCCCAGGAAGGTGTTTAAAGAAAGACTGGATGTGGCACTGAGTGCCATGGTCCAGTGAAATGGTGGTGTTTGGTCATTGTTTGAGCTCGTTGGTCTCAGAGTCTTTTCCACCTAATTGGTTCTGTCGTGCTGGGGTGGCACTGGAGGTGTAGTTCAGGAATGCATAAAGTTCAGGATTTGGGCTGTGGTTGGAGGCTGAGCTGTGTTGCAGCCTCTTATGGCAGGTGTCAGCCCACTGCAGGCTCACCCCACCGGTTCAGCTTCCTCAGGAGGGTGTTCACGTGTTAGTCATTAGGTATTTTCTGCCCTTCTGCAGCTGGCTTAAACATGTAAATCCAGCACAAAATGCTTGTCACCTGCTCTGATTTCTCAAAGTGCAGTCGTGTGCTCTTGCCTTGCCTGGATCAACTGTGTGTTGCCGGGTGATCCCCAGGTGCACAGGTCTGGTAGGAACACAGCGGGATGTGCCCAGCTGCTGATTCTGGGTGTTCTGGGCGAGGGCCCACACGTGGGGCTCTTTATCCCACTGAGCAGTTTTATGTCGCTTTGCGAACGCACTGGGGCTGATGACTGTGCTGTGTTTCAGCCTAACAAAGCTATTTTCCTTTGGTTCCTTTTACAGACAAAGGAGGAAGGTGTAATTTAGCCCCAGAGTGCAGTTTGGCTGTAGCCTGCTGCAGGACTGTGTTCCTCACTAACTACAGGCCTCAGCCAAGTGAGCAATAGTGAATATGCTGTCACTACAATTTTGGGGTCAGTACCACTCAAAGAAGCATTTCAGGTCACCTTAATGAGAAAGCTGTTTTAAGTCCCTATATTCTAGCATTTGTACTCTAACTAATTTTATTCAAGTGAGAAGAGGGAAAAACTTTTTGGCCTTACAACCCTTAACAGTAAGGCTGGAAGTACTTTTTCTAGTGGCAGTGATTGTCTAAACAGTCGTGAGCGAATTAAAATCAAATCAGCAAGTTACCTTGTGTTTCCCTGGGCAAGCAGAACTGAGGTTTATTGTACATTCTGTTGTACTTGAATGGAGAACACTAGGCAGTTTAACAGAACTTCATGAGTTAGATTTGATGTGTATTAACAGCATTTACTGAAATTTATAATAACAAATTGCAACTGTGTTACTGTACTTAGGAAGAATTTTGACTCTGATTTACTGCAACTATGTGATTGTACTTTCTATGCACCACCACATTGTAAGTGAAGATTTCCGTGTCAGAATTAATCACACTTTCACCATTTGGAATGGGATGCCTTAGGAGTCTTTTGCCCCTTAAAATTGTTTGTTTCAAACAGTGAACTAAGATAACACATGCTGGTTGGATCTTCAGAAGCTGAAAGAGGAAGTGATCTATTTCAGAAAAATTTTGTTTGCTTTGCATACCCATTTGTTTGGTAAAGCAAAGATCAAACCTGTGCAGCTCCTGAGGTTCTTTTGCTCTGTTTCTTAGATCATGTGGAGACTAATCCTTTATGGAAGATACACTTAGGTAATTTCAAGGAGATGGGGTGAACAAAGTGGGTAAGGAATGTTACCCTGTTTTGGGTAGTAGGATTCAGAGATGATTTTCATATTAAGTGCAGATGTCAAGTTAATTATATTCTTTTATGCTAACTTTACTTCACAATTACAGTTTACTTCAGGGTTGATCTCCAGAAAACATAAATATTAAGAATGGAATAAATATTATTTTTGTAACTGCCTGATACTTTGATTGTGCTGCTACAGTATGTTTTGGATTTCTCTTTTTTATTGTCACAGTTGACTGAAAATTATTCTGCCTTTGAGTCTTGACCACTTCTGGATAAATTTTATTTCTGTCACTGAAATATAATTGAATTTTAGTGCATGAAATTTTGAATATTAAATTGAAAATATTTCACTTAGAAGATAACCTCTAGCAGGCCTGTAATACTAGCATTTAAAAATTCAAATTTCTGGAATGTCTTTGTTTATCAAAATATCTTCCTCAGCGAATAGAACAAAGGACAGTTACTTACAAATAGTTTTATCTACCGCTTTTAATTACTGATTTAGTCACATGGTACATCCTCTTGGGCTTTTTTTCTGAAACTAGAATTTATTTTAGAGAATCAGAGCCATATATTCTGGCTTGGTGAACTCAAGATTTTGTTTGGAACTTGGTAAGTGCCTGTAGGAAGGACTGTCCAAAGCCCCTGTTCAGGTGACAGTCCTGTACAAAGAGGTCAGAAAGGGAAGGTGATCTGTTTGGCCTTAAGAGAAAGTGAAGGAAGGGGAGATCTTGCTGCTGTCAGTGGGAGCTGTAGACCCAGGTTGCTCTTGGAGGTTCATGACAGTGGGATAAGAGGCAATGAACACAAGCTACAAGGAAGCTCTTTTTGGCCCTGTTTTTGTTTTGTTTGTTTTAAACCTAGATAATAGTTGGACACTGAAGGAGGGGTATAGTGAGTGTGTGGATCATCCGTCCATGGAGGTGTTAGAACTTGACTGGACAACAGCCCATGCAATCACATCTAACTCACCTTGTACTGCATGGCTTGTGAAAATCCTGCCCGATCTAAACTCTCCTGCTATTCTGTGATTACTCAAAGAACAGGCATTATTCCTTTAGAAATTAACTGTTAAGGTTATGCTTAGGAAAACAAGCCAAATAAAGTATGCAAGATTTCCTTGAGATTGCATCAGCAGCAAAAAAAAAAAATCGCCATGTTAATTTTATTTATCATATTATATGAATTTAACAAGAGTAAGACATTGCATATTTTCTTATTGGTAATTTATGGCTTAGAATTTTTGTTACAAAAGCTACTATACTGTTTGAGACAACATTAAGCCGGAGACCTGATGAGAGTGTAAGGAGTTCTTATATTTCTTTTTTAGTTTCTCAAATTTGCTGTGCAATAGATTTTAGGCATCAGTATCTTTAATAGATTTGTAAACACTGTCATGAAAGGTGGTTCACTGTCTGGGAATTTTTAAGGAGAACAAAATGATTACCCAGACCTGCATGCAGCCAAATCTTTGAATTTAAAACTTGCACATTCAGATCATCCACTCAAGGCACATGGCCATTGCATTACATTAACTCTGCTTTTCCCACTGGAAGGTTTTTCCACTGGTCCAGTTTGTAAGTCATCTAAAGTGTCAGTTTTGACTCTTAACAATCTCTAGATGTCATTAAAGGTTAAGGACAAAGTTATGATGGATTTAGCTTAGTCTCTGCTGTATTTTTTCTAAGACAGAATGAGCTGTGGGTTTCTCTGAGTTCACGTTGTGCAATGAGTTTGAAGCATTTGTGTTGCTGCTGCTTCAGGATGATTCAGTATTGAAAAAAAGCATGACATGGCTCCTAAATATCTTTGAGGAACCCATTTTTAATTAATTCTTCCTCATAAACTTGTGGATTAGTGTATAAGCTGTCAGGAAATTAAATGTGTGTTCAAAGAGGCAATGCTGCAGTTTGGACTATATATAGTGCTTTTTATCTTTTGCTCATTGCAAAAGAAAAATCAGTTCTAGGCTCAAAATTGAGTTCAATTGTGATATATGAGTGGCTCTTTCAAAGGTTAGGGACCGTAGTGACCAAGGTATAGTACAACAATCAGTGTATTTTTTATCATCTTGCATTTAGATCACTGTTTTTAGAATGGTGAAAGGAGTAAATCAACACAAAAGGATTGCAGCCTGAAAAAATGTGAGGTCACCTACCCACTGCATGTTTATTTGAAGGTTTGTACAAAGGACTATTGATATTAAATGCCTTGGGCTGGAAGGGGATTTGTAAGACTGCTTGATAGTGTGTCTATAATTTGAAATGGGGGTGATCTAGCAATGACTGCAAAGTCAAGTTGATGAAATAATTTCCTTCTCAGGTTCTGAAAAAGGAAAATGTGTGTCAGTGGAACCTTAAAGATTGACTTTCCCTAACTTGGTCTACTCTCAGTAAACACTGAGTTTTCCACAGTTTTCAGTTGCTTTATTGGGTGGGATAGATAAAGGAAGAGAGTCTTGTGTCAGCATTCTGTTCTTCCACAGCATTGTTTTATTTGCAACTGTGTTGAAAAAGGTGGGAACTATTTTCCTCACTATACCAGAAGTACTTTCCCTTTCTTACAGCTCAGTGGAAGATGCTTGGCTTCTTTGAAGTTGGGGGAGGTTTGTAGGCATCCTCCCTGCAGCCTAGAGGTGAGGACTGGGACTGAACATTGAGACGTTCAAAGACCCAGTGCCATGAACTTGGCTTCAAGTCCTCCCTGCCTGCAGGAATCACAGGTCTCAGAAAAACCTCAACACTCTCCCTCTGCATTTTCACACCATAGGTAGATGTGAGAAAAATAATGTCTAATTTCACTGTTAATAATGCATTTAGCTATGTGAAAAATAGGAAGAGTTTTTAACCTGCTGCATTGTGCTGTGCATCATCTGTACCAGGAGGATTATGCTAGGTTAATTATTTTAAATTAATTTAGTTACTAAAAGGTGAAAATCAGGGAAAGTCTTCTGATGCAGTTGCTCATATAGTACAGGTGCTTTCATGTAACCCAGTGAGCATGGATCTTTATACTTCTGACAAAACTTTCCTATGTGTTTGCAAATCATCAATATCTCTCTGTTTTTTTAAAATACAAGGAGCATACAGAAAGAAATTCTTATTTCAATAACTTCTGTTTACACAGTTTTGAAAGCACAGTTATCTCACAATGTTTTTTCTTTCCCCTTGTGTGCATTCACCATAATGGAATTCTTTTGTATTACTCGTATGCTCTGTAGATAAGTGCTGTTATATACAATACTAAATATCTTTCTTTTAGAGAAACTCAAAAGTTATGTTTTATGCATATGCATAAGCAGACTTCAGGCTGCTTGTGTACCTACTGGTCCTGGGAATATTTCAGCAGCCTGTTTATTACCCCTTGCTTGGTAATGCCTTGTTGTTTTCAGTAGGGGACATTTGCAATTTGGAGTGCAAATCTTCATTCAGAAGCTCTTAATCTTTCCAGAAAATGGAATTCCAAAACTAATTTAATTCTGGTCTCTTTTCAGGACATGTTTTACAGTTTTTAAGGTGACACTGAACATGAATTAGCAAAACTTGAACTCTGATCAATCAAAGCATCTAATTGGAAGTTTTTTCAAACCTTTTCATGTATCATTCTGCAAAGCGTGTTTGTCACTGCCTTAGTCATTTAGCTACTTTTTTCCTTGTTAGTGTTAAGTTTTATCTATGAAAAATGATCCCCATAGCCTGCAAATAATTGGAAATAATACATTTAAATGCAAATACAGAATCCAGATTTGAAGTATTAAGACTGCTCAAATGTGGTTTTGGAAGATATGTGCAGGGCTGATTTACCTTATTTTGCTTTCTTTTTAAAACGTGATTCAAGATTACTGCATTTTTTTTAAGCATGTAATTTTTTGTTCTTTAGAGGTTCCTACCTTGGTGAAGGTATATTGCACAAGTGTTGACTTCAGAGCTGCTTTTAGGATGTCTGAAGATGAAGAAAAAGTTAAACTCCGTCGAATCGAACCTGCGATTCAGAAATTCATCAAAGTGGCAATTCCAACAGATCTGGAAAGGTTAAGAAAACACCAAATAAATATTGAGAAGGTTAGTGTTTATTTTTACTAATGTAGTTCTTTTACAGTATAGAATTAGTCATGCTGGAAGATTATATAGAGATTTCGATGAAGAGTTGATTATGAAAAAAAGATTTGGCTAACTTCTGTATTGTCTGGTGATTCAGTGTGCATGAAGGCCTTTGCATCTGTAGTAAACAGGCTACAGAGTGAGAAACACTGCTTTTGTGTTAAAAAGTTATTGTAAGGATAGCAGCCTAATGTTCTTACTTTACTTTGAAGTCACCTATCTTTTTTCTATATATTGTCAAACTGAGTTGAGCGCAATAGAGAGACTGAATTATTTGAGTGAATTAAAAAAGCACTATATCAAAATTGTAGCATGTTTGTGTGCTTCTGGTTGACATTAGCTCACACTTGACACTGAAACTTTATATGCTTCTAAGAGGTTAAATTCCTGGTTGCACTGTGGCAGTGCCTGTACAGGTAAAATAAACATGCTCAGGACAGTTGTCTGGCACAAAATGACCTATGTCAGTGTTACTAAATCCTCATATTCTGCAAAACAGAGTGACTGTATCCACATTGCTAGTGGGGGATAACCTCTGCTCTGTTTATAACTCCTTAGCCATTTTCAGGAACTCTTTATGTGAGACAGCTGTTTGGCATGACCAGGGACAGTTCTCACAATTCAGCAGCACAGATGGATAGATTCCAGACTTGAAACATTCTCAAACTCTGTTTATTAATATATAGCCTGTGGAAACAGAGAAACTGGTTTGTTGAGGAAGGTGCTAAAACAGGTGACAATGATAGAAAAGGTAAGAGAACAACTGATTCACTTAGAGTCATAACATTGCATTGCAATGGAAGTTTTGAAATGACCATACAAGACACACTTTTTTAGAGAGCGTTTTACTTACCACCACAGAAAAGTCAGTGACAGCGAGTGTCTGTAATTCTGCACATCTCTGAAAAATCATTCATTGTGTTAATTTGACAAGGCTTGTTCACAATGTATAAAATGAAGTGTATGTATAAATCTGGATGATGGAGGACAACCATGTAAATTTTTTAACATCCTGGGAAGGAATGAAGAAATTGGAAGAAAATAGGTTAATGTGATTTTGATTGCCTGGAAGATAAGTTCTGAAGAGGGTGTATAATCTGTTTTTGGAACTGTTCTGCATTTTGGTGCTGTAATTTGTTCATAACTTTTACTATAACTTTATTATAACTTTACCAAGTGGGTAACCTTTTGGATGAAATTTTCCCTGCAGGGTTTCTGCCTTGGGACGGGGGGAGGAAGGAAGATAAATCCATATGTTTGTTTCTGAGAATATAGTCAGAAAATAATGTGTCATTCAAGTGACAATAATTTTTTTTTAATATAAAATGCTTAATTTAAGTGATAGTGATTGGTAGTTTAGTGATAATTTCTTTTCAGAGCAGTGATATGTGTTAGAACACTTCAGGTATTTTTGTGGCATGGTCTTTGTCCAGATTGTACATTTTGTTGTGCCTCTAAAAATCTTCTGGTTTTTGGCTAAGAGTTATGATTCTGAAAAAAAAAAAAAAAGTGGTTTGCAGGTATTCAGTAGATACTGTTTAAACTTCACCTGCTGAAGATTGCTAAAGATTTACCCCACACTAAGGCATGTTCCTGTGCTTAGAAATCAGCAGAACTCATTCCTGGAGTTGCCAATTTGATTGTTCCTGAATCTGAGAACGAAAGGAGGTAGATGGTTTTTCTGTGTTTCCAGTCTCATTCTCTTACTTTCCCTTGTGTGCAAGAGGAAGTCTTCATGGCTCACGAAAAGTAATACATCTGAATATAAAAATAGTCCCTTAATTGCTCTTAAAGAGTTCATACTCATTGTAATGTTCTTAACATCTGAATGTTTCTCTCTCTCTTCTATTTTTCTGGCTGGAAGAATTATAAGTATTACAAAGTTTACTCTATTGCTAGGTTTATGAGAAAGTGAGAATAAAAATATGGAAAAACAGATCTTGAAAACCGTCACTGCAGAGTTTCAGATTAACAGAATGTTAGCAATAGTTTGGTTGAAATACTTCTATGATAATTTGCATTTTATGTCTTTTGCATGCATTTTAGCCATAATGAATGTTTTACAGTACTTTTGTGAGTTGTCAGCATCAGCAGCTTAAATGGTTTTCTCTGAAATATTTTTTGTAAAATTAACTTCCAGCCATGTAAACCAAACATCCCGAGGGGTAAAAGGATAATTTTATAAAATCTGATCCTGTTTATTTTACAGGCTACTTTTAAGCAAAAATCACTAATTATGTCAAATTGCTTAGAGCAGCAACATTATTTACTTACGATGAAGCCAATATCTCTAACCTCATTTCATGAATATTGATTTAAACCTTAGGTTCCAGAGATAGTCCAAACAATTAATCTACTAAATCACTGTTTGAGGAAACTATAAAATCAATATATAATGAAATTTGACCCTGAGTACACCTTTGGTGTCTACCGTAAATCCATCATCATTACTTCTCAACTATTTGAAGGTCCAACTTTCCATATGACAGTTTCTGAAGACTTAAAAGCTACATCCTTAAGAAATCAGTTTTCTGTACTTTTTCTATTCTTTCCATGTTTTCCCCATAAAAATTCTTGTTTTCTAAAGCACATTCCATAGATTGGATGACTTTTCCCTCTAAGTGGGAATAAAATGCATTTGTATCCAAAAGAGTTACAGCTTTCTGTTAGATGAAAGCAATTGTCATGGTAATGTAGGAAGGTGGAGATTCTGTTTGGTGTACTTCCCTAAACTTTGTTGCTGATATCCTTAAAAAAAAAAAAAAAAAACCAAAAACAAAAACCAAAAGGTGCTGTAAGACACTGGTTTTGCTCTGTTGCCTTCAGTTTTAATTTCATTTCCTATCACTGTGCCAAAGCCAAAGGATGTTGCATGAAACACTTTTTGCCTTTGGTGGGGGACTGTTGTGGTGGGCAGGTACGAAAAGGTGACACAGAATGAGAAATTAAGATATCTGTGTCTTACTGCAGTCTTCATCCAAGTGTATACATTTGTGTAAAACATTTATTGAAGAGCTTTTAGCAGGAGGTACTAGGAGAAGCTTTTGAGTTCATTCCATGTCCACTGGATACTTTCAAGGAGAAATGGATCCAAAGCATAAGCATGAGGGTTTCTTTCTAAAGAGAACTCTCAAAAGAGAATGGGACAAAAAGGAAAAGAGATCAAGTGTCTAAGAGTAGCCTAATGTTTTATATTTCTGATGCGGAATAACAGTTATTTGGGTATAGCACAATTGTGATTAAATATCACAGAATTATGGAACCGCAGAGTGATTTGGGTTAGAAGGGAACTTTAAACATCATCTTGTCTCACCCCCCTGCTGTGGGCAAGCATACCTTCCAGTACATACAGTTGCTCAAAGTCCCATCCAGTCTGGCCTTGAAATGCTTCCATGAGGCATCCACAGCTTCTCTGGGCAAGCTGATTTAGTGCCTCACCACCCTCATTGTAAAAACATCTTTTATGTTCAACCTAAACTTAACCTCTAAACGTTTAAAAGCATTGACCCTTATCCTGTCACTACAGGCCTTAGTAAAAAGTCTCTTTCTTCTAAGCCCTCTTTATTTATAGAAAGGTTGCAGCAGGGTCTTTCAAGAGCCTTCTCTTCTCTGAGCTGAACAATCCCAACTCTTTCACAGGAGTGTTGTTCCATCCCTTGGACCGTTTTTGTGGCCCTCCTCTGGACCTGCTGTAACTGGTTAGAATTCCATAGATGTTTTTATTTCATGGACCTCCCTTAGTTTTACATGTATTTGTTCATCATAGAGTCATAGAATGTTAAGGGGTTGGAATGGACCTTAAAGATAATCTAGTCCCAACCCCTGCTGCCATAGGCAGAGACATCTCCCACTAGGCTCAAAGCCCTGTCCAACCTGGCTTGGAACATTGCCAGGGTTGGGTCATCCACAACCTCCCTGGGCAGCCTGTTCCAGTGTCCCTCACAATAAAGAATTGCTTCCTAATATCTAGCCTAAATTTCCTTCCTGAATTACTCCTTGTCCTATCACTACAGTTGCTGATGAAGAGTCCCTCTCCAGTTTCCCTGTAGGCCCCCTTCAGGTACTGGAAGTTTGCTTGAGATCTCCATGCAACCTTCTCTTCTCCAGGCTGGACAGTTCGAACTTCCATTATAAAAAATGTCAATACCATCCTTTTTCAAGCTTTACTGTCCTTGAGGCATCCAGAGTGACCACTGTCTAGGAATGTGGCCTACTTTAGGTTGGGTGACAAACAGAAGTCAACAAGGAAGAATTTGCTGACCACATGAATGTCATTGCTCTGGGTGTATTAAGTCATTGGATTCTTTGAACTCATCACTAGCCTACTAGGAATTTTGTAGCAACCTAGTAATATCCGTAAATATATAAAGCAGGTAAATGTGCTGAAAATTTCTAGTAGAAATTATAAAAAGCAGTAAAGGTTTTCTTAGGAATTCTTCTTGTTCTTAACTGGGAAACAGCATTTTTTATTATTATTTATTCAGACAACGTATTACAGTTAGTTGAAATTGAGCAGGTAATTTTTCCCTAACCCCCTTCTGTTACAACCTCAGAAGTTCCTGTTTCAGTACTCTTTCAGCGATGATTACATTGGAAGATGTACTGTTGATACAGGTTTTTTTGATCCATTTTATTTTAAAGAGCAATGGCAGAGTAATTTATGCAGAAGTTGCTGGTTTCCTAGAAAAATTACATTAATCTGACTTAGTTAAACACAAAGCACCATAGCACCACAAAATCCTAACATGAAAGAACTTTTATCTCTGAAAATAAGTAGTAGCTTTAGATTTCTCATTGTAGAGGCTGATAACTTACTATCCTTATTGCCATGGCCTCTAAAATTATGAAACTAATTATGGAAAGATGTAGGCTATAGATAAAGTTTTTTATTGTTAACAAAGCATATTAAGAAACTGAGGAATTAAACATCTAAAAGAATCTCACAGATTGTGGTAAATGTTTTGTCTTGTTATTTAAACAATTAAACAGATATGCTAATATTTTTCAGTATTGTAGAGGTTTCTGTTGTAGGTTTGACAGTTTCAGCACATGCCCCAGGAATCACAGCTATTTCTAGTATTTTACTACTCTTTTTAGGGATAAAGTCTCTGTATTATTAATGTCAACTCAGTATAGCAGGGATTGATTTATTTTAATAATGAAAAGATTTATATGTGATAATATGGAGTTCTTTTACCAAACTTGCTCTTTGCTAATGGAATAATTACTCTGGTCTCTGTCCCATGGGAAGTTCTGTATGGATAGTTTCACACTGAAGTTACTGGAGCCTTTTGCAGGTGCCACATATGCCCCGATGGTTCTTGTGGCTGTGTTTGTAACTATGTAGAAGTAATAAGTGTAAATGTTGACAGTATCACTGTGTAATGAATGCTATTTTCTCTGTGAATAGTATCAGATACCTCATTGTCCTGTGTGATCAGTACTGCTTATCCACTATTCTATTCCTTTTTCCTTCTCCTACCATTTGTTTTACTGCCCACCAACTGCTTTATGCCCACAACAATATCACGATGCAGTATCTCTTTGCTGTTAAAAACTGATGCTGAAACCCTGGTTACCTGCAATTCGGTAAAATACATTGTACAGTATTTTTCACAAAATACATTGCTATTTACCTCTCCAATTTTGCAGCAGAATTGTTTATGACTCAGCTTCTTTACTGTCAGCTTTTGAGAATTAAAGGGATTATTTACAAAAGGTGCCTTTTTTCTTCATAACCAGCTGGTGAAAATAGCAATTATATGGAGTGTTTTTCCTCTGTTGCAGTATCAGAGATGCAGGCTCTGGGACAGATTGCACGAAGAGCACATTAATGCAGGACGAACGGTTCAGGTAAGAATATTAAAATTACTGTGATATTAATGGAATTAAATTACCTACATAGTTCCAGTTGTCTCAGGGTTAGATCTTCAGAGAGACATATATTTGACAGGTGGATTTGACACGTGCACGGTTTTGCTTTACTTTATTTAAAAGGTAGAAATTTACTAATTGTGTCCTATAAGGCAAATAACAGAAATATTTCATGATTCTTGAACAAACACAAGTTTGGAGTCTCTGGTCTTTTGCAGACTATCCTCTTACATTATTAAATTAGAAGACAGGTATTGCAATAAGGGTTACTGGTAATGTGAAAGCAGGATTTCAGACAAACAGAACATGTGGACTACTAGTTTGGTGTGGAAATCTCTTGTTAGATGCATGTCATCCAAGGAGGAAATACCAGACACATCTGTCAGCATTGGCAACCTCCCAGTGATGTCAGGCACCTGTAACTCAGCACATGGGGAATCTCACAGCTGTTTCTAAAAATATGCATATCTTGATGAAAATGATGCAGAAGCTCATGCCAAACATCAGCCTTCACACTGCTGAATAGCACACGACCAAAACACCAAGACCAAGTCTGCACTGCAAAGTTTGCAGTTACAGCAGGTACTGGTTATAACATGCTGTACTGCCAGTATTCTGGGGACAGACATGTGTTGGCCAGCACGAGAGGAGGCACCTTTTGTTGGTTTCATAGATGTTCAGAGAGGGAACCTGTCTTTGCTACTGGAACAAACCTTCCGTGACTTGCACTGCATCTAGACAAGAAGGCTTGGCCAGCACAGGTAGCACAGTCCTAAACTACTGCATTTCACAATTCTAATACTGTAAATTCCCATGTTTGTTTCAGTGCCTTACTGACTCCTGTGGGAAATTAGACCAACCTAAAAATGAATAAAAAACCAAAACCCAGCAACTCAACCAGAAAGAAGAACTTAATCCTTATTGAAAACCAGAATTAAGATAGTAGGCAGAGCTGGAGTTATGTCTCTTTTTTTAGGAACGGAAGGTGTTAATGAGCTTATTTAACATAGATGATAAGAAGTTAGGCATGAAATCCACTTGATTTTTCTGTTAATTGGAGATGTCAATGTTTATTTTGATTTTTTACCAAATATTTTTGAAATTTGAATATATATTTATTCTTAATATTCGAAGAGTCTTCCAAAGGTGGATGTTCTGTTAAAACAATGACATTTTAACAGCTGCGGTGTAGTAAGCATGTGTTTGCTTATGTCTGTTCTCTAATCTGTTTTCACATCTGAGGGGTGGGAAAGGCTTCTCTTGGAACTTTTAGTTATCAGTATCATTTGTTTAGCAAGACAAAAATCTATCAATAATTAGGGAAAAAAGAATTGTTGAAGATGGTATTTTTAGATATGTTGAATACTTTAATAAGAAAACTGCCTATTTGTCTTTAGAAACATTTGTATTTGTCTTGAATCCAAAGCCTGCCATTTTCACTTTCAGCCAAAATAAATTTTCCTATATTTTATTTAATGCTTACTGCTTTTAGATCTAGATGCAAGTTATGCATTAAAGTGTTTCACATTCTGATACCCAGAGAGCAGAATAAGTATCTGGGTCCGTGCAAGAAGAGTAGACTAGCTTTTTGTTTTAATTAAATAGTTAGGAGTCTGGAGTACTTGATAATAAATTATATGACATGTAGAATGTGTTTGCTATAAGCTGTTTAAATGTTTACCAAAGGACTTGTGATCTGTTTGTTTGCAAAGAAATCAGATTAATTATTGTGATACCAAATGTTCTCTGCAGCACACACTTTGCTCTCAGAATTAGATGTTGTAAAAATACATTAGGAATCCCTAAGTCAATATTGACCCAAGGCATCCACCACAGGTTTTAGACAAATATATGCACAGCCATTCTACATTTAATCCATGTGCACATAATTAGCCATTTTTCTGAATTTTCAGTTTACCCAGAATAATTACTTCTGTTGTACTTTTGATGATGGTCAAAATTATAATAGAAGTATAGATGAGTGCAAATCTGTGTCTCTTTCTGGTGACTGGATGCCACATTAAAAACTTCTATAAAGGAAAGCGAAGAAAATAGAGAAATCTTTGCATAGGGTGTGATGACACCCTCTCAGAAGTACTGAGGAAATATCTCTTGTATATCTTGTATTAGTTTTCATGAATGAGTGTTTGTGTATTTTCATTTTTAGTCCGTGGAGTTCTTAGCATATTAGGGCCTGAATCAATATGCAGTTTTGCTAGGCTTGCCCACATACATGCTGACAGTAGCATGCAAATAGTAATTTTTGCAAGGTTTAAGCTAGTTTCAGTGTAATGGCAGTATTTTGTTGCAGTGTCTAAGGACTACCTTGATCACTTTCATAGTGAGAGGAAGTAAAATGCTGCAGTACTAGGGAGGATGTAAGACTTTGAACGGAAAGAAAAAGAAGAAATACTGTGCGTCAACAGTCTGCCTTTAGCCTGTATTCAGCCCACTAAAGGAGATTCTGTTCTGCAAAACATACCTAGGCAGATGTAGTCTCTCCACTGTGTTGCTCTGGCCTGGAAAGCTGCTTGAAAAATGCTAATCTATTTGTTTTTCAGTTTTTCACTTTTATGATTTTTATTTCAACTGAAAATGCTTTACAAGTAAAAGATGGTTTATTGTCAGCTCTCTTTTGCATAAATCTTCAAAGCTCAGTTTTATGTCTCAGATCTTCTGTACCATCTTTAAAATGAAGCAGTCTTCAAGTTATAGGTACCTTTCTGGCACACTACATGGATACACTGGGAGACCATGAGAAGCAGCCTAGAAAAGTTTATTTCTGCAGGAGATTGTTTATGGTATCAACGAAGGGTCATGTAAAATCAGTTCACTATTGCAGCCTGTGGCCATCTGCAGGGTCAGTGTATGCTTAAACTCAGAATTCCTTTGACCTAGGCCAAGAATTTTCATTAAGACTTGAGGGACATAGAGTAGAAGTGAACTGATTGTGTGGTAGTGATACAAAAAAGCCAAAAAACGTAGTGGGATGTATAAAGAGGGGGTGTGGTCTCTCATACGGTGTCTTTGGTCATCAGTAGTAGGATCCCAGGTAGAATGGTCAGTCCAGTTTGGGCTCCACACTTTTAAGGAAGGTGTGAAGTGATTAGGGAGAGAGCAATGAATATGGTCAGAAATTGAGAAAACTACACTTGCAAAGATCAATAAATTATTTTGCCCAAAGTGCACCTGATGGTGTCGTACTGTCTGTTAGTCATGGCAAAGATGGTTGCACAGAGGACAGGGCTTGTCTTCCCCTATTTTGAACAGTGGGGATTAGAAACACCCATTTTAAACCAGGGCAAGAGAGATTTCTGTTAGATATGAGGAAAAATGCTATAGCAATTAGGATAATGAATTCTTGCAGTATAGTATCAAGGAGGCTGTAGCTCTTCATAAAGAAGTCCTTTTAAGACCAGATTAAAAAAACAACTGACAGAAATAATAAAGGGACAACAGATCATGGGCTGAAGGGATGACTTCCCAAGGTTTTCCCCAGTTTTATTTTCTTACAGAGTTTGTGAGAAAGCCATTTGAAACAAAATTGTTTGGTTTTGGAAGTTAGCAGACCAAAATTGCAAGTATTGCAAAGAAAAATTCTGTGTCTTTTGGGTTGAATTTGGCAAGTTCAAAACTCAGGAGTTCCCATATATGAAAAGAGAATTTTTGTGTTACATTTCTAGTTAAATGAGCTTGGTTTTAAAAGTGGAAACAGTTGGGACAAGGATGATGTACTTTTATGCTCTACCCAGAAATTAAGCTCTGTTCCATTAAAATCATTATGAAAAGAAGTCACAGTCATTTGTGTATCTGTAACATTTATGATGGTACACCCTGGTGAGCTCCTGGGATGTGTCTCCTCTCAGCAGGTCTGAGGTGTTTTGCTAAGCTGAATGCATTTAGCTTCTGCTTAGTTGATAGCAAAAGGAACAAGAGTCTTCTCTCCAAAACCACAGAGGAAGAGCTACTAAAATTAAACTTCACCAAATAGGCAAATATCATAATCTGATTGCTCCACCTTCTTTCTCACAAATATTTCTCTTTGGTCAGCAAGGTCATAATAATAAGTGGAAGGGAGGATCTGATTTAGCCATTTCATGGGGTAAGTAGTTCATATCTCCTGAAGCTTCTGTTCAGGATTTGTGAAAACTCCCACCAGCAAGTTGGTGTTTTGTTGGTCACTGCACAATACTTGTGTGTTGGATATACTGGCAATCTGCCCCAGCTGCAGTGGTACAGACCCCTTGCAGAGCTACGTTTTAACTTCATTTCAACTGCAAAATTTTGTTTTCTTTAAAGGAAACTGCTGTGAAAGCATTATTAGCTCATCCCAAACTCACTGTTGCTGCTGCTTCACAAGAATTTGTTTGACGTGGGTTTTTTTTTTGGTCTCCATTGTTAATAAAGACAGGATAATACTACTAATAATTCTGTTTCCTGAAACAAAACAACAGGGTCAAACTTAGTCCCCTGCATATAGTTATCATAAAATAGCTAACGAAGTGTTGCATCTAGGTAGTCTCATTTTGGTTTTGAAGTGAAATTCCAAGATTCTATAAACCAAGAATTTTGGCACATGCCTATGACAGTGATGATATTCTCCTTTTTTCATACTTAGGGACAGGCCATGGGGGAAAGATGACAGGAAGAGCAAGGTAGATTAAGATGAGAAATGTATGAGGAAAGTTACTGGCTATCATGTTTCTAATTTAACTCAGGATCTTGCAAAGATATTTTTTTGTCTCTCCCTTTTTTTTTTTTTAAATTGTCAATCAGTGTTTTTACCCGAGGCTGGTCTTAAATAATACAGCTTAATTTGGCTAGTAGTACTCTTAATTTAAGCATACAATCTGATACAATATAATCTTAGTAATTTAACATGATTGTTACAAATCAATAGTTCTTTCTTTGGATGTCTAATATCACCTGTGCAATGTTACATCAACATGTTGTATTAATTTCCCTCTTCTCTAATAACATTTTCTACTATTTTTTTCATGAATGTTAAAAACAATTAATTCTACTAGTGTATATAAATAAAATGAGTTCCCTCTAGTTCCTGCTTTTCCAGGTGAGCAGTGTTGCCTTTCTAAGGTATTGCCTGTACCTGGTTTGTATTATGGAAGAAAATCTTCTTGTTCTGTTGTGGGAAAATATTCAAAAAAATTGGTAAACAGTGCAATAAAGCATATAATTTATGATATCACTTTGTAATGCACTGTATTGAATATTTTATTAGTTTTATTTTTTTAAAATTAGGTAAAAACTCTGTCCTAAAACAGTAAGTGGTCTAATTTAAAATATAAATTTCTTCTTTCACTTGTAGGAAGAGGAAATTTGTGTGCATTTTTAGGTTTTAAAAGACCAGGCAATAAAAAGCCCTCTATTTTTGCTATAGATAGAAATTTATCTCATGGGAGGTGCCTGCACACAGTCTCTTCTTGCTAGTTGTGAATAGTTTATATCTTCTCAAAACTCTTGTAACTAAAAAAATATTTTTATGTTTTATTAGATATTCTAATCAATTTTATCTGAAAAAAATATAAAACCCCCAAGTAATCCTTCTCCTTTATCCCTGAAGTTGTCTTTACAAAATGAAAATGATAATTTTGGGGTAGTTTGGGATCACGAATGACTGTGTCCCGAACTCCTGTGATCAGCACAGTCATTTATTATTACCAGAAAAGCAAATTTTGAGAAACAATCACTTACCTTATTTAGATATTATTGCAACTTGTGTAAGTATTTTGGCAAAGGCCTAAATTGATCACAGAAACAGAAATAACTTCAGCAATTACACAGTGAATTAATTAGTTCAATACTTTAGTTGAAACCCAAACCAAAACAAACTGACTTGGAGAAGTGGATGAAGTACAGAATCTGACAGCCAGAAAATGGAAATGCTGATGGGGATGGCTTCAAAACCATTTCTCCCTTGTTTTGTGGTTGGCTGATACAATGGATAAGTAAGTTCACTAGATATGATAACAGGTACCATCTCTTCCCTGACCTTTGGTTCTCGTCCTGGGGTGGATAGGTTGCTTTCCCTTACTGAAAGCCGGCCATGTCCGGAAAGACTGAGCAGTAGCTGCCAGCGATGCCTCCCTGTGCTGTTTGGGCAGGGCTCTGCTGGGAGCTGCCACTCCCATTCAGTTTTTTACAGATGGAGAGCTGAGTGAACTCACAAGCAGAAGCAAACACTAAGAATGCAACTGACCTAGTGAGCTGGTTGTGATTTAGCGACACCTCCAAAAGAGAAGTGCTATAAAGTACAAATGATTTCCTTCAGGAGTCACAAATTACAGACTGGGAGACCCAGGATGGGTTGAACAGGAGGATTCGCTGTGTTATTGCAGGCATGGGGTTTTGCAGCCACTAGAGGCATCTTGGACAGACAAATCAGCTGCAGTCACACCGTGCAGCTGGAAGAGAAGAGGAATGTAGAGGAATGATGACCCAGAATATAGGGATTGCTTGAAACCTGGGATTTTTGAGGGGTGTTTTGGCCTTAGTTTGTTAAAACTTAGAAATGGCACTTCTAAAGATTATTTAAGTATAAAGATGATAGTTGCTTCCCAAGCACGGAAGATAATCTGCTACACAAAATAGTTAGCTACAAAATAACTCTTAATAATGTTACAGCAACTCCGTGCCAATATAAGGGAGATGGAGAAACTCTGTTTGCGAGTCCGACAGGAAGATATGCTGGGTCTGCAGAGAATGATAAATCCCGTTAAAGAGGAAGCTTCATTTGCCATTAAAGACTTCCTGCAGCTGCATGCTGAATCTGCACAAGAACTTAAAAGGCAACTCGAAGGACAGGAGGATGCCTCTTTAACCAGATCTGCAACTGTAGGAGGAGGTAGTAGAATTTAATTTCTGTATTTATTGTATCTCTGTAATTGTATCCAGTATGCAGTTTCTCTGACCAGATATAAGTGAAGTAAGCAAATGAGATTTTGGTTGAATAATAGCTGTTAATCAAGAAGATTTCTTTCCCTACATCACACTTTTGTTATGACCTGTGACTGAATTTTGATAAGCGAAAATGCTAAAGTATCTTAAGAAATTAAATAGCTGTGGCCTTCCATAAGAAAGATACTGTAGCCTTGAATACTTATATCTTGAAATAGAAGACTGTTCATAGAAAGCAGAATACTTATATTCATGTTTATGATAGCCTGATGTATTTTTTCCCCACTGCAAATCACTTGATCATGTGCAAGCAATCGTTTAGGCCATTTTCACTGAATTAGTGCTTGAAGTAACATCATGAAGAAAACAGTTTTTATATGACAGGCAGTATAATACAGCACTACTGAAATATATGGAAAAGAAGAGCAAGTGTATGGGTAAAGGAGGACTTCTCTTCCTGTAGCATTTTAACTTCGTAACTGACAAGAAAGAAGAAAAGAGTATAAATCCATTTAAATAAAAGATTTTGAAAACACACTATAACATGCTGTAAGTCAGACATGTTTGATGTTCTTCCCTCCTTTCTCTACAAAATCTCTTTCTTTCCTTATTCTACTGTTCTGTCTTCAGGACAAGCCTTTATTGTGCTGTGGTACTGGCTAGTGTCCTCTCTAGTGATCTGTGAGAAAGTTGGTGCCATCAGGATTAAATCCTTCAACATACCAGTAATTAGTTTGATTGCTGCAGTAGCAGTACTGTTCAAAATTGTTTGAACATTTCATGTGTCTTAAAATTGAAAAAGTATTCTCAGTCACTGGTGTTACAGAAGAACCTGCCATCAGATTTGATTTCATGACCCTTCTTGTTGCTACATAAAGAACTACAAGAACTCTTTGAAATGTGATTAACAAGCTAGCAAGTCTTGGGGTTTGAGCAGGGAGAAAAGTGCATCTGAAGACTGGGCTTTATTTCAAGAATGTCATGTGCTGCAGTATCTAAAAACCCTTGGGAACATCAAGATACATTGAATAGAGAATCATAGAATGGTTTGGGTTAGAAGGGAACTTTAAAGATTGTCTAGTTCCAAGCCCCCTGCCATGAGCAGGGACAAATCCCACCAGATTCAGTTGGTCCGAGCTCCATCCAAACTGTCCTTGAACATTTCCAGGGGTGGGGCATCCACAGCTTCCTTGGCCAGGCTGTGCCAGTGCCTCACCACCCTTGTTATAAAATTCCTGTCTGCTTGCAAGGCCATCAAAACAGACTGTTAGGCTTCTGACATGAATCTTGACCGCTTCAACACCTTCAGCGTCTTGTTGGTTGTTCAGTAGTTTGCCCTAGTATCTTTGTGGATTTCAGAGTCTGCTGATTCAGATGGCTGAGTCTCTCTGGGACCATCTTATTCAAGTTCTCAAAAATACACTTGAACTTTCAGAGGCAGTTTCTTAAATGTTCTAGAGTGAATTTCATTAAACTTTCAGGCCTTAAATAGGCCTAGCTCATCTAAATATTTTTAACATGTTCTCTTTATGTTTCAGTCTATCTTTTTTTTTTGTTTGCTTTCTTGTTTAAATTAATTGCATTAATTACATTAATTACTAATTACAGCTACTTGTCTGTATAAAGACTGACTTAATCTTTCTTTGGATCATCTGTAATTTTCTCTCTTTACCTGGCAATGCACTTACAATTCTTTTATCTTCCTCTAACTTCAGAAGCATTCACAGAAACTTCCTTGCTACCGTTTATAACCCTTGGTAGCTGCAACTCATGTCCTAGTCTTTCTGATATTAACCTTCTGTGCTTATATTATTGCTTCTTCTCATATTGTGTGTCAAATTCCTGACATCCAGGGCATTGAAGAGCTCTTGCTGAAGCCATAAGCACCTTCCTCTTCATCAGGACAATTTGATGTCATCTCCAAGGTAGCCTATTTTGTTAGTGTCTCCCGGTAATTCTGCAGTCTTTTAGCCTTTAGAAACTTCTTTATTAATTTTTATTAGTTTTTATTAATAATTTTGCCGAATTTGTTGACATCTCATTTGGGAGGAGCTCAATGTCTTCAGTAATCAGTGATTCCCTTCATAGATATTAGTCATTACTTTCAGTCTCTTTGTGAGCTCTTCTCTGTTATAATCAGGACTAAATTCAAGATACCTGTTCTTTTGGTAGTTTCCTGCAGTTGTCCTCTACACATTCCAGTATTTCATTGGAAAGGGCTTGTCCTGGCTTGCATTGCTTTTCTAACAGTTACACAGGTGGCAAAGGAGACCTAGAGGTTAATTTCAAAGAATGGGGTTGCTTTTGAAATCTGAAATACCTTTGAAGTATGGAGGGCATTGAGCATAACAGCACTTCAGAAAGAGAAGAAATTGATTAGAAAGATTGAGATGAGAAGAACAGAAATTAATACAGAAATAATTCACCCCGTTTAAAGTGAAGCAGACAGACAGGCAGACAACTAAATACAATTAAAACATATTTTTTTTCAAGTTTCCCTGCCTGTGAAAGCAGCTCTGTTGAATTGCTAACACAGACACAATATATTGCCTATTCTTTTGTGCTTAGAGGCTGCAGTCCTGAAAGCAAATCTTGGCTGTTGATCTTAATCAAAGGAGCTCTGGTATAGCCATTCTTGTAGCGTGTTGCTTCCCATCTGGTAGAGAAGGAAGGAGTTTACAAATTCAAATCTCCCATTTAGAAGGCATGTCAGTGATATGATACAGTCTCTTCACCCATTCACTACCCTCAGCTGAGGGCCAATAGAGATGGAATTTAATTGCATATTAAACAAATATTAACAAAAGGTGAGACTCCACTCTTAAAATTACTAAAATCTTTTAAGCAATATATTGAATCTTCCAGAGCATTAGATTTTTATCTCAAGTGTAATGAGCTGCTCTGTGAAATCTGCAGAGGTGTTTTCTATTACTACATTTCTGTGGAGATGTTGTAAGTGAACTGGTGGAGCCACTTCCATTCTCAATTCTATTAAAATTGGTTAGACTTGATAAAAAGTGAACTAGTGAATATAAATTTCTTACTCATACTTCCAGTCCAAATGTGGCCACCTCTTACCCTTCTTGTGCTTTACCTTAGGGTTTTGGAGTGAGAAAAGAATTTTCTTGAGGAATTTTTCCCCACTTATTTTTAGTTATTAGAAAGTGATAACATGTAAATCTAGTCACAATTTTTTCTTGAATGTGTGTCATGCAAAACTTCAGTATTATTTATACACTTCCAAGGATGTGCTTTTCTACAATAGGTCACCATAGACTGTTAGGGACAGACCAGAGCAGGGTCTTGTGGAGCTTGTTTTGCTTAGTGAGCTTTTTATTTTCCTTTTGAATTATGAATATTTTAATTCAACCAACTTAGCACGCATGTGGCTGATTAAGGAAGAGTATTCTCTTCTTGGCAGAAGAAACTTGATTTTGAAATGAGATTGTGTAGAATTGAAATGAAATTAAATACTCATAACCAATGATAAATGTCAAAGTATGTGGCAGAACTGTTTTTTCAAAAAATGCACACATTTGGATATATGGTTAATTATATTGAAAAGGGGAAAGCAGTATTTTAGAACTGAGTATAAAACATTAATTAATCTGAGCTTATAAATCAAAAATAAGTTCTGGAAGAAGAGGTGATGATTGTAGAATGTGAAGAACCTTCCATGTCTGGATTCTTAAAGGAAATGGGCTAGAAATAATTAGAAAGAAAAACAAGCCCAAATTAAAACCCCAGATTGCTTACTTTATTGTTTTTACTCTTCTTACTTAGTAATTATGGCTGAATATCAACCTCATTGGTGCTAGACTTCTATTGATCTGAGAGTAGGGAGATTAGGTCCTTAATGTGTTTTGAGGTACTGGGATAAAAATGTTGAGAAATGGACCAATGTTATGAAAATACATAATTTTTATTTTATTTTAAATTAATTCCATGAATAAGCATGCACTGTTAATGATTGTTTAATGAATGTGATTATATTTTGTTTTCCATTGTTCATATCTGTGTTGTTGTATAATATTATTGAACCTATTATTGCACATTCATTGTTTCTAAAGATTGTAATACAATATTTACACTTCAGTATTGTTAGACATATCTGACAAGCCATCCCCAAAACAAGCTTTCTCTTGAGACTCCCCTTTCCAAGGAAGGAAACACGTGTCCTACTGAAGTAGCAATCTCTGTCCAGAAAGGGAAGTTGTCTGAATTAACATGATCTTTGCACTGTGTTCGTGTGCCTTCTCCAGTCTGCTGTTCAGGCTGGCAAGCTCTTCCTTAATCCTTGTTACAACAAGCCAAACTCGTTTGGTACTATTCTTTATTGTCACTTAATTACTTGTTCACCATTATACACATGTCCATTACATCCGTAGTTGCTCAGCTCAGTAGTGGGCTGTTTGACTGGAGGAGGTACAGGTGTGCCTGTTCATTGTATCTGCTCTCCCCCGTGCCACTCCACTGTCTCTTATTCCTCAGTTTTTCCACTGTGCTCTGTCCTAATGTCTTCTGCATTCAGTCCAGTTGAGTTAGAAAGGAAGATACTTGAAAATATCTCCTGGTCAGCTCTGAGCTGCAAATGTTTGTCATCCTCACTGTACCGTTACCCAGCCAAATCCAGCACTGAATGCTGGGCACTATGTTACTTGGTTTTCACTGCTTTTACTTTGGAAGACTTTTCCTTTGGATTTTTTTTTAGGCCACAAATGGCTGAAAATCAAGCCAGTGGCATGATAATCAATCATAAAGTGAATAACTGTTCAGTTTTGGAAGCAGTGTTTTTATGTGTTGTATGTAAATGAAAAGTTTTTGTCCCAAGCTCAGTTTTCTTAGCCCAGTCAATACAGAATTAATTAAATGAGCTTGAATTCAGGAGTATAATTTAATATCACTCTCAGGACTGGTTGTGAAAGTGTGCAGATAGAAACGAATCTATCTCCTTGTCAATAACATCCTCTTAAGAAACTTCCTAGTGCTGTGAGTAAGACTTCTCCCTGATATGATCATCTCTGGGGCTGTTGCTTGGCTTGAATTAGGATAAGTATCAGGTTACCCTTGAGAATCTTTGAGTGAGAAAGTTTGCACGTCACCTGCATTCTGATTCAGTGCATTTATTTACAAACATCCCGTTTCTCATTCAGAAACTTTACATAACACGGAAGTGAAGGATGGCTCCCAAAGTTTAATGCAAATCTATGCCTGTCTTCCGGAAATACCTCAAGAAGAAAATGCAGCTGAATCCTGGGAAAGTTTAGAAGAGGTATGTTGGAACTCCCTCACTGCCACATTGGTGCTCTTGTTTGTAGCAACTATTACAAAATAACATTTGTTTTCTCTTTGTAGGACTTGATTGAGCTCAGCCAGTTGGTGACTGATTTTTCTCTCTTAGTCAATGTAAGTATTAATTCTGTGTTCTATCCTACATAGAGTCTCATGCAAAAAGAGTGTGAATGGGTTACTCCTCAGTGGGGACAAAAAAAAGATGAGCAATACTTCTGCCCATAGCCTGCTCAGACTGAGCTAGTGTCACTTGATCAAAGCAAGAGAAGCAAAATGACATTAACCGAATTTATTCAGTCCAGTATTGAAGACTACAAAATGCTGGTCACTGTTAGGAACTTCAGGAAGACACCAGGAGAGGCAGAGTAGTGTCCCCACAGTGAGCTGAGATGCTTGTACAAAAGTGCTGTCTTTGACCTATGGTAAATACACCTGCAGTTTCACAGAGGGACATTAGACACTGTCAAAGTCATAGGTTATGCATATAATGTTTACAAGAAGAATGTTCAAAAGCATTCTTTTAACTACTCTGCTGCTCTGTCTGGTTAGAAAACTAACAGCTCTTCCTGCCCTACATCAGTGACTCATTGCTACAGGTGTCTTTGTGGCTCTGCTGTGGATACAGGCTCTGCAAGGGAACTTTTTGAGGAGGCAGTTGTCTTCTGCTTCAGCACTAGTGCTCGTAGTCACTCCTGAGTTTTGTGACTGGCAAATGACGGTGTTCTGGCCAGTGCATGTGGCCACAAGCTGAACCTTAGGAGAAGCTCTAGTGTTAACTGCAAACTTCTACCTGTTAATTTTTACAATTTCTACTTGTAATGGTGGCAACAGCTGTCACTGCACAGGGTGGGTGTTTCTCAGGTACTTTTTCTCACTTAATCAGGAGTACTAGAAAAATCCCTCACATGATGCTCTTTCTCTGCTCTCACAACACTGCCAAAATGTCTTCGTCATCCACACTCAGTTCCCAGTGTTTAGTTCTTCCTGTGCCACAAGGAATTTATACACACAGTTCCCATCTTCTAGGAGAGTTCTTTAATCTCCTTGCTGTTGGGTTAGGATGGATAAATAAGCTAGCTTTTATCCTTTCTGCTGAGTATGTGCTGCTTCACTTATACAAAAAAACCCCAACTTAGAACTATTAGGCTGGGGTGGGACTGCAAAAAATTTAATTCAGTATCCTAAAAGTTAAAGCAAGAGATCCTGTTCCCAGGACTTTCTGGATTTTACATGTAACAATTATTAGATATAATACCAAGCATCTAAAGTGTGTGGACTGCACAGTAGATGAAGATACCTGAGCTGGTGGACTCAGCAGTTTCTGAATTAGAAAGAGACAGAAAGTTTTATTTTTTATTTTAAGCTGAACATCAGCCATCTCATTATTTTGTGACATGAAACAGCCTGGGTACTGCTGAGATTAAAATAGGAACAAACAAATCCACAGACCCCTTTATCTTCTGCTCCAGTGTTCCCTGAGAGAGACTGCAGGGGAATCTGACTGGATTTGGAGAAAGGATGCAATGTTTTTGTGAAATCAAACAGTAAAATACAGAGCAACATCAAGGATATTTTCAGTGCGAAGTTAAGTCACTTAAGGTCATAATTAAATGCTTCTGCTTAGATTTCTTGATGCAGCTTTGTGTGTTGGAGTTTGTCCTGATCCTATGAATGCTCTTTATAGAATATTTTTTTGAACATGAAAGTCAGCAGGAAACAAAACTGTTAGTTTGCATTCTTTTTCCCTTTGGAATGCGAAATCATCTATTCACAGAAAGGATTTAGAAATCATACGCTTTGGGTTATTTTCTCTAAGTGCAGCAAGACATTGTCTAATACCCACACCCTATTATTACTTAATAGTTTAGATTTTTGTGAAGTAAGTCTGTAGTTTCAGCAGAGGTTATCAGATGCTAATCATGAAGCACCATTAAGGCTGCTGGATGCAGTGTGTAGCAGATGAAAGTGGCTGTGGGGCCCTGATTACAGGCATTAAAATGGTGTGTATTGGCTCACTGCTGCTTCCCAGCAGGTTGCCTCACTCATAATTCCTTTGCATCTAGTCTCAGCAGGAGAAGATTGACAGGATTGAAGACCATGTCAACAGTGCTGCTGCGAATGTTGAAGAGGGAACCAAAAACTTGGGGAAGGTAGGGATCTGCTCCTGCTGGTGAATCAATGGTACTCTGCCTCCCAGCAATCCTCTATTAACCCAATTGATCTGCCGTCTTTAATGCTGAGGGAACCAGCAATTAAGGAAATAAGGAAGAAATGACACACAGGTAGCAGGGAAAAAAATAAATCGATCTCGCTTGTAATTTTCTATCACATCCCAGCTACTAGGAAATGCAATTATTTAATTTTTGGGGTATTTTTGTAGTGCTATTTTGAGGCTGCCTTGGTTTACCTGCAAAGACAAGTGCATTCGGTGACTGGCTCACAAGAATCACAGAAACATAAAACAAGAGGTGGATGACAACATGTCATTTCCATGCCATTCCATGTAGATGTCAGTTACTGAATAAGCCCCAGGCCTCGAGTCAGACAAGTTACTGAAAAGTCTGAGCAGTTTCTCAGTTTCTTATTTGATTTAATGATGGCAACCAGGTAATACCCAGTGTACATAAAACAGCCAGAAGCAGGTGAAAGGACCTGGTTCACAACTGTGTGCACAAGACAGCTCAATTCTGAATTGGTTTTAGTACATTCTGTCATACAAGTGGGATAGTCAAACATCTTTTTTAAATACTAATTTGTAAAGTTTTATTTATCACTGAGCATTCAAGTAATTGCCAAGAGCAGTGAGGGGAAAATGCACATCACCACAGGCGCAAGTATTCTAACTGGTTTTTTTTTTTCCCTTTACAGGCTGCAAAATACAAGCTGGCAGCTTTGCCTGTGGCAGGTGCAGTCATTGGTGGAGTGGTGGGGGGTCCTATTGGTCTCCTTGCAGGCTTCAAAGTGGCAGGAATTGCAGCTGCACTTGGTGGTGGGATTTTGGGCTTCACAGGTGGAAAATTGATACAAAGGAAAAAACAAAAAATGATTGAGCAGGTCTCTTCCAGCTGTCCAGAGCTTTCTCACCAAAGTGCCAAAAAATCCAGCTGAAGTATAGATTCATTATGGCCAGGAACAACAGCGTAGTAGCCACGCTAATGACAGACTTGCAGCCTTATGCTTTAAATACGAGGCTGGATTGTGTGAATTTTGATGACATTACTGTTCCTTGGGAGGGCTGAAACAGTCATGTCAGAATTTGTCTTTTCAGACACGGTGACATCAGTCCTTTGAAAATTTCTATGGATAACTTTTAATTATAAAATTCTTAAGTGAGCTGTATGCACATCTGTAATGATGGGTGACAGGTGCTTCTTGCCAAATTTGCACAAAGTGTCCTGCAGACATAAAAAGAGATACTTGGAAAACCCTAGTGTTTCCCATGAATGCCATGAGAAGCTGGAGCTCTTGGGGTAGTGCTCCAAAGGAAAGGAAATAAATGACATCAGTCTTTCATGGTCATAGTATTTTAAATTTACTTTAATTTATCCGGATTCCCAAACTTTTCCTGTGTCCATCCCCAGGATATGACTATGTGCGTTCAGTAACGCACAGGGAAGTGTCCGGTGTCGTAAGAGGGTGAAAATAGTGGGTGAGAAATGTGGAAAAAAGTCATGTATATATCATACATCACATCTGCCTCCACCAGCTGCATCAAATCAGTATCAGAACCAGCTTTTCCTCTTTTTCAGGTACCTTATTCTTTTTATTTGTAAACTCCTCACCTTGCTCAGAGTGTAGTTATTAATTAAACAGTGTGAGCAGCAACCCTGCACGACTGCTACTGGAGGATAATAATTTTCCATAGTTGTTCAGCTCCTTGACTTGTCCTGAGAACACCATGCAGGGTGAAGAGCCAAGCTCTGGCATTCTGAACCTGAAGCCTCAGCTTGCTTAAGCAACACTTACTGCAAGGTGTTGCCCTTGCTTCTGGTCTCTGGTGGGAGAGCTGAAGGGCTCCCCTGCAAGGCAGTGCTGCAGCCAGGCAGGGTGGGCATTAAGCACCAGGTGAGGGGAGGGTGAGGCAGCGAGGCCCCGTGTGTGGTGCCAGTGCCAGCAGCCCCTGAGGATGGGACTGTGTCGAAAATGTCAACCTGATACAGGTTACAGTGCAAACCACGTGTCTGGGGCAGCTGCACACCTCTCACATACGGTGCCAGAACGTCTGGTTCCACCCACACTGGAGCAGCTGCTCAGCCTTTTCAAGATTTTGGGACACACTGTGGAGCCTGTACGGGATGAGATAGTGCTACTGCTTTTGCTCGCTTGTTATAGTAGATGCTTCTTATCTTGCCATCCTTGAGAAGCCTTTTGCTTCTGAAGCTTCCATTGTTAAATACAGAAGCGTTAACGTGTTTTTATGGTCACATAATCTACTGTTTGGCACATAGTCCTACCTCCATCTTTTCAGGACAGTACCCATACTACTGCTGCTACTATTTGGGGGGGGGATGGAAATTGAGGCTTTGAAGCTGCTTTTTGAAGTTCTTAGATTGGTCAATTCATCCTGAGCTCTGCTGCAGTCCAGTTTTATGAGGTGCACACTGAAGTCAGTGTTTCGATAAGGCTCCAAGCAGGGAACACTGTCCAAGGAAGTGTACTATAGAAAGGGCTCCTTTTGAATAACCAGTCCTTTGATATCATCACTGGAAATCACTGCCTGCTAATGACAGATGATGGGGTTTTGTGCCTAGAGCCATTGTAAGCAACTGTTAGTTACAGCACAAATAACTTCTTCTGAGCAGTTCTTCCTTATTACTTTTAAAATACTGAAACTGCTCTCAGCCAGAGCATTATGTCTATTTTAAGTAGGTGTGAGGCTCAGGGAAGCAATGTGTGCAAGAACAGTTTTCACCAGTAATTGCAGACATTGTCAAAACTGCATGCGTTAAAGCCACGGTGCCTGCATCAGTAAAGTCAGCTGGAGTGCAAAACATGACCCCAGTAATTCAGCTCATTTGCTCCTGACAGACAAAAAGCGCTTTTCCTTAAATGCATCTACTTCAGATGTAAACAGAGTTAATGAGCTTGTGACAACTTCATAGGCTGTTCATTCTTCTGTTATTTATCTTCTACATTTAGAGGAAGATGCTAAGGAAAAAAAGTGGTTTTAATCAAAAACTGTGGTTGATTCTTTGTATGATTTTAAACGGCTGTATCTGTTTTCCTACGGTATGCTGTGAAACCTCCTGCATTTAAATGACAGCAGCCACATCAGCGATGTTGTGGACTCCATCCTCTCCCCCCAAAGCTGGACTAATGCCAGGACAATCTAAATTCATAAGACTGAATTCCTGCCCCAGCTTATACAAATTCAGCTTGGTATGCACTCATTTTATGCAATGTCTAGCATGAAAACTATTCTTCCCCCTTGTGTCTTTAAAGAAGCAATTTCAAAGCATTGTGTACACACTAGACATGGGAGACTATTATTTAAGCTATGATTTTTTGAAATAGGTGGGTTATTTACATATGTGAAGAAACATCAGCATCTGAGTAACCAAACTAGCATTTAAATTGCTAGGTGTGTTAGTCAGAAGAATTGTAAGATATAAATAATTCTTTCAGACCAAATAAAAGTTTTTTCTTGAGACTGGTTGTAGCATTTACTGAGAATGTTCGGGCTTATTTCTTTTCAGCATCTAAAAGATTATATATTAAAATAATTGCACTACCAAGATTTAAGAATCCTGTATTGAGTTACCAAACACGTGCTTCAGCTGTTGAAATATTTACATTGACTGAAATTAATACAAGTTCTTAAAGTGCCACATGCATCTAGTAACTTGTACACTCATGCTAGCTCAGAAATGGACTCTGCAATTTCAATTAAAAAGAGTTTAGAATGGTTTTATTCTATATAGGAATAATACTAATATTTTTGACAACTTCCCATGGAAGCCTTGAGAAGTGTTAAAGGGAGTGGTAAGCTGAGCACCAAATGGTTAAAATACAGACATGGATGATCAGAGCCAAAGGACTCAGTCTGGAACACAACTTGGATTTTGTTCAGTACTTGCTCTCTCCAGGCAAATTCTCTGTATCACCAGACACGTAAAAGCTCAAGTGGCACTCAGCAGAACATCAGGCAAGCACAGCTCAGCTTTAGCTGTTCAACCTTCTTGCAAATAGAAAAGTCACTTGAACACAGTTATAGCCAGGTCAGTGGTCATCAAGGACCGAGGAGAATCAGGGCCAATTCCCATGAATACACACTGAAATTATTGTAGTGTGTAACTGTCATAAAACTGTTACAGCTAATTGCCCACCTAGTGCTGGGATGCCAAAGCTCTGGGAACAAGTCCTTCCTCTGAAAAGCAAACTTGGATTAAGGAATGGAAGAGGGGTTTCATCTCTTTCACTTTCTGCCTGAAGGCACCAGCCGCTGGACTGCTGAGTGGGTGATGAGGAAGCATCTTTCTCCAGAAAGAGAAGTTTTGACATCTTCCACCAAACAGCCTTTATACATAAGAATCCCAGGGAAAAACAGGAACCTCAGAGGAATGAGTACTTGAGGGCACCATGCAGGAATTGATTAAAATTTCAGGTGCCAGAGCTGTATAGAACCACCTGCAGATAATGAGTGGCGAGTGGCAGCCTTAAAACCACACCCTACTCCAATCTTCCAATGGGAAGGTTGTATCACTTGGCTGCCAAAAATGCTTGATTTGGCATGAGATGGAGAATGAACAGGAGGTCAAAAATGCAGATTCACAAAACTAGCAAAAAGTTCAGCTCTCAAAGCTGCAGCTGCTCAGTTTGCTGTAGCTTAGTGTAGGTGAGTACTAGTGACTCTGTCCTTGGAATTGCTCCCTAGAAAGCTCCTGTTCCTGGTGCTGCAAGGGCTGGATCCAGGACGCTGTCCTGGGATCAGCTTCTGCCACAGCTGCAAAAAGGATCCTGAACAGTGACTGCACAAGCTGGGGCACTCTCCTAAGTAGACCTGAACAAAGTGTTCCACCTGTCCAGAGAACAAGCTCGCTTCTAAGAGCACTAAACCTTGGTGGCCCAAGTCAGGTCCTGTATTCTTTGTAGCAAGTATACTCTACAAATCCAGTACTAATTCATCTCCAGCAATGCACCATAAATTAACAGAGACTGTTCTGTCTTTCAGCTTCTATAAGTTCATCTCACCCAGCAGCCTGAAGATTCATTGAGAAAAGCCCATATTCTGGTGTTGTTTGTAACAGAAAAGCCCACAAGGAAAGTAGTAATTCCTTCTTCAGAGCAGAATTCAAAGATTATGCAGTAAGGAAGGGACAAGCTAGACAAAGAGTAACCGAAAATTTGCAATGGCTGTTTAAACAGTGTCTGCCAGAAAAGCAGGGATCTAGAGGAAAAAGAACCCACAAAAAAAGCCCACATAGCAAAAAAAGACTAATCTCAACACACAGATACTAATTTGAAACTGGCAAAACTCAGGTGTCAGTCCAGCCCTAGTCCTCCCTCAGCATGAAGAGCTTCCAACATTCATGTTCTTTTAACACAACCACGTGGGTAACATAGCAACCCTAATTCCAATAAATGAGAGTAGGTCAATACAGCCCCTTCTTTCAAAGTACAGCCATTATCATTAGAACCTTTCCTTTCCTCACTGGGCATTTTAATATTCAGGATTGTTTAATCACTTGGACATTTACAGCCAGTAAAAGCACCACACAAGATTCTGTAAAACTTTAATTTATTCCCCGCCCAAGTATCCAGAATAGAAGACCCTCTTAAGTTGGAGAAAGATGTGACAAAGAAATAATTACCAGGATAGCTGTTCACATGAAGAAGAAAAAGCACATACTACCAAGGTTACACAGAAAACAACCCAGAAGTCCTATTTAATGGGATAGTGCAAGTTAACACCATGTCTCTGGCAAGGATACCTTCATTTGGATTATAAAAGTTTTACAGAACAGAGTTAGATCAAGAGTCTGGATGGGTCTCTGATATTTTACTATAGCATTAAGAATGTACTGTTTGAAAGATGCTGTACAGAATGACCCACCAAACAAATGTATTTACAAGCCTGGGGAGAAAAAAATTATTTTTCAGTTTATTCAAAATAAAAATACACATAGAATTATGAAAATATAGGTTTACTATTTCCACCACACAGAAGTCAACGCTGCTGTCTGAAAGGCTTGCAAGATTATTTCAAGTTTTTAAAGTTCATCTTTTTCCCTCAATAAGGTGTACCTATGTTCACTGGGTGCCAGTTTCTGGAATGAGCTCTCCGGTGGGCTGCTTGCTAAATCCTGAATTGGCTGAAAAACAGAACAGTAAAATTGCTTGTTAGACTATTTTTAATAATATTTCACCTCCATGAAATTAATTTCTAGCATTCATTATGGGAGTGCATCAATGTCCAGCATTCCCACAAATTGAGTTTGGTTTCTTTTTTTTTGGAAGGCATGTTGTCATTCCCAAGTAGGTGGAACACACATGTGCACACACATTAATTAAGCACTTTCAGTTAAGGATATTCCTTTTGCTGGTGCATCTCAAAGGTAAAGGTCATCACACAAGTTTCTTTCAAGCCACTTAGAAGTATTTCAAATACACCCCACCGTATATTTGCTTTAGTCTGTCTACCACTTGCTTCAACTGTATTCTAGTTTGTGTGTGTGTTTTATGAGATATTCCAGAGCAAAACTGACATTGCTGCCAAAATATTTTAGAATTAGTTTTCTGTGGAAACTAAGAAAAAAATCCCAACAAACCAAACCAAAAAAAACCTCCAACACAAACCCCATGCAATTCAAGGGACATAGTTGACCTAAGACAGCAGCCTCCAGTTTAGGTAAGCCAGATTTCCATCACAGGCACATCCACAAGATGGCAGGATGCCATATGGAGATGAGAACGTAAACATCCCAGGTTTTGTGTGCATTTCTCAAGGCAGAATGGAGATGAGCAAGCCTGCAGCTCTAGGCTACATGCCTGTGCCCAGATCCAAGCACTCAGCAGGCTTCCTCTCTCTCTGGCCAAGCCTCCACCTCATGGCAAGTGCCTCAGAGTCTCTTCCTCATGCACACCTGTCCATCTCCAAGCTGACAGACTGCCTGGCCTGTACCTCAGTCTCCAACCTGGAACTGAATTGAATTGAATTCTGGTTGCTCAATGAATTCTGGAGAAACACAGGGAACTACTAGTTAAATGAATTACTGCTGAGATGATTCAGCCCACGTGTTTTCTCAGCCAGTCACTCTCCTGGCCAAGGCAAGCCCTCCAGGGTTTTCATGCTTTTAAATCTTTTAGCTTTGAGCAGGGCAACAGGAGGCTGCACTCACAGGGTGTAGCAGTGCCAGCCGTACCACATCCCACACAGCAGCAGGAAAATGACCCTGTAGCTATAAATAGTTTCTGTCCCTCACCCCTGGGTGCTCAGATGGCCAAGGCACCCCAACACAAGAGCACTGAGTCTCCTCTGGGACCAAAGTGGCTCTTTGAGCCCAGACAATGTAACGTATAACTTGAAAGAAGTCTTTCAAAGTGGTTATTTCTTTAGACAGTGCTCGAGGTAATGAAAATGTTCCCTGACAGGCTGTTACATTTGCACTTTTCAGCATGACACCAAGCACATTAGCTGAGTGGTGTATCAAGAAGATGCAAAGCTGATCAAGACACACAAGACTGGGCTGAGCAGAGGGAGCCGGGGCTGGTGACATCCTTTCTTTCCTGACACTGAGGTGCTCCTGAGTTTTGTCTAGAGAAGGAGCTAGTAGTTGTGTTCCTGAAGAGATCCCAGGAGTGACTTCAAGGTGTGTAATTACACAACATGACAACCTTTGAGCAGAACCACGAGGAATCCAAACTGACAAGTGCAGCCTATGAGCACTACTAATGCCACTTGTAACTGCACTGATAAAAGCAATAGGGTCTATTACTGCTAATCCATCTTTTCTTGATGCTCTGAGAATCTGCCTCCTGCTTGGACTGGCAACTCTATGCAAAACATTCAATCAATTGTTCTTTCCCCTTAGAAGGACCCTGTGAGAGTGTGTTGTGTGGGAAATCATGCAGCTATGATGTCACATGACAATGACGTAAGTCACACAGGAGCAGCTCTATGAGGTCAGAACAGTCATCTAGCCCAGTATCTTCTGTTTCAGTGGGGAATATATTCTTATATTAAATATTCTTATACTCTTCTCTTATTCAAGGCAAACAGATACCATACTACCTTCTAATGCTCTCCTTGCCTTTACCCAAAGAAAGTTAAGGGAAGTGCCAAGCAGAAGTGGCAATGTTAGGCTTCTGCAAACAGATTTCTCCTTCAGGAGACAGAAGTTAAAAGTACAAACATATTTGAAAGCACAATTCTGACAAATTAAAAAAAAGGCCTTTACTAAATGACCAAATTAAATGTATTTGTTGTAACCTTACCTGACCAGGTGCTACATCAGTTGGATCAGGGCCATGATGGAACTCTCTATGCAATTTTCCAGAATGCAAGTCTAGTACAAATTGCTTCAGTTTACCTGGAATTCTGGAACAAATTCAACAGAAATACCCACATGTTTATTGCAAGTTAAGTCCAAACACAGAAGATTTAAAGTGCACTGTTTAGAGTAGCCAACTTTTGTTTATCTAGCACACTATGCCCACTTTTAGGTGATTAATAGAGGACAGGAAGCCAAATAGCTTGCTAAGGTATCCTACCAGCTTCTTTTTCTTTCCACTGTCTCTTGAGAACACAGCAAGTATTTCATCTTTTCAATAACTCCCACAGAGTTGTACCAGCCGATAACTTCATTGTGTACTCACTTCAGCTCCCCACTAACCGTAATGTAAGAGGGAACAGCAGGTTCCAAATGCACAGTTTACAGATACAAATGACAGTTGGGTACCAGTATTGACAAAACATCTTTGAAAGGCTCTCTACTGCCTCAGCAACTGCACATACACCAGAGATAAGCACTAAGAGGATATCAATGTAAATCTAATCTGAGATCATCTACTGTCACCCACAGCAAACGTGCTAAACTACACCATCCAATTTTATTTGTGAAATATCAGATAGACTGAAAATCTCAAAGTGAAAAGTTGATCTAGTAAGTATGAAATATGAGATAAAAAACTATAACATGAGCACTATGCATGCAATCAAAAATGTCTGAATGGAGACAGGGTTTGCAGGGAGTCTTTCATCAAACCAACTATTACATTTAGGAAAGAGGAACAAAGTGTGGTCAGAGACTATCAGCAATATTTCAGACAGTCAGAAAACTCTATGGATAAAATGCAGCATAATATAGAGTCAGAGGGTATCACTACAGCAGAGTCTGTAACTAATCAGTATTGCAGTGGTACTTTAAGAGGTCTCTTCCCCGATAAGATCAGGAATTAGTACTGATGGAGATGGACATTCATTCTAGCCTAGTTATAGGGACAGCAGAATTACTGCTCCCTGCTTTACCTTGGGCTCCTGCCCTGTTCTAGGCCAGGCACCTTGCTGGAGACATTCTTCTCTCCTGCTGCAACAAGGGCACTTGGTGCATACAGCCTTGTGTGGCTCAGCCTGATCTCACTGAGAAGCTACAACTGATTTGTTGAACACTCCCTGCCATCATTTCCAGCCTGGAACAGCAGAATGAATAGGGACAGGTGGCCAAAGTACAAGGATAAAACATTGAGTGATGGTCTCATTTGCCTATGAAGTGTCAGTTCTCCAAAAGGACAATGAGCTCCCTAAAGAGAGAACTTTTTAGTAGGCCAGTTCTGAAAGTGCCATATCCAAACCCTACTGGCTGGTGGCAGCAATGAGATTACAAGAGACAGCCTGGGGCCAGTTTGTAAAAGAGTTCAGGAAATGTACTAACATGGCAGAAATCCTTGCAGGTAGATGAAAGTCTCAGAATTAAGACTCTGCCTGTTATTAAAATCCAAACCCCCCCCACAAAAACGACAAAGAAATAACAACAAACAAACCAAACCAAAAATTCACATACACACACAAGAGGATATCACCCCAGGCGTTCCAAGCTCTCCTTGTTTCCAAACTGTTTGTTAGGTATTTGTATGTATCAGCTCAACCTCCTAGAGTAAGGTTGAATAATTATTTATCATTAGGCAACTGTCTACAATCCTGACATCTCTTTCAGCTTCATTTGTATGTAACAACTGGTACACATCAAGCAAGCAGCTCTTATTATTCTGACAGTGTTTTACAGAAACAGAACACATAAGAAACATAAAATGAAAGTCTAAACTAAACATCTCAATTGCCCCTATAAGAGATATTAATTTATTTTCGGGCTGTTTAAAAAGTGACAGTAAAAAGAGTGTTTCTAAAATGCAAATATCCTGTTATTTTTTTGCTGGCACGTGCAGTGAACACAATCTTCCAAAGAAACAGGAAAATGAGGAGAACAATAGTCACTATCAGAGTTTCAACATACATAGCTTCAGATATTTGAAAAGCACTATTTGAGATACATCAAACAGAGACCACATTTAATAAGCCTGTGGAGAATTACAGAAAGAAGTTAAGTTCGAACCCTCCTTCCAAATGTCAACATTTCATACAGAAAAATGCCTCCTGGACTGGCAGAATCAGACACGGGATTATGTTCACATTGCATGCTAAATCTGGCTTTGACAAAAACAAAATACCCAGCCTAGGCATCCAACCAGGATTTAACAGGCAGTGTATGTGCAGGTGTCTCCTTTGAGACAGAAAAGAGTTCAACACCCAACCAGAAGACAAAGACAGAGCACTTGTCTGGGGCTGAAAGCTCCTGAAGAGAACGTTTACACATCTTCATTCCTCAACTGAGCCATGAGAGACAGAACATCTGCTTCTAACGCAGTGCAACATAAAGAGACAGGCTGATGTAATGGGGATTATCAGTGGTATTTCACCTGAGCACTCTGATACTTCACTCTCACATATTTCATCCAGATAAACATGACAGTGATCGGCCATTTTCCAAGTTGCACATGGAAGGTTTCAGAAATCCACATAACAGGGATTTCTCTGCCAGCTTTCCAGATTTAGACTAATGCAGGAAGGCCAAAATAGCACAGCACGAAAAACCAAACCTATAGGCTGGGAATTCTTACATGGTGCATTTTACAGTAATCCCTCAATAACAGCACTTATATGTTCCATGTAGTATTTTAAATCTTTTAAAGTTAATTGATACATCTAGATCACTACTTGATGTACCATACCAGGCTCCAAATGCCTAACTATGACAGAAAACAGCAAAACTTTGAAAGAAAAGAGCGGCATCTAAAGACTCAACATGACATTTTTTTTTCTTGCATGAAGTAATACAACTCCATTTAAACAGTGACTTCACACCAACTCATATTGCTTTTAGGCTTTGACACCAAATCACACATAGGCAGCCTTACCTATCCCAGATTTACTCATCTTCCTAGCACAGTACTGGTTAAAATATGAGCACACACCCTTTCCTTTGTTCTTCTCAAATTAAAATGCACAAAGAAAAATACTTACGACAAGTCACTGAAGTCTGAAAAGACATACATGTGCCTAAAGCTATCAATGGCAATCACAGGGCAGTCTGCTGGAGTCTTCTGAATGTGGAGGAGTGGGTGCCTGAATTTGTCACAGTCAGCGTGGAGAAAGTTTATTGTACCTTTAAATTGTGAGCAGACAAAAATCCACGTTAAGTGTTTTTAGTATTATCTAGAAACCCTATCCACTTTTGTAGCTATTACAAAGGTGGAGATATTGGAGAGATATCAAATCTATTTGCAAAACTTGCAAATAGATCTAAATAACTAACACAACTAAAATAACAGATTTTCTTAAAGTGAGGGCTTTTTTTCTCCACATTACAAACTGAAGCTTTATTAATGACCTCTCAAACCGCAGTAAGTCATTTAGACAAGAAGGATTTCTGAAAGAGTTACTCACTAATAAATGTGTATCTATATTATTAATTTCCAAAGGAGTAAGTCCTCACTGTCAGAACTGCACAAAGTCCTTCAGTCTCAAGAGTTTTAAAGCTAGGATTCTGTTTGGCCTTTGCTTCCATTCTACTGAGTTGCCTGAAAAAAAACTGAAAAAAAGTATTAGGAGTCAGTACAAACCTTTTTCACCTATTAACTGTCGTGCGACCTCCTGTTGGAATTTCTCTAAACTCTCCAAGTCGTCTTTCATGTGGAAAAGTATGAGAAAAGGAAGGCCTTCTTCTGTCAGTTCCTGCACAGAAAACAAAGGACAAATCTCATTTCTTCCATTTCTTAAGAGCACTTAAGTGAGTGATTCCAGGAATTTTCATATTCAGTGAGATCTCTACTTAAAAAAACAGACAAAAGAACAAGACAAATATGTTAACTGCTGACCTTCCCTCTAAGATACCTGAGTGATACAGTTAACATGTCTCCTTCCTCTTCCCATAAACAGCAGGTAAAGAATTATGGTATTTTGTTATCAGCATTTCAGGAAGGGATACACTTGCACCAGAATACTTGCATGAAAGAAATAACCCAATTCTGAGAAAACACATCTTAACAGAAACCACAATAAGGCCTGAGAAGCACGGTAATAAATGCTATGAAAGGCTGAAGGTGTATCCTAGGCCCAGTCCTACCTTGTTCACATAGTGAGGTGGTGCTTTCTTAACATAACACAATGAATATCTTTAACTCTATCCCCTTTCCCCAAGTAAAGAAAAAAATCGGAAGCTAATGGCACAGCCGTATCAGTTGTGATCAAGTACTGCTCTTCTGCCAGTATGTCCTGACTGGTCATCTGTGTAACAATACTGCTAAATTCACAGGCTAATTTATTATTAAAATTGATGAAAAAATGAAAACCTTTGCTGGACAGACAAACTTTAACTCCGCATAGGAATAGGTCCTTGCAGCCCAAGTGCCTTTTAAAGATCTCTGTGCCCAAGGACAGATAAATACAGGAATTCCTTGAATAATTTAGTCAGGATTTTTCTTTTACTTAAGCCCAAAACACAAACAATATCCACTTGCTTGCTTCAAACGTGATTTTTAGGCACTTACCAACACCAGCTCAACTTGCTACAGCCTGACTGAAGAAATCATAACTTACCATCTAAGAAATGCCTAGAGCTGTCTATTTTTCATTTGCACAACTGGTGTAACAAGCAAGTGCTGCTATTGCTTTGATTCTAGCTTGTACCAGCATAAAAGCTGTGCTTTTGGAGAAAGATAGCACTGGCTTATTCTGCCACCAAATAGAAGAGTTTCTTCGGATATTATCGATTTGCAGTAAGTTGGAAGAAACATTTTCCCTATCAGCAGGCAGCCAGTTAGACAGTGTACATGAAGTGGCTGTCCTCCTCCCTTCAACCAAATCCGTCTTTTGCTGGCCTTTTAACAGCAGATTGCAAAGATCCCCTAATTTCAGTGCTCTTGAAATCCAAGCTTCCCAATCCACTTCTAAACCAATGGCCAGTCATGTTTGCTCGTTCACATTTTTACACACACAAATTCAGTTGGGTCTCATCCTCCTCTCCTATTACAGGATGGTAAAATGCCTGCTTTGTACAACTACAATTATGGTTCCATTTCCCCACTCATCTCACAAGGTACATTTCTAGGGGGAGAACTACTAAACAGCTTGGTATCTGGCTCTAAGGTCCCCTCTTGCTTGCAAGCAGCTAAAAAGACAACCTTGACAAATTGCTAACACAACTCAGCAAGCACATTAACAAGATGTATTAATCTCCCAACAGGTTGTTTCATTTGCTTAGACTGCTCCCTCAAAAGCTACTGTTTTGTTTGGCACTGAGAATATCAAAAGATTTTTCATTAGATCTGAGCTTCTCATGTTACTCCTGTATGCCTTTGAGGAATTTTTTACCATTGCAAAAACTTAAGAGTTCAGCAGCATCATTAGACCAGACAGGTTCATTGTATTCATAGAATCATAGAATGCCTTGCGTTGGGGACCTTGAAGACCACCTAGCTCTAACTCCATTGTATGGGCAGGGACACCTTCCACTGCAGCAGATTGCTCAGAGCTCCATCCAAAGTGGCCTTAAACACCTTCAGGGATGGGGCATCCACAGCTTCCCTGGGCAACCTATTCCAGTACCTGTCCACCCTCACAGTAAAAGTTTTTTTCCTAATATCTAATCTGAACCTCCTCTCTTTCAATTTGAACCCATTCCTCCTTGTCCTGCAACTACATACTCTTATAACTAGTCTTGCCCCAACTTTCCTGTAAGTTCCTTTCAGGTACAGGCAGGTTGCAATTAGGTCACCCCAAAGCCTTCTCTTGTTCACCCTGGAAAATCCCAATTCTCTCAGCCTTTTCCTGTAGGAGAGGTGCTCCATCCCTCTGATCAGCTTGGTGGCCCTCACTCCAAAAGGTTGATGTCCTTCCTGTGCTGGGGAGCCCCACTCCAGGTGAGGTCTCAAGAGGGCGGAGGGGCTGAATCCCCTCCCTTGACCTGCGGGCCACGTTGCTTTTGATGCAGCCCAGGCTTTCTGAGATTGGCTTTCTGAGCTGGGGGGTCATGTCCAGCCTCTCATCCACTGGCACCCCCAAGTCCTTCTCAGCAGGACTGCTCTCAATTCATTTAACACAGAGCTAGACAGCCTGGTTACAGGTTAAACAGAGATTTCTTTGGAATGATATTACTGATCCAACAGTCTGTTCTTGTCAGGTATGGGAACTGTCTTGAAGGGACAGTCTCCTCAACCAGAAGACTTTGCTTCAGATTTCAATTACTATGTGTTGTCAAAAGTCACAATGAACTCTGTGCAGACTGGGCATCTTCCTGGTTAGCCTGAAAGCATTAAGAAAATGAGGGGAAAACCTACCAGCAGTTTACAGAGACCAATTTTGATTTTAAAAATTAATTTAAAATCCGTGGAAGAAATTTTTGTCTCTCTCTTATTGATAGGGCATTCTAGTACCATAAATGCAGCGTAAGTCACAGCACTTCATCTTTTTACCCTGTACTACTGTGCAGTACACACAATAAATAAGAGCCCATTTAAATAACTGTACAATTTAAGCAAGCAGAAATACCTTAATTTTGACATGTTTAAATTTGTTTGGGTACTGGCAGCACTGAATTTTTTTAATAAATGTTGCTAGGCAAAATGTCAGATTGGAATTAGTACTACCTGCCTAAGTAAACTGGAATCAAGGGTTAAGAGAACAACCAAAAGAACCATAACACATTGTAGTACCAGCTGACAGTGATGAACCTTGGTTTTCAAGGCTTAGAATCCTCTTTCACCATGGGAAAAATACAGTGAAAATCTACCACACTTCTAAAGATGTTACCATGTGGCATTCCTTTACCTTCTGAGTTGCAAATGAAGAATGAAGATTTGTTAACTATCAGAACTTTCTAATAAAAGATGGCAGGATTGGCTAGAAGACAGTCAATCAACATGGCTTAAGTAATAAAACCACCCTGCCCCTCCCTCTGCCATGAAACCTGAAGCATTGCATGTGCCCCAAACAGCAGTGTTAGATGCACTGCAGGTTCAGGATCACAAGAATTAAGTGTGCAAACTGAGAATGAATCACCTCTGATTCTCTGGTTTCTCATCCAGAGTGGACAATTTACTGCAATTTGTTACAAACTGCAGCAGAATTTCTAGCAGTTGCTGTGGCTGTGTCAAAATACTCCTTTTGAGATACTACAAACTTGATAATTTTTGAAAGATTTTCTTCCCCTCTGCTATTTTACAAAAATATTATAATATGGAGTTGGAAACAGAGGAAAGAAGACTAAATTACAAAAGAAAACAAAAAAGCACTGAAAAAAAAAACAACGAGGAGAGATGTTTAAAAGCCAACTGCCAAATTCCACCTGATGAATTACAAACAAAAGAAGAAAAGCAAGAGAAACAAAACATGAAGCTAAAAAGATTAAGAATGTACCAGTGCTTAAATGCAGATTGAAGAAAAAAAAAATCACAGTTTTTATTACCATTTCGAGAAGATTGCTAGTTCCATGGTCAGCCACCATTTAATGTGCTTATTTATTAGATAACACTTTGGAAGTGGTTAATACAGTAATATTTTTCTACTGCTGACACTGACATTAAACTTTAAAAGCCAGTTATAATGAAAGCAGAGTTCACGAGTATTTTATTCTTTCAAATTGTCATGGACATGATGACATGGATATTTTCCACCCTGACTAGAAGCGTTTTTTCCAAGGTCTGGATCTTAAAATATTGTTTAGTCATAACATCCATACAAATAATATGCACTTACTTTAGATGACTAATACAACCCACCCAAAGTGTTACATATCCACACATACACACACACTCAGCCTCCAAGTGTCCACATTGCACAATTCACCAGACATTTCTTATTGGATCTATATGCATAAAGGCTGGCCCTGCACTTGAGTCACACAACAACCTCATGCAATGCCATCAGGCTTGGGGAAGAGTGACTGGAAAGCTGCCTGGTGGAAGAGGATCTGGAGGACCAGTGATTATGCCCCTGTACTCAGCACTGGTGAGGCCACACCTTGAATCCTGTGTTCAGCTGGGCCTCTCATGACAAGAAAGACATTGAATTGCTGGAGTATGTCCAGAGAAGGCCAATGGAGCTGGTGGAGGGCCTGGAGCAGCTGAGGGAGCTGAGGATTTAGCCTGCAGAATAGGAGGCTCAGGGGGAACTTACTGCTCTCTACTACTTGAAAAGAGGTTGTAACAAGGTGGGTTTCATCTCTTCTCCCAGGTAACAAGGAATAGCACTAAAAGAAATGCACTCAAGTTGTACCAGGGAAGGTCTAGATTGGATATTGTGAAAAATTTCTTCATTGAAAGGGTGGTCAGGCATTGAAACAGGCTGACCAACAAAGTGGTAGAATCACCATCCCTGAAAGTGTTAAAAAAACTGTGTAGCTGTGACACTTGGGGACAGGGTTTAGTGGTGAGCATGGCAGTGCTGGGCTAACAGTTGCACTATGATCTCAGAGATAGTTTCCAACCTTAACGGTTCCATAGTTATAACCTCCTACTCTGATAGTGTTTGAAACTACAACAAATCTGCCTCCAGTGAAAACAAAAAACTCCAATGAATGAAAAAACTTTATCTGACAGTTATTTTCTGTCTAAAACAAAACACACAAAGTTCTTTAACATGACTTAGGAACCTTAAAAGAGACATTTTGGTTTTGAGAAACCCCAAGACTAGAATTGTAGAAAAAATTCTTACCTCCCCATTTTCAAATGTAATTTCTCTAACTAGTGGTACACATTTATCTTGTGTCCATGCATAAATCAAATCAAAATTGGTTAGCGAGCCTAAATACACCATATCTGGAGCACTTTCCTGTTGAAAAGAAAATACACCAGATGAAAAACAGTAACACTGCTATCTACAGAGATTACCTACTTGATATAAAATAACAACATTCATATAAATGCTGAAAGTAAATCTTACACCAATCTTACACCCTGTGCATGCATGCAAGATTTCTATTAACTATGTGATTAAAGTACAAATGGAAAATAAACAGTGGATAATGTATACAGTCAATGCCACTTTATAAGAGAAGTTATAAAGAATTGAAAAGATACTTTGTTTCCAAACTGGTGATGCTTCAAATAAAGGCTATTTAGACTTCTGCCAGGTTGAGAAATAGTATCTCCAGACCTAAAAACCCCATTCAGATATGAACTAAATGCAGACAGTAAGCTGCTTCATGCTGATAGTTACAAACACTCACACCAAAAACCCCTTCTAATGTCCTACAGGACCTGAAATTGGTATTTTACATTTGCTTTGTAGAGATATGAATAAATAATAGTTTTCCCTTATTTGCTAGTAGTTTTAACTTATAATTCAGTGCTGGTATCCTTTTTAATTTAATTACAATTTTGGTTAACATGAAGTGAAGCATGACTTTGCAAGCTGTGGTCATGATTAAACACACCTTAATTTGGAAATGCCATATAAATTAGGCAACTTAATAAATTCTGTTGTTGCAAAGAAAAAAAAAGAAAAAAGGTTTGAAACTCCCTTCCCCTCTGAGGTCTTTTTTCATCTATTTCTTGTTTTGTAAGCAGCTCTTTTCTGCAAAATGAGCAGATTTTTAGACAGTATGTCTCTGAAAACCAATTTTTACAGATTTTCTTGTGTACTGAATTTTTCCTCAAGTGAAACTACGTTTATAAGAGTTTGTTAACACACAGCTAATTTGATTACTTTTTTTTTTTAATTAAGAGAAAAGTTCTTAACCCTGGTGGAGTAAGGCACACAAGACAGGCAAGTGACAGAAAAACAGACAGTTATTGTCACTTGCTTTGGACAACTGAAGTGCACCAGCTTCACAGATTTTTAAGAGTTCTACAGAATGCACAGTATCTATACACATGATCTGTTGACTCTCTCAGAAAAAAACGTTAATTCTGGACATGGACGTTTCAAATGACAGATTTAGGTTTTGTGCATTAACTGGCAGCACACGAGCTGGAGATCTTTTCCACTGACTCAGAAACACTAGTTTCTATGATCCTATTTCTCATACTATTTAGGGAAATAAAATTAAAATTTGAGATGCAGTAACATATTATATCATATAAACAGTCTCCATTTGTTCATATTCACATAAAACAACAATAAGCAGAATAAAGTACATAGTTACACTTACCCCTGGTGGCTTGTAGATTACATTGTCTCCGCTAAATCTCTCTGCTTTTGAAATAGCCCTACAACAAACCAACCAGTAAGCATGTCTTGGAAGAGACAAATAAAATAACTGCCATACCAAAAATCTTATTTTAGTTTGCTATCCTTTCTTTACCTCTTTTTTTTCCCCTTTCACAATTTGAGAATTAAACCCCTTCATTTTCAAAGCAAACTGTAAAGTGACTTCAGAGAAACTTGTCCGGGCTAGATAAGAGGGCATTAGGGAATCAGCAAGATGTATCCCTAAGCTCAGAAGTGTGGACTGAAGGCATCCAAGTGCAAGTAATGAATGCCAGTACAATTCTGGATAAGAGACCGTCAGAGAAATTAAAGAAGTGAATTAAAAAAATATCATAGGGAAGGGAAGGAAAGGAGAGAAAGGTGGATCCTTGTTTGCATTTACTCTTCCTGTTCCATTGTTTACACTAAGAATTTACATCTTATCTACCCCGATAAAGAAGGGCTTTGAGGTGTTTATCAGCACAAGAAATGAGAAAATGGATGGTAAGTAGGCCCACACTGTCCACTTTACCCTCAAAACAGATCTAGAGAGCAGACACAGCATGCACTGGCCACTGATGATATAGTATGTGTGTACCCAGAAGACATGCAGCTTCTCCTTGGTATTCAGCTTACTGTGTCACCTTACTAAGTTCCTGTTTTGCCTCTGGAGTATTTTGTGGTTCCTTAATGCCAGTCACAGCAGAGTGCTCTGAAAGCTGCTAGTTTGTACCCCAAAATTATCATCTCTTATTCAAGCAAGTTGTGACAGCTATGCATCCACGGGAGGAGACAGAAAAATAAAGGCAAGAAAGCTCCCAGCAAAAATAAGCCCTTCAGATACATCAAGAGGCCTCCTCTCTCTTCTCTCTCATGTCTTGCTGTTTCAAGGTAACTCAGGCTGGCAAAACAGAACTGACTAGCTGCATAGGCCACAAAAGAGAAAAAGTACCTATTTCTTTTCCCTTTAGCATAGGCTAAAAGGAAAGCATGTCAGCCTTTGGAAAACATTAGGTAAGTGTTTCACATTCTTCAATTATCTATCCTCTGGATGCAACATAAACATTGGTGAAGACTGATTAAGAAATGTAAGGGGGAGGAAAAAAAGAAGTCAAAATATCTCAGTTTATCTCCCTGCAACATTAGCTAAATCTTCCAGGGGTCCAAACAATTTAGGGTGACAAGAAAAAGATAACATAAGGCTTAACTTGAAGCACATGTTTTATTGCCTTCATTTGATCTGACTGTCCTTTTCTTATCACATACAGGATAAAGGATGCCTTGCATAGTATGTTACACCTGTCAGTATTTGCATCAGTTTAGAGATGTGCATTTTAAAATGCATTTTTATATTCCAGACAGGACTCCCTCCATAATGTGAAATTCAGCTTCCTAGTGACCATCACTGACATAACCCACTTGTATCCCAGATAAGCCTTCACTGAATAAGAAGAAAGGAAAGACATAGAAGCCACCTGCCTAATCACTGCTTGCTAAGCTGATGATAATCTATAATGAAATATATGCTTTAGGGTAGCCCTGTGGTAGAACCCAAAATGTCCTCTTCTGTGTTCTTCCACTTCAGTAGATGCAGTTGTGACTGATTTTTTTTCAGATAATTCAAAGTGGGGACATGATGTGAAAATCCCAAATGCCTGAAGATAGACCTTTTTAAAATAACTACTAAAATGGAAACACTTCAGTTTGCGTTTTGTCTCTTCTTGAAGCCATAATGTAGAAAGTGAACCTCTTGGAACCACACAATCCTCCCACCCTCCTCTGTTGTATTTACTTGCTACCACAACATTAAAACAGTTCCTAGATTTACCACTCTCTTTCATGAACTACTCACAGTTCATCATAGCCTTTTAAGATAAAAGTATTTTGGCTGGGTTTTTTTTTGTGTTGGACGTTCTCTTCCACTTTCACAAAAATGTCAGATTCATCCCTCTCTAGTTCTACTTCTAAAATCTATTTAATCTAATAATCTCATCAGATTCTTCAGCTATCTCCTTCTCCCTACAAGTCTTCTTTCATTAATCTTGTTCTATGGTCACCTCGTATCTACAGAGAACTGTAAGGATCAGTTGATCTAAGAACTGTTTTAAGCATCAAGATGATCTGCAACAAAGTACTATTAAAACAGTTTTAAAATAAGCTATGATAACTACCTAATACCAGAGTAATTTTGGCATAACAGGACAGTTCTACCTCAGCAGAAATTGGCGAAGTAATTGTTTTTTTTCCCCTGTCAAACTGATTGTTTTATTTTAGCTTAGTGAAAATTTGAACATGACTGCTCACATTACCATATACTTCCCAAGCTATGTAGCTGCTGAATTATGTCCATAGCAAACCCAAAAATACCTCCCAGGGTCTGTTAGGACATTCAGTCAGAAGAGTCTGACTGATCAATGCCAGCTTCCTGTGAAGCATTTTGCTATATATAATTTGAAAAGAAAACACTGATATGTAACCAGTATCTCCCTCGGAAGTCTTGTCACGTATCATTTTTTTAGGAAGCTTAAGAGCCACAGCCACTCAGAGATGAAGACATTTAGTTCCCAAGATTGTTGTTGGGAAGGCTGCACTTTAAAACACTAACAGCTCCAGGCTAGAAAGGGAATGGGAATCTGGAGGTAAGAATAATGACAAGCCTGCTGTGCAATCTGTAATTGCATGAGCAGGTTACAAATCATCAAACTCTGATCCATTCCATTATGTCCAACTATTGCTTATATCTGAGCCAAAAAATATAAGATAAAGCCCCTATAGTAACTACTTCAAGAACAGTGCACAACTACCATATGAGTGGTGGAAACTATTTCTTAGTATATGAAATTGACAAATAGCAAACCAAAGACAGACTCAAACAACAGGAGAGAGAATCTTACAAGTATTGCTATCTCTATGAATAATTTTAAGGATATTTCTGAAAAGACTAAAAAGTTGTATGAGGGGGCAAAACATAACTTAAAATTCTACTAACAACTCAGACTGGCTGTCCTGAGAACAACCATGGATGTGCTCATCAGAAAACACTTGGGTTTATGGCCACTTTATGGGGATAAGACTGACAGACCTACAGACCACAGATTTACCTGCTTACGGAGTCATACCATTACCTAATCAGGAACTGAAGGAAAGCCTCATGTACTCCCACTTATTGCAAATACTCTCCCACACCCCAAAACTACCTTTTGGAGACATATTAGAAGAGGCATCAGTGACTGACAACAGATTTTGCTCAAACAGATGAAACCTCTTCTCCCTTGATACATCCTCTCAGTTTCTCTGCCATTCAAAAAACTCAAGACAACTCTAAGCAGTACAAAAGCTAGCTTAACCCATGCAAGTTCTTGATCTTGCAACTGTGGGCAAACATTAATGCCCAGTCACTTCAAATTGGTGGTGCCACACTAAATGCTGCAGAAAGAATCTATAATGTCATTTTATTATGCTACTTATAAAGGGAAGCATTCACTCACAATTTGTTCTTTTTCTTCCAGTGAATATCTTTTAACATTTTAAAATATCACTATAAATCTGTATAACAAGGATTTCTGTGGGTTTTTCTTCTAGGCTTACACTCTGTATCTCACCAATGCAATTGCCTTTCTGAACTGTTGAATTGACCAGTGACAGAGAACTTGCATGGAAAAGACTCAGGCACAGAAATCAGGCATTTTGGAACAAGGTCCACTACCCTGACATCAAGAAGAAATGAGCAAGCAACTACATCCTTTACAGGGGCGGGAAAAAAATAAATCAAAACACAAACCTACAAAAAAGAAGAAAAAAACCCTTCAAAAATGGTCCTATTTTTAAAGAAAAAAAATAATCTAGGAGGTTGCAAAAAAAGTTACTCAGTCTGCAAAGCTAATGAATTTTTTTCCCCAAATATTTTCAAGCTTTTCCCTACTTGTTCTCCTCTCCCCCTAAAGTAGCAGTTTTGGGACACAACTATCTTTCATCCCCACCGCCAAACCTCCCCAAAAACATTTAAACTATACTGACAAAGAGCGGAAAAAAAAAGGAAGAAAAAAAATAAGAATTGAATTTCACAGCAAAGGTTAACGCTAGGAAGAGTTCTCATTCTATCCTCTCAGTGTATTTATCTATTAAGGTCTAGTCTCTTCAGCTATGCCACACTGAAAGTATTAAAGAAGTCCATTCAATTAAATTACATACAGCTCATTGACAGAATTTCTATAATGAAATCATGCAATCAACAAGTTTTAAAACTTACCCAAAGGCAGATAGGAACACACAATCATCATGCAAAATATTTGCTACTCTTTCAAAGGTTCTGTAATTGTCTGAGTCCTTTTGCTCAAAGTATCCAATGATATTTCTTCTGCTGCGCTGTAAAGACAAAGGTAGAATTATAACTTGCATCATCAAAAACGATCATTACTCCCTATGGGTATTAAATACAGAGATGCCATTCATTCAGCAGTTATTAAATGCAGAAATTAATTCTTTTCTGCCTTCTCAATATTCAGAAACATTCTTGTGAGTATTTTTTCAGTGAGAAAAAGTATCTTGTCAAATACAAGATATGATTCTTTTCAAATTATTAAAAACAAAGTAAGTACTTCCTCATCAAGTGAATGTGGCTGAAAGTGATTACATTGGAATAATTTGTAATATTGCAAATGATCCAGTTTTCCATTCAGTTTAAAAACAAAAAGAATACGGAACATTTCTGAATGAAAAAAAGAAGAAAATATGTACCTTAAATACATTATGTTCCACCAGTTCAACATTAAAAAAATACAGAGAAGGAATAAAATTGAAATACTTACATCAAGAGAACTAATTTCTTCCAAATCCTGGACCTCTCGAATAGGGTTACTCTTTTGCTGCCTGATGTAATCTGCTATTGCTGTCACAGATCTCTGGCCTCTGTATTCCCTCTTCATCATCATGCCATTCCGGAAGAGCTTCAGAGTTGGATATTTGCTTATCCTGTATCTCTGAGCTATATCCGCTAAAAACAAATTGGCAAAGTAAAACTAAAGCCCTACAAACACAGAAATACACTGAAAATGATGCCTTACACATGTGTATGTCAGCATGTAAGTGGACTCCTTGAGCCAGTAGTTCTACATCTTTAACCAAGAACAAGACAAAACGGCAAAAAAAACCCCAACTCCCCCCCAAAAAAACCCCAAAACCCCACAAAAACAAACAAAAAAAATCAACCACCACCACAGGGCAGAGAACAGATAACAGCTACATTATTTCTCATATGTACTGATCTTCATAAAGAAAAAATTACCACAACTGGGATAAGTAAGGACTCGACAATAGGTGCTGCAGCTGGCTCCCAGCTGGGCATTGACAGGGAAGCTGAGACACAACCAGCCAGTGGTTCCTGGCACACCGAGCAGGATCCAACACCCTGGAGGTTTTACAGCAACCTTTGCTACAGTACAGACATCGATTTGGGTTATCTCCAGTATCCAGCAACTGCTTTAATCAAAGTTTCTAAGTACTTGATAGCTTTGAATGTTCTTCCCTCTTCCAGTGGTGGCTCAAGATCAGCAAAAAGCTTCAAGTTTTTATAAGGAAGAACTGAAGAAACAAGGTAAGCAGACACACTTTGGGTTCTTAGGAAAACAAGGCTGAAAACAAACCATAGAGACAAAGTGTGTAATGCCAGATGGATTTCCATAAGGACTTTCCTTTTGCTTTGTTTAATTATGCCCTACCGGTTCCCTCCTCCCCTGGAAATAAATCTTGCAACAAATGAAATCTCACAGCCCCTGTGAAAATTGCGTGTCCTCTGCTACAGAGTGGGATGCATTTTACCTAAACCCAACTAAATCCCCAAATCTGAGCCGTCTGTCCACTTCCTGAGCCGCTTAATCCTTGGAGGTGACTCATTCCAGTCAGCCACACCCGCTGCGCTTCCCCGTCTCCCCTTCTCTCTCAAGGAAAGAGAGACGGTGAGCTTCAACAGGCTGGTTTATTCTTTGGAGACAAAGAAACTTCATTTCATCAACAGAGAAGAAGGCATTGAAAATGTGGGCTGAATGCAGGCTCTCCTATTTTTCACAGACTCCTTATGAAGTCACAAAATACACTTCAGGTGGATTAGCCCACAGCAGGAAGGCAACCAAATGAGGGACCATAAACACATGTAGCACAGCAATAAATAATGTGAAACCTAATCCTTTCTGACAAAAAACGTCCCTCCTTTTCAGTTACACATTTATCACAAAGCAGATTTGCTTTCTATCTTACTCTTACTCTTTTTTAAAGAGAATGGAGAAGGAAGTCTGAAATCTCTGCTGCCTGGAGAACTCCCAGTGAAACCATCAGTAGTTTCAATTGGTGCTAGAACACTACTTACCCTACTTGCAGCTTTAGTTACTGAAAATAATCTTTGTACCAGTTGCACAACTTAGACAAGTCTGAGAACTGAAGACAAAATGTGTTCTTTAACATCTCTCAAAGCAGTAAACTTAAAAGCTTCACCAGCTAAAAAGCTTTGCATCACTCCAAAATAACAGAGAATTCAGCCTATCAGTTTTGACTAAGAGAAAGGCCTTGACCTGTTTCCTAAATATCCCAGAAGTACATTTCTTAATGCATTAATTACAGTTAAAACTAAGGGTAAAATATTTTATGTCCTCAACTTAGAGTGCTTTTATTTCAAATTAATACAAATTTCTCATGGGAAGATGCCAATATATTCAGCATTAATGAGTATTAGATCAATAATGTTTTCTTCCTTTAAATTCCACCACTTTTTAGTTCAAGTACCTAAGAGCTGCCTGCAAGAAGTTGGCAATTATAGCAGGGGAGGAATCCCTTTATGTTTGCTCAGTGGAGGACAAACAACATCTGCAAAGCAGGCATTTGCTGCCCTTTTCCCTTGCTGGTGGAAGGACCTTTGGTCTGACAGCACGTCAGTTGATCAGAACTTGACCCGGGTCTGATAAGGGACAACCTCCATATCAGGGCTTTCCAGAATCACATTGAGTTTAAAGACTGGTACTGTTACAGAACTGCACTGCAAGACAACACCAACAATTACACCTTTTTGTCTCTCAACATGCATTTTTGCTTCAGGTTATTTCCACAGTGGTGGAAGGGTTGCAGAATGGGCATTCAAGGGGTCATGAACATCCTCCGAGACGGAAATTGCAGTCCCTAGGCATGTGGATCTTCATAAAGGGCTGAAGTTGTGTAAAAAAATTAATGGCAATAAAATGCCCACTGTCAAAACTGAATTCAAACATTATTTCATAAGTCAGAACTTGCATGATCTTTACAAATTACATTGAGATTCCATGAATGCTGGTATTTGAACTAGAACAGAGAAATTACACTCCTACACAAGTAAGTATTTGAAAACCATCTTTTTACAAAATATAAAATGCAAGTACATGAAAAATTGTTTGAATTAATTCAAAAGTCAAATAGAGTAAACCTTAAATGCTTCATTAAGCTCTGGCATTTGATACAGGTAGAGTTAGCATAAGCAAAGCAACTACAAAATTATACTCCTTTTAAAATTGGAAATACACAATGCAAATACATGGAATATTGTTTGAACTCATTCATAGATTGCATTAGTTATAGTAAATCCTAAATTAAATTTAAAAATACTTCCAGACATTCCCACTGCCCATTTTCTGATGAAAAGGGGTATTTGAAACAGATAAGGGCAACCTACCTAAAAAAACCCAGAAAACCTGTGACTTTATGACTTTTTATTTTCTTCAGGTACTAAGGTATCTAAAAGAAACAAAACTCGTGTTTATACTTTGCTGAATTAATCATTAAATCACAAGTCTAGTGTCTGTGCTACCAGGATGGTTTCACATTACTTATGATAGGAAGCTACTGATATACTTGATGATCTTTTCTCCTGCAAATCAGAAATGTCAAGCACGGCATTGACTGTTGGATTCAGATGATTCTCTCCTCCCCATTTTGCATGTATAACTGTTGACATGCCATCATTTCTAAACTGGCCAAGCTTTTTTCTAGTATTCATGCTACCAAACTCCAATAGGAATGTCTTACAGTCACTCATTTCTCTTCACAGAGGCACTGTTTTGATAGCTCTCCTGAGCAAAGCTGATTCTTACAACAGGGAAGAGAAAGCAGCTTTCATTGTTGTTTTGAAAGAAGCTTTTAAGCGAAGCTTGACATTTACACTCATGTTTTCTGAGACAGTCTCCTATGTCATCTGATCAAGAACCTCTAAGGAAACATGCTTTGTGAGCTATCATTTGTGATCCATATCTTTATCATGTCTCTTGCACTGTCAGCCATTTCTCCACTGCCAGGCTTTTCACATGGCGTGTACACACATTACCCAACCTACAGCTTCAAGCAAGCACATAGCCAGTGACATGTTTCCCAGAATGCTTCAGATTCCATTGTTCTAGGTTAATACCACAACACACTGTACAAAGTCCAGCTAGTATATCAGACTGCATCACCAAGAATCTCAATTCCATTGCCAGCAAACTAAATTAAATGTACAATCAAGAATATGTTGAAAAACTACACCAAGACACACTATATTGATGAAGGCTCCCACTTACAATGTACTTAGGAAGGTTCTTCCCACTGAAGGACCAGCAATATTTACAAGGGTCAGGGTATCACGCCACCACTAACTCAGTACACTGTTCTGATCCTTCAGGGTCATACTTCATACCACTATCAAACAAATATTTAGATTTTAAGTCTACAGGGCTGGCTCCCAAAAAAATATGTCCATGAGGATTTGCACAATACTGAGTAATTTTCCTCATAATATAAGGCACCACCTGCAGAATTCACATGTTGAATAGAGGACTACAACAGCATGGAAGTTACCTGGATGAAAAACAAAGTTTCAAAACTCAAACCCTGTAAAGATAATTTCTGAAAATATTCAGTGTCCTTTTTTCTAAGGGGAAAGTGGAGATGTGGGGAGGTGTTTTCATGTTATCTGAGGAAGAGCTAGCACAAACTGCATTTCCTAACTTTGGTTTTACATGATGGTTACAGGAGCTGCATAGCTGCACACGTGGAGAGCTTGAGTTTACTGGATCTAACGCTAATCTTTTTTCTGTGTGTCAAATCATCTTAAGTCTTCCTCACCCTTCTGCAATACCTTCCATCTCAAAACTAACCAGCTGTATATATACAGCTGATTCCTTCAGCTGTGTATTTGAAGCTGGGACTATCAAATGAGTATTCTGCTTGCTCACTTGAGATCAATCAACATCTTTTGAAGTACCTCAGGCTACCTGCCAGAGCACACTACAGATGAGAAATGAAATCTGTATTTGACAGGTACATTTTTACTTATTGTTCCACAACCCTTTCTCTCCCAAGTTCACTTAAAAGGCCTTTTTGCCTTCTACTTCCCTACATACAGCACTACATTCACCTTATTTTTAAGTATTTCATAATACACCATTAATTCTCTCCAATTAAACTACTCCTCTTTTGACACTTGCACAGAAGTCAGAAGACCTGGGAATACTCACAAGAAGCAGAATTAGAAAGGAACTTGGGAAACCACCTAAACTAGGCATCTCACTCCAATGACTGTGATACTGGTGACCTGTATCGCTTCCTATGATGGAACAAAACAGGTACAAGAAAAGCAATCAGTGTTGTGTATCAAATTCAGGTAACAGCAGATCTAGACCACCTTCTGCTGGAAAGGAGTATTCACAACAGCCATGCCTGCTCTTAGCAGGGCCTCATCAGTGGGCATCCCATAACCTTTTCTGACAGGCTAATAAAATGGCCCTCCCAAGGAGTGCCATCAAAAACCTCTCCAAATCACTTCCACTTTTTATTTTATCCAAAGATAACTCTTTCAGACTGATTCTTTTTTTCCAAGCAAAGTGAGAGGAATGTAATAAAATCCTTGGATTGTTTAGAGTTTCATTTCTAGTTCATTTATGAACTTCCAAATTTTTTATCCTACTGAGTTACTTTGCTTACCAAAGGCATAGTACCAATACAATCTAATCTCTGAAGACTAACGTGAGCACACACTGCAAGGATGGAGAGACCCAGAGAGATCAGCAGCTCACAGCGGTGGATGAAAATACCACTCATGGATACATTTTAAATGGAAGAACAATAGTTCCCTAAAAAGTCTGTCCAGCAAAGCACCTCTTTACATCCCATCAGTGAGAACTTGTTTTCTGTTTGGAGGCACAAAGATTTATTCAAAGTGGCTATTATTTTTTTAATTAGCTCAGAAACCAACAGAAGTAATGGTGCAATAGAATTAACCCGCCCATACGTATAATTTACAAGAATTCTGTACCACAGCCACAAACACTGAATTCAGAGAAACTGTCCAAAATACAAAATCTCATCCAGAAATGTAAGTTCTGTATTGCAATATTGACTCACAAAGAACAGAAACACATGAAATCCATTGTACCGAGTTTCCAACATTGCTACTTAACACAAATAATAAAAAAACCCACAAGCAAGTGAAAAAAATACAACACCCTTACCTCCAAACAAAGAAAAAACCCCACCAAAACCACCAAACAAAGCCTTCCTAATAACATACATACAGAAAGATCTTCTATAGTTTTATATGGAAAATCACTTGTTAGCCATTATACTTAGAAGAGAAGTGCATAATTAGTAAGCTCAGTGAATTACTAAATTGAATATACCTAAACCACCAAAGATTTTCAGACCACACAATGTAGTGGAACTTGGACTGTTTTAAGTTATAAAAGGATAAGGTCTTGGAAACTGAAACAGTACCTGCTTCAAGTACCTGTATGTTCCACACCAGCTTAAAAACAGCCTGATGACTTAACTTCACATTTCAGTTATAATTATTTTCCACCATATTATAAACTGGCGTAAAATATAACACATCCAGAAGCTTAATACAGTGTTAATATTTAGATTCTGAATTTAGTTTGATAGGGGCCCAGCACCTTCTAGAAGAACATCTTTATATTGGCTATAAGAGCAGACAGAATGATGGTTTTGTCATTAAGCATCAAACATTTGGCAGTGCATCAATAATTCTCTTTAATTTGCTTTACCCTCAGAAGCTGGTGTGAGCTGCTGGGCTCTGCTGTGTGCTTCAATAACAGTACATTAAATGGAAAGTATCTATGCCTGGCTGACCATTCTGAAAGCTGTTTTTGAGTGGCCTGAAATTAGCTATTTGGATTCCCTACAGAGTCTTGGCCTCAAAGAGAAACAGATCATTTGTAATGCAAATAGTCCACCATCTCTAGAAATCATTCTAATAGTAAACTACTAGTGGTATGAAATCCACAGGCATAACAAAACCCCCAAATATTGACATAAACCTTCTGGTGTTGCTAAAATATGGAAACACATACAAAAATATAAGGCTTGGGAAAAAAACCCAAACCACTGACAATCTTGACTCCAACATTTAGTAAACTACTACAGCAGGCCCAAGGTGGCTCATATAGTAATATTCACTCTCTTACTAGAAAGCTGCTATTATATGCATTAAAATAAAAGTTAAAATACTTAAAACTTTAGGACATACCCAATAACTGTATGCCTAGAAATGTACCATTGTTTACAACCCAGCAAACAAATACTAGAAACATGGATATTTTAATGCAAAAAGGCAATGTAAATTACCTGCCATTAAAGGATTTCAATTCTCACATTTTATAGCTTCTGCAGCAGAAATCATGCTCATCTACTTTTTAAAGTAAAAACAGAAGGAGAAAATACAGAGAATGCACGGTATTCCAGTAATACAAAGACCAAAACTCCTGGCTGCCTCCTGCTACTTAGCCCACTACACCCACTCCCAGGGGAATGAAGACAATTTTTGCTGTAGCCCCTCCTCCTCCATCTAGGCCTTAGCTCTCTGTAACAAACTCTGTCTGATGAGCTTAATTCAATGAGCACATGAGGAGATTAAGCAAAAAGCTCCTTAAATGTTTCAAACACCTGGAGAGGAAAAAAAAGTTTTCTTAGCTACATAACCAAGACAAGACTCGACAACACTTGTGGGTCCCTTCCAACTCGGCATTTTCTGTGATTCTGTGAACTCCTGGCTAAATGCTGGGCATCCAGCAGCCCAAAAGCTCTGAGTTGCTCAAACAACTAAAGCCAGAGCAAACAAAATAAGGGCTTCAGCAGTCACTGTAAACCTTAACAAAAAAATTCAGCAACACAGGCTGATTTTACCACGATCTTTTGTGAGAAATTTACAGAAAGTTTCACGGTCGATATCTTGACTCAATGAAATGATGAGCCAACCAGACTGTTACACAGCAAGATAACATTTATTTATTAAGGACAATCATAAAAAACAAGTAACCATGAAAGCACGAATGCCCTTAATTCCCCCCTCTCCTCAAATGACTTAAGTTAGTTTGAGAAACTACCCCTGAGAAAGTGATGGAATATATAAAAAAGTGCACGCAAAAGTAATTTCAATATGTAGACCAACTGAAAAATAAAATGCTTGCTATAACTGCATTTATTTTCTACAATTGCAGAGATCAGGGGCAGATTATTTGTGCAGATCCTGCAGTAGATCTCAGAGCAAAGACAGGAAAAAAATTCAGTAAGAAAACTTCAGCAAGGACTACATATCAGGCTTTGCCTTCAATATACTACTGCAGAGGATTTCATTGCCTTACTTGAACACTGACTTTTAAGGATGACAAATTTCAATACTTAATGCTACACTTTTGGTTAAGATCTTCCCGGGCACACACCACACAGAAGGGTGATTGGAAGCAGAAGAGAACACCAAGAGTGAGAAAGAAAGAAAGAAAGAAGCTAAAAATGTAGTGAAGTATTTGAGATCTGGGAAGGTACTACAGGTCAAAAAACCTGGAAATAAAGCCCCCCACAAACAACCAACCAAAACAAACAAACAATCCCTTTCTCCCTCCAAAAACTGCAAAACAAACTAGAACTCCCCACCAAAAAATCCATGATTCTTAGAAAAGGCTGTTCAGAAAGGAGATAGGACAACATTCACTTAACAGACAACATTATAATGACAAAGAAAAATATACTATTAGACTTATAAGTCAAGGAGACTAAAGTGTCTCTTGTGAAGCACCTCGAGTGCAGCCATTGTGCTGCTGCTCTGGAAATGCTCCAGGCAGTTACAGAAGTGCACTGTTCCACACTGCATTCAAGGTATTAGATCTGCTCAGAGGAGGAGAGTCTGCAACTCTCTGTTTAATAAACTGCTCTTCAAGAACACCTAAGTTAAAAATTTTGTATCAATTCCTCAACACATCCCAACTATTCCAGCATAGGAAAACAGATGAAAGCTTCAAGGCTGCTCACATACCTTGGTGAATACTGTTGTGCCTCTTTTCCAGCTGAGGTTATAAAGAGGGTCTTACATCTGAGTGAGCCAAAGATTAAACCCCACAGGCATTTAAGTTTCTAGTGGTTATGAAGCAGTCCTACTGATCTTTGGGAAGGGACAGAACAGAATCCTTTTTCGGCCACTCTTAACAGTTTAAAAAATCAGTTTATTTTATATGTTAGATACTAAGTTGATACTGTTCCTTCACTTAGAGGTTTGTTTTGATTTTTTTTGATTCTTGAAATCTCTTCCAAGATCACAAGTCTGGTGCTTTTGTTGTTGGGCAACTATGTGCATGCATGCAAAAGAGAGCACAAAATAGTGCCAGTGAAAGATGCTCAAGTGGGCTTACTGACTTTTAAATTTGCAAATAAGAACCAAGACACAAGTGAAGAATTCTCATTGTAGGGAAAAATATTTTCCAACATCAAAAAGTTACATCGTCTAAATGGGAAAGATAAATGTAAATCAAAGCAGCTACTTTGCACAGATATGCAATTGACCTTTCTTACTTGTCCTATTAGGTTCTCTCTTTAGATTTTTTGTAACAGAGTACTAAAACACAACCAGTAGGCCAACAGTAAGTCTCAGGGACACGTGTTTCTGGGTATGGGAAAAGCCCAAATAGGCAAGCATTTGCTGGCATGTGTACAAACAGCAAAGCAAAGCTCTGACCCCTGCGTGGCTCTGCAAAAGGCAACTCACAGCCCACCAAGACTCCTAGGCAGAAGGAAGACCCAAGCAGAACATATTCTTGATGCTGACAATGGAAGGTTACCCCTTCTTCTTCTTGATTGTGAAGACCTGAATTATTTGTCGCATTGGTTCTACTCCGACACCATTATGAGCCAATTCAATTAACAATCCCAGCCATTTTTTCCTCGTTAAACAAGATAGGCTGAACTGATTAAAAAAAGCATGTTTATGGATGCAATGAGAAAGCTGCATTGGATTTTGCCCTGACAAATTTGGAAGAAGAGGTTCACTGATGTAATAAAAGCAGCTCTGGGCCAAACAAACGATGAGGCAGGTACGTTACAGTTTAGATTCCTATATAGTATATTCTTCAATACAATTAATAACTAAGTAGCACAGAAAAACCTAAATCAGGATTTACTTACAATGTTGATCACAGTCTACTCTGGCAAACACCACTTGATTCTTATCTGGATACTCTTCTTTAATTACGTTAGAAGCTTCCTCAAAAATAGGATGTAGCATTTGGCTGAAGCGGCACCTGTAAAAAGAACACAAAATCAGAACTTCGAAATAGAATTTGAAATATTTTGATGACTACTGGAATATTTCAATCTTTGAAGGAAGAAGTTTAAAAAAAGCAAGAAAAGTTATTGGAAAAAAACCACATCTACTTGTAACCATCCCAGTAAATGACTGGATAAAAATAGATTCCAAGAGTAACTTGAATAATTCAGGTGCAGAAACAAAGTAATTCTAAATGAATACATAGTTCAAGACATGCTCCCCTGCTTTATCTGCCTAGGAAACATAATGAATCAATTAAAAGTCTTTAGGAGATACATTCTGTTCAGAAAGTATATTGTTTTCTTTCTACCTGAATTAGTCCTGGAAAGTAATTATAGAAATGTAGTAAAGGAAGACTCAAGACTGTTGACACTCAAATATTCACCATCACCTTCACCAAATATTACAAAGATAACTTTCCATGGGTCAACTATACAAGTTTTAAGTATTGTGTATTATATTACTGCTCAGGCTTGGTAGAATTTGAGCAGACTGCTTTTACAGCACCAAGAACAAAGAGAACCCTATGGGTCCCTTCTTCCAGCCACATCACATTTTGAAGCAAATTATCTTTTTGCCCGGGGTGTAGGATTGTGAAGATGCTTCAGCGGTTTAGTACCGGTAACACTAATGCACACGCCCGTTTTTAATATGTCAGTAGAATTATTTTATATTCTGCCCTTCTAAACATATGGCAGAATTTCAAATTGAAGGCACATGACAGCACTATTAGACGTTGTCAGAATGAGGCCTCATGGAGCAGCCTTGCAATAAGCCAGCCTGCACTGAAGCCCACCTCAAACTTAACAGCAGCAACATGGAGATGCCGTTATGCCTGACACAGCAAGTGAAAGTTCCAAGTGAAGAGGCAAGTTTTGCTCTTGAAATACAGAGATTAAGTCCATTCTCTTAAAAAACCTGACTCTGAGCAGTACAACTATATTCTACACATTTCTGTAGCATGTACGTGTTACATATGGCTTCCTTGTACCTCATTTTTCTCCATGCTTACGGCAGAGGACATGACAGAAACTCATCTGTACTCATTCAAAAGTCAAGGTACATCACAGACTGGCAGTCTGCTATGCTGAGGGGTTACTACAGAATGCCCACATGTAATGATCATAATTAAGGCTGTAAGGTTTTAAGATTATAGCCTACTATAAAGAGAATCAATTTGCAAACATATGCAAATCTTTAAATTCACAGTGCATCTGTTCTACAGAGGATCTGATGACAGTGGGGATTTGAAGGAGCTGCGCTAATAAGGTCCTGGACACTTGTTATCTGGCTTTCTTAACTCTTAAAATAATTGTATGTTCTCTTTATGACAGAAGTATCAGAACATGGATATTTCGCTACCTTTCTGCTTTTTATCATTTGCAAAATCAAAAATGATTTTTCAATGGCAAAACAGACCTCAAATTTCAGTGTATTAAATTTATGCTCCATAGGTTTGCTTAACGTGCTTATTGTTAATAAAACCTTTTGAAGTAGTCCATGATCCACCAGGTATCTGCAGATCACAAACTAAAAATAACCACATTAAAAGTTTCACTTATTTACTGGTTTTAAAAGACAGCCTTTTTAGGGTAATTTCATACGAAACAGGTAAGAAATTAGACCTAGTTTCTTACTTAACTAGTTTCTTAGTTTACTATGATTAAAGCAGAGACATTTCAAAGGGGTACGTTGCTTAAATTAATTCTAACAAAGATGCAATATGCAAGTTGGGTTTTTTTAAAATATAATTTCAAATAAACAGCTCCCTCTAAGTATGTCTTTCACAATATCTAACCAACTCTGTCCCAAGTTCCTTCCTTTTACAGTTGATCAGATTTCATCTCTCAATTATAATTTCTCTAGATCTCTGCTTGGAATGTCTTTACAAATTAGAGAAAGAAATTATTTTTTGTGTAATTTCAAACCTTTATATTTTCCTAGCACATGCACATAGGACAAACACAGAAGAAAATAGAGAATCTGAAATATTCCATTCTTTTTTCTCTGACAGGAGCCCTGAATGAAACATGGGATGGCAGAACTGCAGAAAGGAAAGTAATAGGGACATAAACCCAGGAAAAACGTGGTTTGAAAGCAACATACTACTGTATTTTCAATTAGAAAACTATAGACAAACATGACAGTTTTCAGTAGACAGAAGTTTAAACATAGAAAAAAACGTGAGTAACTTACCAATCAGCATAAAAATTAACTAAAGCAACATCTGCATTGTCTGAGAGGAAAGAAAAAGAAAAAACCCAATGTCACATTGAGAGGCAACTTCTGAGTTCCTTTATCTGAGATTATAAAAATAGGCACAAAAAACTCTAAAAGTGGGTATTTCTACATTATTCAGCATATAGCTTAGTCTGATTGCTAGAAGACTGCTATGATAAATCTTATATGAAATATAATCTATAAGAAATGGGAGAATGATAAAAGAGGTCTTCAGTCAAGTGATCTACTGATTTTGTTGATATATTAAAAATGTAAATTCTTACGGTATTAAGACAGAAGTAATTGACACATGAAATAAAAACTAATTCTGGATGTAAAATTAAGGCACTCACATCCAGAAATTGCACTCTGGTGTATCCTAAGCATTAACTCTGTTATTCATAAGTGTTACAAAACAATGAAAAGCTGAAATCTCAACTCTTGGAGTTAGAAGACTCACCAACAGGCAGCCTGCCTGTGAGACTTACTCTGACCAGTCTTTACCTGCCTTATTTGATAAGAAGATGGATTACAAGGCAAAAGGTAGCAAAGAAAGCTTCAGTCCCCAAAAAATGAAAAATGCTAAGACACTCAAAAAAAGTGCAATACTAGAGAGATACATGTGATGAGGTAGTGAAATAATATTCCTATGCATTACTTTTCACATACCATAAAACCCCAGAAAATATACCAAAAAGGGATAAATCTCATGCCCAAAAATAAACTGTGATCTTTACATAATGTAATAATCATACTTTAAATTGATTTTTAGGAGTAGTAGTGGCCTAGACATTGGAAAAAAATGAAACATATACTGCAACTATAGAATACCACTCACAGCTCTCTACAGCAGAAATGCTGACAAAGCAGAAAACAGACAAAGTTGCAGAGCAGTTATATGTGAAAATTAAGATGCTGAAAGCCTGGAGATCATACTATGCTGGTACAGACACTCTTGAGAAGGCTGGGAAATACTACAGTTTTGATTAAAATTATGGAATTAAGATTTTCATTATCAGCAAGGAAGGCAAGTGGTCAACAGGTAATTACCAAGCACTGAGAAGTTTAGGGTTACCTCCAAGGCATAAAGTATTTATTGAAAGCAATCAGATAAATTTTAAAAGTACTTACACTTGGCATATATTTCCTTTTATCAATAACATTTTATAGAATGATTTTATATTTTCCACTGTATAAAAGGTATTTACAAACAGATCTCATATTACAAAGCACTCCCATAACATTTGGCAAATTATAGTAGAGACTTTAATAAAAGAGAAAAAAGATACTTTTTTCCCCTCAATGTATTTGAAACAATGTCATAATTTTTTCCCTGCAAAGACATGCAAAGGTAAGTTGTATAATTTTCAAAGGAAAATGTTTCAGACAAGCAATACACATCCGTTTAATTTACAGATCTCCCTTTTGTGAGTCACCAGAATCAGAACAATCCTTAACCTGAAGAAAAGCATAGCTGAATAAGCAAGATACTTAAAGCCCATCACCATGGGTTTCAGTTGCTGTTATTATTTGGGGGGGAACTTTTAAAATACCCTCTGGACAGGTTTTGGTTATGTAATCAAGCATTCCCATCTGCAAACCAGACACCAGTTATTTTTCTTAGACACTTCCAATTCTCATTGCAATACATTAGTTCAGACAGCTAATTTTGACCACAGGCATTTAATATTTCTAAGCCAATTGCAATTCACATATTCAAAGCTAGGGCATGCATATTCATTTAATAATACTGCAATATTGACATAAGTAACAGCAGACACACAAATAAAAAAATTATTCAAAATACTCACTTAAAATGTCATCTATATTTCCACTATCTAGACTTGTTATTTCACTTCTTGCTGGACTAAAAAGCCAAGACACCTAAAAAGAGAAAGTAAATCAGTAAGGTACGCAAAGTTTCAGCAATAAGGTAGTAACTTATGTATGATTTTTAAGTGTTGCAGTTCAAAAGCTGGAGAAGAATAGCAAAAGAACTGTAATTCAGTCCATGCATTTCAGATGACAGCAGTACTACCCATATAATATTTACAGATTTAAATCTATATTTTAATATATACAATATACTATTTATCAGATTTTCTGGTACTTCCACATTTAAAGCAAAATTAGCTTTCTCTTAATATGATTCCCTATTATGTAGGCAGAAATGTTATAGGTAAATTTTACATCTTTAAGAATAACATATATTTATAAGTTCACTCAGAAGAAAGAAGCAAAACCCCACTTTAGCCACCTAACAACCCCACACAGCCCAGAAGCGTGTGGGCACGGAGCTGCACCCAGTAATTGTCCCCATCACTTACACGGCTTGTCTGGTCAAAAACTTCCTCATTAAGTAAAGCCTGAGTTGCCTGCATTTTTATTGCTGTTTTAGGAAACAGTTTCAGAATGTATAACTCAACTGGCTACAGTCTTATCTCCTGTATTTTTGCCTGACGTGGCCTCAGTCCCAGCATGCAATAGTCAGATCAGACTCTAAAAACAGGTATCACATCAGCCAAATATTTCAATTACGAAGCAGCATATGTATTACTCTTAATGCAACCTTCACAGCAATACACAGTTTTATTGAAGAGCACTCTCATATTCACTGCAATAGGCCCAGTTATTTTTTTGTCTTTTTTTTCAAAATGCAGTGAGGGGGAAAACAGGGGGAAAAGGAGAAAAGAGTTGCTGTTCTATCCCAGGTGAGAGAGGTACCAGTGAATTTCAAACTATTTTTGCTTTGAGAGAGATAAGCATGCAAATTTTTGAGTGGGACAATACAGGTTCTAGTCTGGGACATGAATGTTTCCGTCCTGAGCAACCTGCTCAGAAAGCCATCACCTCTCTAAGCAGGGCTGTGGCTTGGACCAGATGCTCTGCTGTGATGCCTTCAGCTTCATGTTTTCAAGTGATGTATGGTTCCTCAGCTGAGAGAGAACAAGAAAGGAAAAGGAAGGTTTTTGGTAGAGCACTGACAGGAAGGCACAGGGCAAGGGGTCAGGCAGATTCCCAGTGACACCTGCAAGGAATTAGTCCCCAGATGGAGATGCAGTGGCACACAGCATACACGCTATTGATGTTCCTGCAGGCTCAGTTTACTCCTTGCAGATGCAAAGAAAATCTGCTTAGGGCTAAAGAAGCATCACTGACAAAAGACCCCAAGGAAAAACATAGCTAGAAGCATAAAGACCATCCAAATAAAACCACATAGAGCAGCTGGATACATGGAATCAGTGATACAAGGATGTCTGTGTTTATGGAGGAATCTGAGACCTATCCTGAACCTACCCTAGAATTGTGACTACAAAGAGCAAGCCTCCAGGATACACCTGCCTTTGACACTGTTTACGATTTATCAAAAGACTTGTGCAATGTCACACATCAAGTTTTCTAACAATTGTTGCAAGTGTATATCAAATATTTGCCTCCAAAAACAAACACAAAAAAAAGGCGCCAAACTAGATCTCTAATTTCCTTAAGATCAGCTTCAAAAATGGTGGGAAATTTCTACAGCGAGACACTGTCAATAGCTCTCAGACTATCACTGTAAATGGCACACAGGTGAGATTTGCAGCAACCATTTTCAATTCCTTCTCAGTTGTGGATCACTAACCACCTCTCAGTGAAGATACTGATCCTTTTATATTTCCCATATAGAGGCCCCTGGGCAGCATATACATGCCATCTAACACTACAAGCTAAAAAACACACCAGCTGTTGCAATACAAGATAGGTACTAATGCTTCTCACTTGGTAATTGTACAAGATACTAGTCTTAAATGCAAGTCCCAGATTTGTGGTGGAGTTTCCACAGTCTTCCCATGACACTTTAACAGCCTGAGACAAATGTCTGAACTGTGGCTTTAAGGTGACTTGAGAGAAACAAAACTTATGGTCGAGTTGTGAGGCCCATAGATGAAATAAGGCAGCATAACAATACAGTCTGCCAAAAAACAATTAAAATTCTGATTAAGCAAGCCACGCAATGCACAAGTTGCAGCAGGCCAGTATAAGGGAAGGTCCTTTGAAGATGCTGGTGTTGCTGACTACTGAGCAGCAAGAAGGTGGGACTCTGCCTTCAGTCTTTGCAGGGGAAAGCTACATGTATGGACCTGGATCCACACAGGACAAATTATCCCCAGAGGGGGAACAGCTGATGGCAACCATCACTGAAGACACCTCCCCATCACCCCCTGGGTGGTGCATGGGATGACAACTTGCATGGTGTTGCCATGGGGAGGTGCTGGTAGTAGCAGTAGTGTTTGTAGTGAGCAATGGGTCAGGTCAGCCTCTGCATGACCTGGCACAGGTTTTGCTTGCGTGCATGTGCCGTTTTGTTGCAAATGTTAGGACAGACCTAGCTGGTGTACAATTGAAACAATAGCTGTGATTAACAATAAAGTTGGAATATTGCTCTAGGTAATAAAGGATAGGATAACTCAACATTGCTTTTGCTGGTCATCATCTGATCCTGCTACAGGTGACTTTGCAAACCAGTGTTCCAAGGCTTCAGCTGCCCTGCAAGGCCTCAGGAACCTCTGATCATCTTGAAGACCACAAAGTTACTTATCCTGCTTATAATCTTAAGACTTAATGCTTATTTACACAGAAAATCCACACCAGCCTCTAGAAAGCAGGAAGTTCTTAGCTGCTGCACACAGCTCTGCATTGCCATTCACACTCGGAAATAATTTCCACAGTATGCCTTGGTGAAACTATTGTCACAGGAGCTCAGCAGTTCGTGTTGTCTACACGCACCAAATAGGTCAGATACCTATTTCTTAAATCCACATGGCTTTTTCTAGTGTAGCTTTCCAGCAGCAACACAAATCTTATCTAACAGGATAAATTACACATAAATTAAACACAGCATAGATAAGCATATTATTTGCAGTCGGGAAATAGGCTGCATTACTTAGTAGATACGCTTAAACAGATCAGGAACTGTAGTCACATTTGTAGATTGCTACAATACACTTAACTTGCAATGCAAATATTTAACTGCACCATGAAAGCACACCACGTACTAACCAGTAAGATCCTCTAGCTAGACTGTGCTATGTGCAGAAAAAAGGAATCAAAACTGCTACTTCTTTATGGCACAAATGAAGATTGTGACTGCTTTTTCAGCCCTTATTGTGGAAAAATGTGGTGCAAGTGGCAGGTATTAAGACAATAATATCAAAACAAATACCCTGAACATCTTCATATATTGAAAGTGAAAAAGAAATTAAGCCATATGTCCTACTGACCTTGTATATTACTGTAGTGCAATAACACTGAAACTAAGAGCATCTTTCTCCAGAAGTTGTACAAAATCTGAGATAACAAATACTTTTCCCACTAGGAGTATGAAAATTTCTGTTTTGTCAAATATATTCATAATCACCTTCTCAAACATTTTACACTGACTAAACAATGTGGGTGCCAAACTCTTCATAAGTTGATAGACTCAGGGAAGAAAGCATTCCTTGAAGAAATGTCAATAAATATGCAAGCAAGATGCACTTCAGCAGAAGCTTTTATTAAAGTATAATGCCTGTAAGGAAGAAAACACATCCTTTTGACCCAGTAATCTCACTGTCCCATGACATGCAAGAGGGTTTATGATATTCCTAGTATTAATATTTAACATGAAGGAATACAAATTTGTATTTAAATTACTAAGAAGCTACACCGTTTTGAGACTATTTTTGACCTTTTTTAGGGCCTGTGCTTTATACCCATGGGCAGAAAACAAGACATTTTGGAGGAAATAATTTCTGAATATCAGCAACACACTTTATAAAACAGGTATTGAACATATGTTCTGGAAAACATACTGACTAAAAAAGTATTCAAGATTGTTTCCTTTTAAATACAAACTTTGCATTCCACTGGCCTACAGCAGAAGGACACCTGGATGACTGTTCATATTTGCATCTGAAGAAATAAAATAATTATCAAACTGACCTCAAAATAGCTACAAACTCACTGAAGAAGGCATCTTGAAAAATAATTCAGAAGGAAAATTGGTTACATAAGTACACCTGAAAACAACTCAGGTTGCTGCCTTTACATTGGATAAAATTAGGTGTGTATATATATTTATATATATTAGGTATTTTTTAAACGTTTAAACTATGGAGAAACTCAGTAGTTATGAAATAGAAAGATTTGGAAAAATAAAGATAGAGTAGAATATTAAAATATTAAACACTTGAGTGAAACTGCACAAGGTACATTAGCATGTTTATAATCTACTCACAATCATTTAACACTACAGAAAAAAGACAAGATAAACCACAGACTGAAATAAATGAGTGCAGAAAGCTTTATGCACTTAGAGAATACATTGCTGCAGGGAAAAAGTAAGGAACTGTACAATGGCTTCACAAAGATAAAATTTAGTTCATATGAGCAAAGGGAAGAAGAGGAGATGACACATGTATTTTTAGCGTTCTGGTCCTCAGAAACACTGACAAGTAAAGCAGGAGCATCACAGCTCAGGTTCCTGGAAGTTTCTGAAGATATCACTGGTCATGTTTATGTTGGGAAGTTTAATTAATACAGAAATGTTAGTATTCTGATTAAACATTGATCCTCACAAAGTTAGCCAATGACTTAAGTCACTTCTGCCTGGAGTCAGTACCAGCCACTTCTGAGGAGTAACTACAAATTAGCTGAGATTTATTCTGATTGTTTCTAATGAAAGACCTGAAAGCCATTATCATCCTCCCCTGACACTACCCAGTGCCACAGGAGCAGCCTTACAGAAAACAAAATGCCTGGACAAAACCTACTCAACTCACCCCCGACAGCAGATCTCTGCCAGGTTTCATATCCCTTTCCCAAAGAGCAAATAAAAGCACGCACAGCTTCAACTCACCTTCTACTGGCAGTGTTGCTGTCTAATTGCCACTCCACAAATCCAATTAATAAAGCCCACTGGTTATTCAGGAGATTTAGGTCAACCTTTTATCAGCATTTTACTCTTACCAGTTAGTGCTATTCTTTAATTGCTAACTGGACACAAGAGACAGACCTGCAGGTTTAGTGGTATTTCTTTTTTAAGTGTATCATATTTTACATACCACTTTCTTGCAAGAGTTTAACAGATTAAATCTTAAAACTGCAAGAAAAGGAAAATAAAACCAGGTCTGTTGTATTTTAATTCTTCGTGTCCTTTTTCTTTTTTTTTCCTAAATGCACATAATGAAACAGAGGTCCTCATTTCCAAAGCAAACTATCTGAAGAATACAGAAAATGTATTCTTGGAGCATTATGATTTCTAATTAGTACTGCACCTGCAAGGCAGGCAACAAAACAGCCTTCAATTTCAGTTGCTAAACTTTCATTTACCTTTTCCTCCTGCTGGGAAATCCTAAAGGCACGCAACTGAACTGTCTCCTCTAACACAAAATCATTTGCATTCGCCAGCCAGCTCTTGCCCACATCTAATCCAGATTGACATACTGAAGTTACTACCTTAAATCCAAGCCCTACAGGACTCTGCAGCTGACTTTCAGTCCCTGAGTACCTCTTTCTTTATGTATGCCACTAATCTGCTGGTACTCTGAGGTCTACATTAAACTCCTGGACAACAGGAAGCAGATGGGTTTACAGCCTGCTGTAGGATGATACAAATTGAAAGCAATCCCAGGAGACAGCAACGTCAAAGCTGGCAGACATTCATTATAAGAGCCCCTGAATTTTGGCTTCAGAACCATCAATCAGGAGCATATCGCTGGTGGCGTTCCCAAAAGGTCTATAATGAACCACAAAGTTCAGAACAGAGAGAGATAACAGTAAATAGAGAATGGTGGGGAAGAATCAAAAGAGAACATTATTCACCCTCTCACTGAGAGCAGTTCAACTCTTAATTGCCACCACTTGATTTCAGGCCAAACATTGTCATAACTCTGACTGCTGCCACCCGGTTGATTATGCACCATTTTCATTTAATAATGTAAGCTACTTTCATTACAGGACTATAAGACAAAGCTGTATTAGTTCAAAACACTAACTAGCAATCACTTGTGGGTTATATTTAAGTTTTCAGAGCAATGTTTAAACGGGTAACAAAAAATCATTTTCCTATTATTCTTCACTCAAGAACCGTATCTTAATCAGGGAAATTTAAAATGCTCAAGGGAAGCAACTTTAATAGATTTAGAGAGCACAGTTACTAACTTCCATGAGAACAGAGAAAAATATCTAACTAAACTGAAATACAGATGATATATACATCAGAAAAGCAAAGTTATTTCTTCAGCCTTGACAGACAATTCATGTTTATACTCATTTAGCCAAACAGTGCTATAACTGCAAAGAACTAGGTAAAGATCACATTAAAAAGCAGTAATGTGAACTTTCTCCTCCACATACCTTTTCATCTACCCCCATTTTAAGTGTCTGGAAGGAATATTTGGTGTAGCTACATGTCTTATTAATACTGAAAAGCTTTTTTCCCAATGAAAATATTGAAAACAAAAAAAAGTAAATCACAATTTTAACAGTATCTTTGAATATCCAAATTATATTCCTTTGAAACTCCAGATCAGGAAAAAGAACTCATAGCTAATGGTTCCTACAACTGAACTTTACACAGAATCAAAGGAGTTGTAGGACTGTGGTGTACAACTGGCAATGATTCACAGCCACAGAAAGCTCTCAAAGGCCTGAAGCACTGAAGATTCCCAGAAACATGGGTAAATTAACCTCTCAACAGTTTCTCAACTATTATTAGAAGGCACAGGACATTCATTCAAAAGCTCCATTGGAGAGATGAAAATTAAACCTCAGCATCACAAAGTGCAGTCCAAGGAACTGCATTTTTCCCACAAAGCTATTAGTGGCAGAATCACGCACCCAAACACAATTCTAAAGCTTAAATCTCTAGGCACAAACCCATGGATCACTGTCTTTTGTAGAAATGTTTAAGTCAGGGCTCAAAAAAAATGACACGAAGACTGTCTAAAAAAATGTTACAGAGATAAGACCTGCAATTTATTTTCAGTTGAACTATTCATAATTTTCAGTTATTTCTCTTGGCGTTGGAGGGAAAAGGGTAATTTCCACTGGTTCCCATGTCTTAAACATCCACTTAGAGGCAGCACAGTCCATATGCCTACAAAGCATGTAAACAGATGTCTGAACAACTGTATTACTTTGTGAATGATGTTCAGAGTGCTCCACATCCTCAGAAATAGGAATCTACCTTAAAGTCTGTTTCACAGCTTTGAAGCCATTAATTCCACTCCCCAGGAAACTAAACTCTGAATCTTTAGATATCTTACATACCAAACTTTGTCTTCTACACAAGCAGCTAGAATTCCCCTGAAAGAAAAGGTCTAATTTGTGCAGCTTTTTAGGAAAAAAACCCACAACCTCACGTTGCGACAACTCTATCTTTTCCATGTCTACCAACTGCTCTGATTATTTGGCAACAGTACAAAGATACACTTTCAAGAAGGAATAATACACATAAAATACAAATGCAATCTTTAAAATTATTAGCAAAAATTAAACAGCTGTTGCTGTATATGAAAGCCAGTACCCTCAAGGTTCTCAGCTTGTTAAAGAGTGATCCAGCAATATGAAATAAAGGGCAGCTCAGTCTTGTCAAAACTCTGGCAAGGCCAGCAGAGCACAATAGTTTGCTGCCCCTTTCTCACTCAGTCAAGGAAAAAGACTCTATCCTCTATTTCAGCCATTACTATCACATGTAAAATCCGTTACCAAAAACATTTATTGTACACAGTTTAAACCTTGGACTTGAAGTATTTTGGAAATTATTTTGATGTGTAACCATAGAGAAAAAACTGTCAATCCTTTCATATAAACAGTCAAGTCTAAATAGAAGGCTCATTAAAAACTGTTATGGGAGGCACATGGATCATTACAGAAAGCAACATACTACCCTGTTATTCATTATCATTTTGTACAGCCTTTCTTGTGCCCTTTATTGTAGTCTTTACATACAGGGCCATTGCAGAACAAGAAATTAGATATTTTCCTTTTTAATAACATGTATGTATGTTTTGTTCATTCTTGGACTGGTGACGAAAATGCTTGTTAAAATGAAACAATAACTTGTATGGCATTCTATGGAAGGAGTGGCCACAGAGTTCAGAATCTCTCCTTTAAAGCATAATCTTAGAGGGAGAAACCAAAAGTAGATGTAGTGTTTCCATGAGAAACCATATTTTCTATGTTACATGAATATTTGCTACCTGGGAATAATCTGAAGCCTTGAATATATTAGTGGATAACTGAATTTTCCATACTTGGTGCCTACACACATTCTACTGCTTCAGAAATAACACAATTTCTATTTTGGTAGATTTTAATACATACCGAGTTTATTCTTCAAGACAAAACGAACTCATTTCAAGTGAAATGATCAACACTTACTTCTAGCGGCCTAGCTTATTTTTAATTATACAACATAGTTGCAACATTTTTACTCCTCTGCTACAAAGTATAAAGTCCTCAGATCTTTGCCTTATCAAGAAGAGTGTGACCTTTAAGCAAAGACAACCCTGTACAGCTTTACCTTTCAGGCTGGAACTTGTTTTAAATGTAGGTATGAATTACAAAAACCAACTGCTCAAATGCCAAAATAAGAGCTACGGTGAACACACATCAACTAGCCCTTCATGATAAAAACCCCTAAGAATCAATTTAGATTAAAATAGCAGTCAGGTGGCATAACAAAAATGCAGTGCTGGAGAAATCTGCATTTCATGTATTATTAGGATTTAGAGCTGAAATACCACAATCTTGCAGCTCTGGATGCTGGACCCATGCTGCTTTAAACCACGAAGCTGAGGTACTGGGATAATGAGAAAAAACAAAGAGCAGGCAGTCAAAGGGACAAACAGACAAACAAAATACTTAAATGAAAAATACAGCTGGGGTCATACTGCTCACCCACCCCACCCAAAAGAATGCAAAACACACTGGTTTAACTTGCACTCTAAAGACAACACAAGGAAAGAGAAGTGGACAAACCAGTCTCTGATAACACTGTTTTAATTGTACCATTCACATTAGTGCTGCTGCCTATTTGTACTTTCAAACAACAAAATCCTTTTGAAAATACAGAATCACAGCCACCTTGATTCAGGTCATCCTTATTTGACACTAAAGACCATTATGATTAGAACTAAACAATGGAGCAACATCCCTAAGGCAAAGCAGCAAATGCAGGGATGATTCTATGACAATTAGTGATTCAAGTTAAACTCTTGCCCTCTTTCAGTTTTAGCATGACACGGCCATATTACACCCTGCAATCTCCTCTAGAACCAATCCACACATGAATACAGACACAACCACCCCTGTTTACTAACCTCAGATCTACAGCTTTTAGCAATAATACCACTACGACCCTCCTTGTGCCACAGATTTTGTTTTTCCTTCAGCATAATTGAGATGCCACTTTTCTTCAGATTACCTCCTAATATTTCAGCAGGAGCTTAAGGTTTTGTTTGTGCAACTATCAAGAGAGCTACAGTACGTTGCGATGTAGCTGTTTGTAGTGTATTAAGTGTTTGCCCATACAGTAAAGCCATTGAGAAATACTATTCCACAGCTGCATTCTAATTGACAAGTTGGCATTGGAAAAATCTCCTAATTTAAATGAGGATTAAAAAAAAAAAAAGATACCTGTTACAATTAATTCCCTGTCTATCTTCTATTGAAGGGCATTGATTAAAGCAACACTACCTGAACCTGAAGGAAAAAATTCACCTTTGGGACCACAGCTACATGTACCTTGAAGAATGAGTGGCTAATTTCAGATGGGTCAGAGCTATTTTCTTTCTACTCTAAACAGCTGCTAGGGGCCTGCACATATGCAGTCAATTTACCCCAGATAACTCTGGACTGCAGAAGAGTAAATAATGCAGAGGACAGGACACATGCCACGGATATTTTGAAATGCACAAAAGAAAATCATACAGATATACTCCATTACTGGTTTACCTCCCTCAACAAATATTAAACCTGCCAGCTTCAAGTTGACTTCCACAAAAATATTCAAGCAAGTATTCCAGACTGGTCCTAAAAATAGTATGAACACATTAGCAGGGTGCAGTGCTTGAACTGGGAACAAGTATCAGACACGCTGGCTCTGCAATTAACCAGCTTCATGTAGCAAACACGAAGGACTGCTGAGACCAAAACTGTCACCAAAATCCTCAGCAAGGTATCACAGCTATGTATTGGCTTATTTTAACATAATGTTCAATAGCTAAATACTAACTATATGTGCATATTTGCCCCAGTTTAGCGAATTATGCTGGTCTATGTTGACAGAAAAAAAATACTAAAAAGACCTTTCTCCCCTGCAATTTTACCTTTTTAACCAAAGCAGTTTTAAATGTCATTCAAAAGTAATTCCTGAGAGGCCCGCACACTTGCTGAGCTCCCTTCACTAATTAATGGATCATTAGTAGGAAAGAGCCCCTAACTGTTCACCCCCTGCACCACATACTCTTTTAATTATATTTGTGAAGCAACCAACTTTTCTTTCAATCATTCTGCCCAAAGTCCCAAGTGAATTGACTCAACGGGGAGAAGGAAGGGGAAAAAAAAGCAAGAAAAAGGAAAAAATACACGTTTATGAAAATTCATAATTTTTATGACTGGCAAAGAATATAGGAGCTAAGCTTTCAGCAAGAGTTAGGAAAAGGGATTTCAATAAACTATAAGAGTCAGATGTGATAGACTGACTAAAGGAACAAAAAGCTCTTCTTACAAATACAGATACATCAATGAAAAGCTTTCCCTTTGTGAAGTTTTCAAGAAAGTTAATTATATCATCACTTCATAATCACGACAGCTATGGGAAACAGCAAAACACTATCACAGCTGTTGTCTTCTTTTTTGAGACCATTGGAACAGGCACCTATTCCTTGCCTTTCAAAATACTTCCTTGCAGAGTTCCTAATGAAGAAGTTCTCTCCATGTTTATGTCCAATTGCCTTTTGGAGATAAAATACAAGCTTTACTGCCAGTTATCTTATAACAGAGACTAAACTGCTCTTCGTCCCTCCTTTTCACAAATCTATGAAAATAAAACCCAAAAAACCTGACAGCCTTACAGCCTTTTTTTTTTTTTTTTTGGATGCACCTCAATGAAATACACCCAAGAAACATGCAAGAATCAGTGATGCCAGACAAGACAGAAGACATACTGGCTGCAAAAAGTATGCCAAGGAACAAGGTCATTTACTTAACTCTTTCTAGAGCCCTACCTTCTGCTCAGGTTCCTTTTCACGAATACCATTTAGAATACAAAATTTCAGTCATTAAAGAAATCTAAGTCACAGAGAAGTATTTCCCTTTGAAACTGAATGCAGCAAACCATATAACTGAAATCTCTCTGTGGGTTGGCATATCAATCATTTTGGTCCCAAAGTGAAACAGCTGGGAGACTCCAACACATAGAATGTGGTCATTTCTGTCTTCCAGGAAGCAAGCCAGTGGACTTCCAGTGTTTCACTTTATCACTACTGCTAATGGAACTTTCACATACAGATCACCAATGACTGGGGCTCACACTAAATCCCATCTGTAATCTACTATGATACTTAATTTTAAAAAAACCAAAACTATGTTACAGAACCACTGAATAAAGCAACAAGACCTGAAGGCACTCAGGTCTTAATAACAATTCAGGCCACTCACAGAATGCAGCTCTGAAAGCCAAAAGGGCCCATGAGAGCCTGTTCATCTTCAAGGACAACCTCTTTGGAGCACAAAAACAATTCACTTCACTGTGCAAAAAGTTGTATGGCAGAAGACAGAATTTTTGGATGAGTTTGAGAAAAAGGAAGTACACAGAAGGTAGAGGTAAGCAGAAAAATACTTGGTAGGAGCAGAGAAACACTGCCTGAGTAGGCAGCAGTCCAAGCTCAGCTGGAGTTGAGAGAGGGACCTTAAGGGTAATACAGAAGGTCTCTACGGGTATGCTGGCAACAAAAGGATTACTAAGAAAATTCTAGGCCTGCTGCTCAACGACCAGGGGACATAGTGACAAAGTACAGGGAAAAGGCTCAGACACTCAACGTTGTCTTTGATTTTCTACTGATGATGCCTGAGCCTACTAGCAGAGAACCAGGGAAAAGAAGCATTACCCACATGAGCAGAAGACCAAGTTAGAAAGCTCTTAAGCAAATGGGATGTACACAGAGCCACAGAACTAGACCAAATGTATTTTCTTGGGTCATCAGGATAATTATGGAGACTAATTTTCTTTCTAGAAGCCACATCTGTGCAGCATATATTTGGAATAAGTAAATCAATCTGACCGTTTTCCGTAGTGAGCCATTTAGCTCTGTAAATGAGAGGAATACTGGAAATGGCTTGCTTTGACTTTAGCAAGCTCCTAACCCAGCACCTCAAAGTATGCTTAGACCAAAATCAGTCACACATGAACTAAATAAGTGAGCTATAAAGCGAGTGACACAGCAGCTGAGCTGCTGAGCTCAAAGGGCTGTAACCAAAGATACCATGTCCAAGTGGCCTCTAATGGAGTTTTTTCAGATCAATATTGAGTGTAAGGTTTGTCTTTACTCATGACCAGAATGATGAAACAGACTGCCCCCTCAGCAACTTCCCAAGGATATGGAATTGGGTGAAGTAGTTTATAAGCTAGAGGGGAGGCCTGTTACTCAGAGAGACCTCACAGCTGGATGGAGAAACAGTCTGACACAAACCTCCTCAAGTCCAACAAAGGCAAAGTCCTGCATCTCAGGTGGAATAATCCCATAGAGGTTGGAAGCTAACCAGATAGAAAAATAGTTTTGCAGAAAAGGTATTGAGGGGCAAGTTGAAGAGGAGTCAGCAGCATGACCCTTGAAGGAAAGACAACTGCACACTGGGCTGCATTAGCAAAAGCATAGCCCACAGACCAAGGGAAGTGACTCTTCCCTTTCATATGGCACTGGAGTGACCGCATCTGAAGGATTCTGTCTGGCTTTTGGACTGTCTGTACAAGACATGAGAGTGAAGTCCAGCAGATGGCTATGAAAGTGAGTAGTTACTGGAGAACTGGTTATACAGAGGCTGACAGCTGCATTTGTTCAGTCTTAAGAAGAGGAAGTTACTACTGCTGCTCCCAGTGACCTAACTGGAGATTATAGAGAAGGCAGTGCCAGACTTCTCAAAGATGCAGATAGGACAAGAAGCAATGCACACAATCTACATCTCCAGAGAGATTTTTCAGAGAAAACTTTCAACAAGGTTTTGATCCAACACTAAAACAGGTGCTCAGGGAAGTTACGGAACTTCCATCCTTGGATTTTTAAGATGACTATAAAAAAGCCTGAGCAATCTCATCTAAGTTAGTCTTGCACTGAGCAGGGAGTACGACCAGTTGGCTTTTAGAGGTCCCTTCTCATTTAAATGATCAAAGTTCTTGTGCCGATCAAAAACCACAACTCTACAACTCGATCCTATCAGGTAAATATGGTGAAATTCAGCACTCCCCTGCATTAAAGCTTTCTTGCTAAAGCCAGCCTAATAGGTCAAGAAAAAAAAAAGGAAGCAAACTAGAACACTTGCCATACTAAAAATAGATGAACAGCAGATTTACTGTGTTCAGCAGAAACCTTGTGCTGCATATACAACTACCAGGGAACCAGTTACTTGCTGAAGGTATGCACAGAGCACCTGCCTTTAGAGAACCATGTGTGATGCTCTGTCCTAATGCTTTCCCTATTTCAGCCACTATATGGTTTAAGATACAGACCACTGCACTTTGCATTTTGCTTAGTGCAATGGCAGCCAACAAGGTAACACTGATGTTCTGTCAGCTACACAAAAAGCAGATCTTGAGGACCACTACCAGATTAAAGGGGTTTGTGCATGCATTTGAAAGAGCCTCCAGGTTTGGTTTGTTCCTAGGAAGAGGCTGCAAGTCAGAGCTGTTTTTCCAGAGGACACAGTACTGGGACTTTGAACATGTTTTAATGGCATGAATGGCTCAGCTTTAAAGGGTGCTTAACAGGATGGTCAGTTTCTCAGTAGCACCACATATGAAAATGAGAAAAATTATGGAATTATTTTGCAATATATTTTGCTGCTTTTTGAAAGGCATTTTTGTAATCACCAGAGCATAATTTAATATGGACACAGTCCTATAGGTGGTTTAGAGGAACACAGCATCCTCAACCAGCAGTGAAAAAAGCATTCCAATGTAGTGTTCAGTACAGAAACAATTTCACAGAGTAACTCTTAACAATGTGAAAAGAAATACCTGAACGACAGTAAATTTAAAAATAAAATTAATCAAAATTCTAAAATCTCATTTATGATTTTTTTTTTTATTAGTCTACATGAGTAGTTGACATTACTAATGGTTTTGAAAAGTAAAATTGCAAATGTTTCTACCAATGGCTAGGATACTTCCAGTGAAGGAAGACATATCAGGGAGAAAAGAAGGGTAAAGGCAAAACTCTCAGAAGGAAATTTGATCTCACTTCCCTTCCTAATTCTCTATAATACACCTGTCCTCTACTTCTCAGGGGCATTTTCTCCAGTTTGGACAAAATATTCCTTAGGCTCTGATATCTACACCCTATGTTGCTTCTGCTTATATTCCCACGTGTTTCTGTTTCCTCCTCTAGATCACTAGAGAACTCACTCTCAAATGGGGTGGGGAGACACAACGAACAAATTATTGCTAATGCATCCAAATCCACTCCATTATTAAAGTATTTATTCTTGAATATACCTCTAGACTCTCCTGAAGAGCTTTTGAAGAAGGGCTGGTACAAAATTTACGGCATATCTGTATACTTGTCTTTTGCATGAAATTCCCTCCCTTTAAGCAAACAAAATATCTGGAAGTTGTACAAGTGAGGCTTACAAAAAAGCTTGCAAGGTAAACAACTGGTCCTCCTAAATAGCATCTTATGATCCTGAAGTCTTTCAAAAGTAACATGTTTGACTAAAACACATAGAATGTGATAATTCCACTTTCCTAAGAAAAATATGAGGACCAGTCTTTTGCTTAAGAAAACTGTCCTGCCAAAAAGTCCACAAAAAGGCAGCCAACCAAAAGACAAGGCAGGTTATGGAGAAGAACAGTAAGGATATCAAAAGATATCAAAAGGAGTGTGCCACCACAGCGTTCTTCAGCCACCAGTAACACTATTGTCAATGACTCATTTATACATTTTCCAGCATTGTCCAAGTCTTGTATGAAGAAACAGTTCAGTTTCTTCTCTTTTCCCTCCTGAGCACTTCAAAAAGGAAACTTGCCCATCACATGGCATAGCAAGAAAAATGCAAATTGACTTCACAAGAACGCAAGACTCCCCTGCTTCCCCTCCCCAGCCTAGGGAAAGTTCCACAGTTAGCTGCTATTTCACTCTTTAGACACCATGACAGACGTCGGCTCAGAAGACCCATGCTACTCTTAGAGGGAACCCCTTCCATTGTATAAGGCTCAGTGGTCTAAATTTTGCCTGTAACTACAATCTTTGACTAATGTTCAAATTCAGAAGAGAATATTTTAAGCAGGATTCCCAATTATAAAATTTGGGGTTTAATATAGACATGAGAGAGGCACATGCACAGAAATATGGTCTATACTTAAATTGAGCAGACTGTTCAACTTATCTACTACACATTTAACATTATGCTAAAAGACACAATTCCATTTCATTTTAGTTTCACTGTTTGGGCATTTGGTGTCATATTAGTAAGACATGAAAGACAGTGGCAATAAGACAGGAAACAGAAATATTACCCTACAGTTTTTTCCAGTTAGAGGACTTCCCCCTTCATTCCCCTCACTATCGGTTGGTGGTTTCCTCTAGTCACAGCTATTGCTCGGGGACACTGTGCACGAGCCTCCCAAGGAAGTAGTGAGCAACAGGACAAATGTCTTTCAATTACAGGAAGAAGCAGCATGTGCAACAATGTCTGTTTCTAGATTTTTCTTTATAGGCAAAGTATACTCGACTGCAAGTACAGGCAAACATGCAGAATGGTTAGAGCAAAGGCAAAGAACCACACCTTGCCTTAGGGGAGAATGTGATGAGCCACTCTCCCATCAGCATTTATTCCACTGTCTTGATTTCACTTTAAACGTCTGTCCTATCCAGTATTAAGCAACATACCAACATGGCAGAAACATCTTAATCTGCAAGGGCCCACATGACATTACTACATCTCTCTTATTCCAGTCTTAGAAATAGCTGTACAAGACCCTCTACAGCCTGCACTGTGTGCTGCTCAACCCTCCCCTCATTTCATGAGGCAGGGGGCATGCCAGACTATACCTCCCCTGTCTCCTCTCCAGTCTCCTTTAGACTTCCAGCAGCCCAGTGCAATACTAGAAACATGAGGCTGAAAAGTTGGAAGGGCAATGGGTTGTGCTGGGACTGACAAGTATCCCCCTGTACTGCAATCTTCATCCTGTCAATCCAGCCTTCAGTAAGACCAGGGAAGTAGAATATTAACAAGACCCAAGGCTCTCTAAAACGTTAGTGATCTCCTACTGTCAGACTTCTTTAGACAAGATAAATTCTTTTGATACTGACATTGTATCCTTTCTTCTTTTTGCAGCATTTCAAATTCCCATCCAGAAAAGAAATATGCTTATCCAAAAGTCTGGAAACGTAAAGAATTTCTGTTGACTTCACTGCTATTACTAAGCAAGACCAGCTTAGTAAGCTGTTTTCACAGCTACACATCACTGTGCATTCTGTTCCAGGAACCAGTGATGTAACACTAACAAGCTCACTTATCGACAAAATACGCCAGGCTCAAAGAGGCTGTGTTAGGTGGTATATCCTTTGGATGCAGACCAGAAGGCCAAGATTACAGTTGCATTGCTGGCCTTCAGTACCCATGGCAGTGGTAAAAAGAAAAGCAAAGTTACCAGAACTTTAAAGCTAATCTGATACACTTTATCAAAGTCTCTGAAAGCCAGAAGGAAACAAACAGCAACTTGTACAGTTTTTCAGGCATTTAAAAGTAAAAGGGTCCCCTCCCACTCTGCTCAGGACAACTTTTCCAAAACTCTCAATAAGTCTACCAAAAGTAATGATTCCTCCACTTGATTGATCTAACTAGGCATCTTGAAACACAGGGCCATGGCTGATACAATGCTGAATAGTTACACAGATAACATTATCATAATTGCAATTTTTAAAAAACATTTCTGATCTGTATTCCTAAGGTTTTATGCACACAGTTCTTTTAAATCACATTAAAAATGGGTTTGAATGACCCATACACAAAGAAGAAGCAAATAAAATACAGACAAGTTTCAGATCACAGCCATTTCCTATTTTTTCTGTTGGCAAACAACTCTAAGTGATGCATATTATATTAGCATTGATTAAATGTGCCATGAAGAAGGGAAAATGCTTTCATTAACTTGTACCTGCTTTTTCAGATTTGTACTTGCCCGTATAAATGGCACTTTTAAACAGTACGCACTCCTTGGTTTTGCTCATTAGTCTCTGTATTTAAAATAATGTTGAAAACCAGTCTAGCACATAAGCGACAATGTTTTAACACACAGATGTCACTGAAAAGTATTAGGTTCTTCCTTTAGTCTCTCATATAGTTATACAGTGAGATTACACATTATAAACAGTCATCTATATATAAACATTTCAAATGTGTTTTTTACAAACCCTACCAATCATGTATATTTACTGAGCCTGAAATGACAGCAAGTTTGTAATGATCTAACCAGAGCTAATCAAGGTAGAAGTGCACATTTCAATGGCACTTGAGTACTTGTAATGCTCATTAAGTACTTGTCCTCACATTCCTAATCAATTCATTCATTAGCAGCTATGTACTTCTCTTTGGACCCCAAAGCTCTATCTGCCTTTATCTCCATTTATTCCTTCATTTTCTGGCCAATTTTCTTCTCCCAAGTGCTTAAAATAGATTGATTAAAGACATGAGTATCGTAAGAGAAAAATCCTATTCAGATTTATTTGCACAAGTCCCCTTTAGTTCTGCAAGTCACTCATGCTATGAAAGGTCCAGAATACGGCCCGATACAACTCTGGAAAAGAAAGAATCACTACATCAGCCTGTTAAAAAAATAGAAAACAGTGTAACCCAGCCAACTTATCTCCACAGAGCACACACACCAGTGATTGCGTTTGTGTATGTGCAAAGCCGGAAGGTGGCTTAGGTCATGCATGTAATGCCAGCCTTTAAAAAAAAAAGGCAAGAAACCAAAACGCTGCAGTCTGACAATTAAAGATCAGAGAGCCAACTCGGCTGGAAAGGACCTCTGAGACGACCCAGTCCACCCTGTGACGGAACACCACCATGAGAACCAGACCATAGCACTGAGTGCCACGTCCAGCCTTTCCTTAAGTACCTCTAGGGACGGTGATCCCGCCGCCCTCGTGGGCAGCCCATTCCAGCGTCTGATCGCCCTTGCTGCCAAGCAGTTCCCCCTGATGCCCCATCTGCCCCTCCCGTGCCGCGGCTGAGGGCTGTGCGCTCTCGGCCCGCCGCTGGCTCAGGGGGAGCAGGGGCCGAGCGCCCTTTCGGGCGGTCTCGGGAGGGCTCGGGGCCGGCCCTGCCCGCGGATCCCGCTCCCCAGCGGGCAGCCTTGGGGCTCAGCCTTGGGGCTCGGCCCCGTCGCGCCTCCCTCCCGTCCCGTCCCTCCCCCGCCGAGCAGGTGCCGCGGGCGGGCAGGGCCGAGGGCGCCGCGCCGAGCGGGGCC
>VXBX01005702.1:137676-285107 GCA_013400415.1 Scytalopus superciliaris
ATGAGGCGGCGGGCGGGGCGGAGGTGAGTTGCGGGGCGGCCAGGGAGGGGACAGGGACAGGGAGGCGGCTCCCACCGCCCGGCGAGGCAGGGATACCCTGCACCCCGCCCCGCACGGCGCTCCCCGGGCATCCCGCCCGGTGTCTCCAGCCGCGGGCACTGGGCTGCCGGGAACGCGGGAAGGGTGTCCCGGCGCCGTGTGCCTGGCGGCCTCCCCGCCCTCGGAGTTCGGGAAGCAGCGCTGTTCCCGGTGGGAGCCTGGGGGGCTCCAGCCGAAGGGGAGCGTCCCTGCTGGTGTTTGCCCTGCGGCGCTTGGGCCCCTCAGCGCTGTCAGTGCCCGCTCCGCATGCCGCGGTTAGCAGCGCCCGGCCCTGGGGCCGTGCCCCCTGCCCCCCCAGCGCACCCGGGGCCCTACAGGGCGCACCAGTGCCGGGCACCTGCCCAGCCGCCCCGCAGGCAGCGCGGCATCCCCCGCACCGGGCACGGGGAGCGGCTCCCGCAGGCACGGCAGGGAAGGGGGGCGTGACTCCGTGGCAAAGGGAGCCCTGCCCATCGGCTGCTCCCAGGGAAAGCTGGCTCTGATTCACGGAAAGCCACACTGGCCCCCGGTCTATGCGCCACCCTGCAAAAATCCTGTGGCAGCTCACTTTCGCGAGCTGAAAACACGCACACACATGTATATTTATATATCGTATATATATGTAAACACACAAATCACGTAGCTTTTTATAGTCTGAAATTGAAACCTGGCTTTTTTCAGTTCTGCTGTGGCTGCCTTAAGAACTTGTGCTCTTCGGTCTTTAGAATGAATGTCTTCCGAATTAACTCACATTTGAAAGATCTTTGATATTTTTTCACAGCTTGTTCTTCACTTGGAAATTGTAGCAGTAAAATTTGATAGAGTGATCTTGTTTAAATTTTAACAACCTTGTCTTTTGCTGAATAAAAAAATTGCGTGGTTCTGGTTATCTGTGTAATGCAAAGTAAACTTCCTATAGTTTGGTATGGAATTTCCCATACCTGAAGAGGTCTTGGTGTCTATATTGGTGCCCTTTTGTTTCGATGACTTAACAAGGCAAATACTTTTCTACATGTTAGCTTAAAGAAGAAAAGTGAATTATTTATCCAATTCCAGTAATCTGATGTATATTACAGATAATGTAAATTATGTAACTTATTTATAAGCAGATCTTGTACTTATTTCTTGATTTTTATTGAATAAATGCCTCAATTTTTTGTCAATGAGGGTCTTTATCAAACAAGTCTTAGAGATAGCAATTCATTTGTTTGTCATACACATGACAGAAATATCTGAGGAACATTACATATTTTTCTTTTATAGTTTCTCTTAATATTTCAGAACTTCTCTGACACAGAACTAGCTCTTTCATTGGTGTTATGGTGCTGTGCTGGGAATTGCTGTAGAGATAACAGGTTGCTTCTCTCACCTGTACAATTACTGACACTTTATGCAGATGTAGATGTTGTTTTCATCTGGAAATTATGAACATCTTTAGTTATCAATTCTCCTGTGTGCAGCCTGCTTATGTAAAAGTTACTGTTGATATAATCCGGATGCTTTTGGTGCTTTACTAAGTTCGTTGGTATTTTCTGAATTTTACACTGCTGCCCCTGCATGTTTCATATTGTAGTTTGTTTATTTTAGTTTATTTGTTTGTGGAAAGGTAAAATGTAAAGAAAATGGAGGAACTAGCTAGTAAGGTCCCCTGGGAAAATGCTTTTAAAGGTGCTGGGGTCTGTCAGTGCTGGTCACTTTTTAAGAACCACCTTAGAGCAGGTGATTCCAAAATGTTGGAAGTCAAGCAGATGAGGCAAAAGGCCAGCTTGGCTAAGCAGGGACTTTTTTGTGGAGCTAAGGCATAAAAAGAAGGTGTACGCCCAATGGAAGCAAGGTCAGGTAACTTAGGAGAAATTCAGAGGTGCTCCTTACCATTGTAGGGACAAAATTTATGTGGCCAGAGCTCAACTGGAGTTACGCTGGCCAGAAATGTGGGGGACAAGAAAAAGAATCTTTTTAAGTACATGGATGGCAAAAGACAGCACAGAAATAAGATCAGCCCGTTTACAGGATGAGGATGGTCATCTTACAAACAGGGACAGAGACAAGACAGGGATGTTTAATGCTTCCTTTGGTGTTCAGCATCAATGATGGGCTAAACAGGATTGGCAAATTAGCTAACGATGCTAAATTGGGAATAGCTGTTGACTCCCTTGAATGCAGGGAGGCCCTGCAGAGAGACCTCAATAAATTAGAGGACTGGGCAATCACCAGCTGTATGAAGTTCAAGAAGGGGAAGCGCTGGATTCTGTACCTGGCATGGGGCAACCTTGGATGTATGTACAGACTGGGGGAACGAGATGTTGGAAGGCAGTGCCACAGAAAGGGACCTGGGGGTCCTGGTCCATGGCAAGTTGAATATGACCAGCATGGCCAACCCTGTCGTGGGGGGCATCAGGCAAAGCATCATCAGCCAGGCCAGGGAGGGGATTGGCCTGCTCTGCTCTGCACTGGAGTGGCCTCACCTTGACTATTGTGTGAAGTTTTGGGTACCACCATATAGGAAACATATAAAGCAATTAGAGAGTGTCCAAAGGAGGGCAGTGAAGATGGTGAAGGGCCCTGAGGGGAAGCTCTGTGAGGAGCAGCTGAGGGCACTTGGTGTGTTCAGCCTAGAGGAAACTGAGGAGACCTCATTGCAGTTACAACTTCCTTGTGAGGGGAAGAGCAGGGGCAGGCACTGAGCTCTTCTCTGTGGTGACTAGCAATAGAACTCAAGGGAATGGCCTGAAGTTGTGTCAGGGGAGGTTTAAGTTGGCTATTAGAAAAAAAGTTCTTCATCCACAGGGTGGTTGGGCACTGGAACAGGCTCACCAGGGAAGTGGTCACAGCACCGAGCCTGTCTGAGTTCAAGAACCATTTGGACAACACTCTCAGGCTCATGGTATGATTCTTGAGAATGCTCCTGTACAGGGCCAGGAGCTGCACTTCAGTGATCCCAACTTCCAAGTCAGGATATTCTGTGATTCTATACTGGAGGAGTATAACAAGTTGATACAAGCTGATAACAAACTTCATTGAGTACTGAATTGAAGCATGCATGGCAACACACTGAAGAACAGTCTGTTGGGTTTGTAGTTAAACACTACCCTAATTTGCAGGCTTTTGCAAAGCTTATTGATTGAAATTTATGTCTAAGACAATGAAATTACAGTATATATGTGTGTATCTTCTTAATGTAGGCTTTTTTCCTGGTGAATTTTGGGTAGAGGTAGATTCAGTCCACAGATGAAAAACATGTTTGTTCTTTCTGTTTTTAACTGAGCAGTTTATTCTCTTTAGCATTGTTTGAGTCATTTTAGTGACTCATTGTGAAAAGTAATTCTGTTTTACTGTTGTGGTTTTGTTTTTTTCCTAGAAGTGAGTTCCTACAGAAGATGTTGGTGGCCAGATCTGACCTATGGTAATACCTTGAAAGAGTATGAATATTTCAGCAAACTGCCTCTTCAGTGGTTCCTCATTAGCATCTGAAGTGCATGCTGCTGCTGTTAATGGAGATAAGAGTACCCTCCAAAAGCTAATAGCAGGTAAATGTTTTCGTTGTGGATGCATTTGGATTGCTTTAGAACTGAAGCTTTTTGGGTTTGACTTACAGCTCTGATCGTTATGTTTTAATTTCTTGACTATATGTATTTCCAGAATAAATGTAGTTCTCAAAATATGACTGATTCTTCTTACTCTTTATTACCTCTTGCCTTTGATTGGGACTTCTTTGTGAAGTAAAATAGAAAGTTGTAAGTGATACAACCAAAAGAGTTATTCAGGACTCTTCTTTCAGGTAATTTGAAATTTTGGAGAAGTGCTTTGTGCTGAAATATTTTGGCTACGCATCCTTATTTTTGTAATAAGTGGGAAATTTGATAAACTTGTGTTTATAGATAATTTATTATAGTTAGCGAAGTCTTGTCAATGCATAGTATTTCTGAACAAAATGAGCCAGCCCTGTTCATTGCCTTGATTCTGATAGACTGACAATATTTCCCAAGACCAACTAAGGGCAGGGAGATAGTCTAGTCCTATTGAATCTGAAGTTAAAAAATAAAAATTCCCATCCATTAAGAAGCCCAGGATTTTGCCTTCCCTGTCCAGGAATGGTATGGCATTCCAGGTTAGTAATTTTCAGGAGCAGTATATATGTAGTATTCCAAAACCAGTCTTACATATATTTGAAAGGCTGCCATGTGATAGGTGAAGACTTTAATTTTTCAGAGTTTCTCATTAAATGCACTTCCACCTGATACTGTAAAAGTTTTATGTGCTCAGCCTTTTTTGGAAAATCCTGTTTTTTTGAGCTTGGTAAGTGCAAAGGACTTAGTCTGTATTTATGCAATTAGCTGTCAGTTTCAATGGTTGTAAAGGATTTAATGGTAATTGCATTAAATCAGCAGTCAAGTTTCTTTCTGTATCTTCTGCTGACCTGTGTTGAAGTCATGATAGTAAGCTGTGTGGATCTGTTGTCTAAACTGTATAGAAAGCAGTAAGTGGCTTTCCTTAACAAGTTTTAATTTACTCAAATGATAACTAGAAGTGATTTGACTCAAACATGAGCAAACTTGTAGGAACTGACTTTACAGAAGCTCCACTGATGGAAACAGATATTTTTTGTTGTGCCTTCATCTTAGTTTTGTCATATTGTGGCTCAAACATATGCTGTTTGCATTTAATGCTATCTATTCATCCTTTCGTAGAACACTTTATAAACAGCAGATGAGCAGTTGATATGGAGATGCTTCTAGAAATCTGTGAAATCCAACTACAAAGTAGCTTTAAATACCTGAATTTTTAAGAAAACCTTCTGCCTGCATGTGGAGGTGGAAAAAAATCTGAGCTTTCAAATCTTGGCTAACAATCAGAAGCAACAAAGAATTTTTGCTAACTTCGGTGTGTTTTTATTAATCTCACAGCCAAAGTATGTATTTTTGAAAACAAAGGAAAAAGTAAGTACTTTTTTGTACTTTTTTTGTGTTGCTGGCACATCTTGTCAAATATACCACAAAACAACCATTAGAACCAGATAAGGAAATAATTTTTCTTTTATGAAGATTATGCAGCAACAAAGTAAAAATGCTATGTTTTATTTTTACATGGAAAAGAAAACTGCAGAATCCTTGCAGCCTTTGCTATAATAGCAAAATTTGGCTTTTCTGCTTTGCTGTGTTTTGACAGGATATGACACAGACCTTACTTTTGCCAGAACAGGACCAAAAAAAAAGTAAAAAGTATTGCCTAGCAGAAGAAGAATGCATCAGAGTAATATTTTTAGCTGTTTACCAGTCACTGTTGGAAGTATAACTTGATGCCAGAAGCAAATTGAGCAATTGGTGCTATTCACTGAATTTTATGACTGCACTTAACAACAGCATCTAGTTCAGGACAGTACTTCAGTGTTATGTGAGCTGTACATTCTGGATTGCTTAACATTTTCCTAACAGAGCCAAGCATTGCATCCTGGTTGTGGTATATGCAGCAACATAAAGTCTGACTTCCTCCTTCTTTTAGGGAGGGCTGTTTAATCCCTAGATTTGCTGTGTACTTTTTTTTTTGTGCTTTCTCTATTCAGTTACTGACATAGGAGGGGCATAGAGGCTGGCTGAACAGCCTCTTAGAGCAGCCCCCCTCACCTGTTACACGCTTTTTCCTTCTCCCATCTGTAGCTTGATGGAGTGTGTGTGTGACTGTATGTGAACATACACATTGTATTTGTGTGTAATCAGGAGTATGGACGGATTTTAAAGGAACAGGTATTTGAAATAATACAGTGTTCTGGATACTGTGTTCCATTTGACATTCTGTGCCAGAAACAGGCAGACAGAATCAAAGGTAAGTAGAAAATTTATTTAGATAAAAAAGGCTTTGGAACAAAGTGTCTCTGCATGTTAGCCACTGCTGGTACTACATTATAGGACTTTCTAAACAGCCTGTGGATTAAATGACATAAAGTACCTGCTGAGTATTAATTATATAGCAAGTGTAACAAAAGCGTGCTAATTGTTTGCACTGTGTTGCATGAGTTATCTCATACCGTATCACATCGTTTTAGAATTGTATGTTGTCAGGCTTTAGGGAATGCTCACAGTATTTTCTTTCCTGTGTTTTATACAACACCAAGCATGTATTTAATTAACAGTTCTTCAGTGCTAAAACCCGTCTGTGTGATTTTAATCCTATGAAAAAAGGGAGCAAATGTTAATTTTGTGTTTGGAGGATCATTTTGCATTTAACACTTCTATGTAGAGTTTTGGGAAGATGCCTCTAATTGTTTTAATTGTTTATAAGAACACAATTATGTTTATAATAGTCATTATTACTGAAGTGTCTATTCAGTCCAACTCCTCATTCTAAAACCCTTATCATGCATTGCTTGCATACAAATGCTTCTAAATCTCTGATGTGATGTTTCATTGCAAATGTTAACTAAATTATGAGTTACAAATATTCAGTTGCATGCTATTGTTTGATTCTCCTCTTGGCTTCTCTCTTCCCTGGTCTGCAATGTCAAAGGTTGAATAAAACTCAAATCAGATATTGCAAAAAGCAGGAGACTTCCAAGTGACAAGAGGTGGCTTGTCTTTTAACAATTAGGCAGAATTCACATCGTCCTGCTGCCCTTTCTCTAATATGATTGCTTGCATAGATGCAAGAAAGTGATGAAGTGTGGATAGAGAGTTAAATTTTGGAATTGGGCCACTTGATTCCATGGTGTTCATGACCTTAGTTGGCAACAAAGTTATGAAATGCATATTCTGGTGGGGTGCGGACATTGATTCTGAAAGGGGAGGCAACAGAAAAAATTCCATTCTTAGTCAGGTATGTGAAGACAATTTGGTTTTGCCAAAGCACATTTTACGTACAATAATGTGCCTAAAGCTTCAAAGGCTACCTGTGCTTTCTTGATTGCAGAAAATAATAATCTGCTGCAGCTGTGAAGTCCACAAGGTACTGTGGTTAGTGACTTTCATAAGCTTAGTCCTCGTTAGTACCTGATAGTGATATAGTGGCTCCTAGTCCTTGTTCTGTCTCTTAGGCTGAGTGCAGAGACATCCTTCTAGGGAAATGTCCACAGGACTTTATCATTCTAAGGGCCTTACAGAATCTTGTAAGTAAAAGGAATAATGACAAGAAAAAAAGGTACTGCTAGCCTAAAATAATTACATTAAAACCCAGTGCAGGAGCTTCAGGCAAATTACTAGCAGCAAGTTTTGAAGGTCTTGATCATTTTTCATTCAGATTGTATGCAGTCATGGAAACCCCTTGTCATCAGCTGCATCACTTCTAGGGAGCTGTAAATGAAAATAGATGTTTGTTGCTCTACTTAATTGGGTTGCAGTTGAGCTTTAGGCCAGTTTTGCTTGTCTTGACTTTACCCATTTCTTTCTCTTAGTATCTAGATTTTTTTTTATATCCTCTAACATGCAACAGAAAGGGAAGTGGAATTTGGGGAAGAGGTACTGTTTTTGCACACTGTTGATTTAAAAATCAATGTTATGAGAGCATAAGCCATATGCATGTGCCTTATTGGGAGAAATGAATGTTAATGTATTTCTTTTTAAAATACATTTGAGTGTGCAAGTCCCATCAGCTTTAACAAATTTAAGACGCTGTTGAGGCTATGTTAACACTGAGCAGTGAAATGTGGTTTAGTGATGTCTAAATTACCATGTTGAACTAATACTGGAAGAGCACCTGACTGTACTTAGCTAATTAGAGAAACTGGCTTGTTGGCTGGGAGCAGTGACATATTAAATTATGCTTTGGACTTCAGTATCTGTGTGTTGCTTCACAGGGCTGCAGGGTTGTTCATAACCAGCTTTGATGTTTCTGTACTGTGCTCTGTTGAATGAAAAAAGCATTTATTCCTAGCTAAAATGCTGAGGTGTAAGGCAACTTCACAATGGGTACATATAATGTTTTAAATACTTTTTTCTAATAGTAGAGGAGAGAATTATCTTGAAATTGCTTCCAGTTTGCAATGGAATTTTAATACTCTAAAGTGAAAGTCTAGCAAATGTTTTTACAAGGTAGGGAAAATAAAGAATTTTGGATTCTCCTGTTTAGCTTAATGTTGCATTTTGAATTATTTCCTAATAAGTAGGAAATTAACTATTACCATGAATGAAAACAGTTCCTATGAAGAATCTAAATATGAGTGTGAGTAGTAAAATCCTTGCTTGCGGTGTGAAGTGAATGCAAAACCTTTTCTTAATAAAAGAAAAGGTCTAAGGAGGTCAAAAGGAAGTAAGCAGGCTAAACAGCAGTGTGAAGGTGGATATTCAAAAGCAAGAAGGTGTTCAGAAAACAGCCTGTGTCTGAGGAAGATATATGCAGGTCAGTGAAAGACTTTGTTCTGGTTTGTTGTTTTTTTTTTTAAAGTAATTTTCTAGAAGCATAAAAGTTAGTTATAAAACTAGTGGATTGTCAAGGGGAAGTGACAGTCACAGAAGCAAGACCATGGGTGAGGAACACAAAGGATTTTTCTGTATCTATATCATTGAGGAGTTCAGAAATGTTCTTAAACTGCTTTTCGCAGAGCAAAAAGAATTTTCTCAATGCAAAACACAATTTCAAGGCAAGAGAAAGTGTTATAGAATGAATCATGTGATTGCCGTGGTATTCACTCTGGTTTTAAAAGAAGTAAGAAGTGGAGCGAGTAAATGATTGCTCCAGCTGGCAATATCCTACTTAACAGTGTTTTTATTAGAAACTTGATTGGTAGAGAGTGAATTTTAATTCTTGATATTTCCTTTGATTCATATTTAATCTGCTCGATTCTTTTGCTGGGTGAATCAATAGAAATTATAATTAAGAATACAGTTACTGTGTATGTGGATAAGTGTGATATGGTGGGGGAGAGCAAAGACTGTTTGCAAAGAAGAAGCATGCCTTTGCTGGAGCGCTTATGAAGCATCAACAGTCATGCAGACAAAGGATTAATTAAAAAGCAAAGCTAACTTACCTGTAAAATTCAATGTTCCTTGAGTAATTGTAGACAACGTTGCCACATGTAAGATCTGGAGAGTTGGGATGTATAGGGTGATTGATACACGTGAAGTTAAAGGTGCTCATCTTTATGTGGTGACTTGACACAAATAGCAAACTTTATAATGAAACTGGGTCATTTGAACTTTCTTTTGTCTGTGAATAAGAATGGCATTTTGATTTTTTTTTTAATAGGATCTCAGACTTCCTATACAGCTTAATTACTGCCTTACTAACCTTATCAATTCAAGAAAGGTTGCAAAGTATTTTAGTAGTTTCCATATTGTAAGGCACCATGAAATAAATAATGGTATTGAAGTAATATTGACATTTATGCTTTTAAAATAAACATTGCTGAGTAGACTTCAAAGCTTGTTTTATTTACAGTGTTTACAGGTTTCAGAAGGACTGGTTTGTGTATGTGCTGTTGATATTTTTTAAATTAATCTTTACAGCCAAGATCTCTGTAGTTATTTAAAAATTATTTATAATTATGCCACTGCAGAATGCTACTGGTAGTAGGTGTATTTACGGCACTAACGTTTTCTGAATGTACCTTTTTCTGTAAGTGCATTTTGCAATGTTCTGTAAATGTCAGTAACTCTGAGTTTGTCATGTACTCCATTATTTTGTTCACCCTGGTGATATTATTATAAGATACCTCCTGATCATATTATAATGAGCTACATTTATAATAAAAAAATACTACTTCTAGTTAATACTAATAGACTTAACTCCTTTAAGTGAGCTTTTGGTTTGGTTTTGGTTTTTAGGAAACTCTGAGCTGAAAGACAAAGAGGACCAGTTTGGAAGGACTCCACTTATGTACTGTGTGTTGGCTGACAGGCTGGACTGTGCAGAGGCACTGCTGAAGGCTGGAGCCGATGTTAATAGAGCTGATCGGAGCCGGAGAACTGCTCTCCATCTTGCTGCACAAAAGGTAATTTCCTCAGAATGCTCAACCATTGTGTAAACTTACAGCTTTCATGACAGGTATGAGGTAGGTTGGCCCTGGTTGGATCCCAGGTACCTATCAGTGCCACTCTACCACTCCCCTCCTCAGCTGAACAGGGGAGAGAAAGTATAACAAAAGACTCATGGGCTGAGATAAGGGCAGGGAGAGATCCCTCACCAGTTACTGTCATGGGCAAAACAAACTCAACTTGAGAAAAATGGATTTAATTTATTACCAGTTAAGTCAGAGTAGCAAAATGAAAAATTAAACCAAATCTTAAAAACATCTTCCTCACACGCCTCCCTTTTTTCTGGACTTAATGTCACTCCTGAATTCTCTACCTCATCCTGCAACCAGTGGTGCAGGGGGACTGGGAATAGGAATTGTGGTCAGTTCATCACATGTTGTAAATCTCTGGAGAGTTATTTTATACTTTTTAATGATCTTACTCAATGTATTTGTAGATGTCTGCAGAGACAGTATAAGGTATTGATGTTTTAAGAACTTGTGCTTTCTAGGAAAAGTAGTCCTTGTCTATTTTGGGATAGCCAGTTCTAAGTAAAGACTAAATTTTGTACACTTGGATAGTCCTTAGGATGTTACCATTAATTAATTGCAGTGGATATAAGGCCAAACACTATTAATTATTTGTGTTGTGTTTGAGAATTTGTATAATCTTGAGATATGGATATGTCATGTCTCAGGATATAGAATACCAAATCATTTTCAGGAGGAGGTATGTTACTGTCTGGTTTTCCTTCTACAAGCTCAGTCTATAACACTGTTCCGTTACATTGTTCCAGTGAAGAAGTGCTCAAGGAAGCATTCAACAATAAAATAGAAGGCAATTTAGAGTATAGCTTCAGAGCTGCAAGAAATTTTGAGTTTGTTTAGGGCAGGGGGAAGTGTCCGCAGTCATAGGAGAATGAGCAAAGTGGTGATGGGAGAAGATAAAATGAAAAAACGGAGGGTGAGTTTGGCTAGCTGATCAAGACATTTGAGGTCATAAACTGTGAAAAAGACTCCTTAGAGAAGGTTAAAAATTCAAACTGAAAAGAACAGACTTTTATTTACTATTTTACTTTTTATAGTATGTTTAAAACTGTAGCTGCTGAAAAATTAAAGTTGTTTTGGCTGTGTGAGCTATGTCACTTGGTACCAGTTAGAGCGCCTGCCATGATTTTCATAGCAAACCATTTCAATTTATAATATCTTGTCACCTGTTCATAATCATAAGGGAGCAATTAAATAGAGAACAACTTGGGAAGATTATAATAAGGTGATATTCTGCATGGGAGTCCATAGGGACTGTGTGGTCTGTTTTACTGCATCCGTTGTTGGGAAATGAAGAGTTCATATACTATTTTAAGCTTACAAATTCCTTAGGTAAAAATGTTAACATACTATTGTTTAATATACTCATGTTAAAAACTATTAAAAACTAGTGTGAATGCACTCTTGAAACATGTATAGTAATGCACGTTTCTTGACTGACATCATCATTAGCTACAGTAGGTTGTAGTTGACTTGAAATAGGCAAAACTCATCTACTACTTGGTTACATACACAACACCCTGATGAAATATTTCAGTCATCATCATAACCTTGTTTCCAGTGTACCAGACTTAACTCTGTGTTTTGAAGTGACCAGCTTACTGTGAATGTTGTTGTTTACAGGTATTTCATAAACATGGCAATGCCAGAGACTTTAAAAATTGCTGTAGCATACTGTGCTTGCCTGGTGTTCATACAGGCTTTTTAATTTTATGATGTGATAGACACATGAACATTTTAGTCATATTAAAAACTTTAAAATTACATTTCCCCCACATTTTTAAAATACATGGTAGCATACTAAAACAGTATAAATTCTTCTTTAAAATCTTTGTCTGACTGTTCATGTTGTGGATATTTGTATTGCAGCTGTCCAAAGCAAGAGATATTTTGCCTTTAGCATAATATCCATTGACTGCATGTGCTTTCCATTTCCTTTATGCCTTCCTGCAATCCTGAAAGTGCAGTTTGTAGCATGGGATACTTGGACCATCTTAGATGTATTTTCAGTTGACAGTGCAGATGAAAAAGAAGGTACATGCTGTTTTAGCAGTAGGTTTTACGTAGTCACATGCTTACTGTGTAATGTACTAAGATGTGACTCACCCCACAGCCGCGCAAGCACTTGTAGCATTGTAGTGCTGGGGGGCAAAAAAATGGTCAGGAAACAGCCCTTGCAGCAGCTTTTCATTTGCCTCACTTAGCTGTCCTGTAAAATTGTGTTCTGAGTCTTCTGAGCAGTTACTTCCTATTGATGTCAGCTATGAAATGTGTGTAAAATTTTGTCTTTAGTCTTTCCATTTTAACATTTTAAGATGTACATTTCTGTCATGAATGCCTTCTGAAAGACATATAAAATTAAAATTCCAAACAACTTCATGTTTCATGCAGTTTTGGCTGTTTAGGTAGCATTGTGTGTTCTGCTTTTTCCCTACTGATACTTTTGGTTTATATTGTAATTTTTTTTTTCCCTCTAAAGTAAAAGAAAAATTCCTCAATAACCGATACTAACAGTTGACTTTCAGATAGAAAAAGAAGCATTCTGAGAACACCCATTTCCAAAGTTGTTTGGTCAGTGTTGGTTAATCATGAATCCATATAATTACCAAGGCCACTGTATAGATTTTGTCTTCAAGCTTGTTGTCAATTACTGTCCTTTGCTTCATCAAAAACAGATTCATGTGATTTTGTAAGTGTCCATTAATTTGTAGTCCCAAACATAAGTTGTTTAGAAGGACCATGTTTGGAGATTCAGATTCCTAAATTGCACTTCCATTGCATCCTGATTTTCATTTTCCTTGGAGAGAGAAGTTAAGATTTACAGACCTTTGCATGCAAACAGTGAAGAGGCAGGAAGGAGATGATGTTCCTTTCCACACAGATGTTGTTAAATAAAGCAGATGGGGGTAAAACAAAGTAAGACTTCCCGAGTCAGAAATTTATTCTCTAGGTACTAGTGTTACTTTTGCCAGTCTTTGCTGTCTCTTGGGAGAGCTTTTGGAACAGCTTGCTCATCAGATCTCAGCAGACAGACATCCTGAGGCTAGACTTTGTTGCCAGAATATTTGAGACTTTAGATAATCATTCTGCAGGTTCCCTTTACATGTCCCTTTGCACTTGTTCCTCTGAAACAGTCTTGCAAAGGATTTGACAAAAATGGTCTCTGCTGTCTTTGGGAGCCACAGAACAGTCTCAGAGACAAAGAGTTTGTGAGAAGATGCTCTTCTAATGCGAAACAGAAACAATGATTTAGCCATCTTGGACTGAAGGCAGCTCAATGTCTTCATTCATGTGTTTGGATTCAAGATGGTCTCTCTCCCATTAGTAAGCCTGGTTATCATAAGAAAAATTGGTTTCATTTCCTTCAGGGTGAGATGAAACTGTTCCCGTTTCTCTGTCTGGAGACTTCACTGTAAGAGAACTGTCAGTTCATGTCTAAGTCCTAGAAAATAGCTTGTGGGTTTTTTTAATCCCTGTAATAGAACAAACATTCAGAAATGTGACATTGACCTGAATTCAGTCATAAATCATCACTATTAAGTAAAATGAATTAGAACTCCAATTTCCTTTCTTCTCTAGAGTGGATTTCTGGTTGGATAGGACTTTACTGTAACATCATTTCATTAACACTTGCATAACTAGCTTCTGACTACACCATTGTGAGTTACAAACGTTGGTGAGTGAGTGTGTGTGTACACACATATATGTACACACCAGGTCTCCATTCTATTTTATTTTTAACTTCCACCTCACTGCCAGTTTTATACTTACAGCTATTGTCTGCAGAACAGCAGGCAGCCTTTGCTTCTATCTTGTTTGTTATTACTGTTTGCCTGAGGAGTTTATGCTGTAAAAGCGTTTCTCCCAGTCCTTCAAAGTACTAACAATTGCATCTACTCTTCAAGATGCAAATTCTTATTTTTTGATAATACAGAGGTCTTCTTAAATTATAGGTAAAGATTTCAGCACTACCCGTATGGTCATACAAAACATTATCTGATGTGGTAATCCCACAGTAGTTCCTTAATCCTTTTTTTCTTAAGAGCAGCTCTGTCTCTCTCTGTTCAGTAGTTACTTTGTTACTTCACGTTGTTAAGTTGTTGTTAGTTAAGTTGGTACTCTGTAGTTGATGTCCTCCCGGGTATTGTATTCTCTACCAAGAATATTTCTGATAGCATGGGTAGGCAGACTGACCCATGCTATTAATGTTCGTGCAGTTCTAAGATTTTCAGCACAGGTAAGGAGTGAGGGAGATCTGATGGTTTCAGTATCCCGATCTAGTGCAGTTTTATTAACCAGGCCATATTTACCAGTTAATGAGGAAGCTTAAGGAAGTACAAAGTAGCCGTGTTATCCTTGTCTTGGCGTGCTTTGTTCAGATGGCTTTTGTTGCTGGAGCATGTCTACAAAGCAGTAATTACCTGAAAAGTTGTGTCAGGTTCTGTCTGTTCTCATCTCAACAAAAGGTTCCTACAACCTCTCAGACTTCATTAATGACATTCTAGACTATTTACAAAGAATAAGGCTTAGGATATTCCCTTGATTATTGGTCCATTCCCTTTGTAAACCTAAGCGTTCTCACACCTTTCTTTGAAATTAATAAAGTTTGGTCAGAAATTTCAGCTTGAAATAGCAATGCTTTTGGGGAAGAAAAGCCTCTGGTTATATGTGGTCATATTAATATGATAACTTTTGATGAATGGCTGCTTAATGCTGACAATTATGTTCTTAATGATGTCTCCTGTTTAGTGGTAGGTATCGTTTGTATTACGGCTTTTAAGCTTTACACATCTGTTGGTGTAAAAAAGGTTTTAAGCATGAATAAAGAGCTGGAAAGTGGAACTGCTTGCTTAAATGTAACAAATATATCTTGAGGGGAAAATCAACAGATAGCACAGTGCAATGTGAGATGATGGGCTGAGAATAATCTTACGTAACTAAAAATTTACATTGCAGACATTACATCTAAGCTAGTCATGTAGATAACAAAATGAATGCAGTTGAGTCTGCAGTCCATTCACCCTGACGGTGAGTACCTTAGAACACACTGACTAGCTCATTCTTCCTTTTACAAATCTGACTGATGTGGGTTTTCATGGTGTCAGTGTCTAAATTGTGACAGATTTATCTCACATGAGGCATACATTTTTTAGCAACTCCTTATTTTTCAATTGTCCTTGACATGATCTTTTTTAATCAGCCTTATGATGGAGGTGCTTCAGTCTTTGTAGCATAAGGTCATGTAAATGAAGGTACTTGGCTTTTCTTTTTGGATTTTGTTCTGTTTCACTGTTTTACTCTCTTTTTAAGTTGACAGGTCTCCCAAGCGATTTTGAAAGGGTGCACACCCTTAAAAAAAAAAAAAAAGAAAAGAAAAAGGAGAGGTCAAGTAATTAACTTAAGAAAATTTAAACTAAAAAGCAATTAAACTAAAAAGACCTCAAAATCCAAACCCACCAGAAAATGATACAAATTATTGCAGGATTGCCCTGTGAAGATTGTCATGGGAGTTTCAGAGGATGGCTGTGACTTGCTGAACATGGATGTAATTTACTGGGAGCTAGCTGAAACAGTGACTGATTGCCACGGAAGTAGGATCATTAATATGATTTGCTAGTGTTTCCACATTGAGGAGCTGCAGTACTGTGTGGGTGCAGGTTGCTTAAGATGGTAGAACTTAGATTATTGTGAAACAAACATACTGTGGAGACAGATATGAGTACTGGGATTACAGTTTAAAACAGGTATTCGTTTCCACTTGTAAGCATTCTGGTAGCAATTTGCTTCTAGGGTTAAACTGCAGCTTGCTCAAACACCCACATGTGATACTTGTGAACAGAAATGTTTCTACATACCCAAATTACCTGTATATGTTTTGTCACTTATCTTTCATTAAGTAATTCCAGTTTAAGGAAGAAAAAAAAATTAGGCCTACTTCTTTCAGAATTTCTCACAGAGGTTGCTCACTTGTTGGCAATCTGTTTACTCTGGGGACTAATCTCCCTGAATCTCTGAATACCTGAAGCACAGCCTTTTGTGTTCATAGGGATAGAAGTGAAAAATCAGGGTTTTTGTTTTGTTGTATTCTAATAATATGCACTTAAAATAATCTATCAGGACATTTAACTGTCAGGAAGATATTAATGTCGGCTTCAGGAAGAGTAATGCAAACCCAGTGGGAAAATGTTACTTTAAAGGCATTAAATATTGTGTAGCTTATATTATTTATTTGCTGACATGGTTGTTGATGAATAACAGTACATCCAGGATGCAGTTAGGAATTCTGTGTAAAGTAGGAGGGTCTATTTTAAATTATCTTCAATTTTTATTAAAGTAGAAAAAGTGGTGTTCCTGTATATTCACCAGTAACCATGAAAGTAAAGAGGGAAGTAAGAAAAGACAGCCTGTGGCAAGCATAAGACATGGCAGAAAATTAGAAACAGAAGGTAGTCTTTAGTTCATTTATTTTATGAAAGTTTATTCCCAAGTCTTATCTAATGAGCACAGTCAGGATAGTCTGAGAGCCCCAAAACAAGAATGTTATTTCCTCCTTCTTGAGCAAGGAAAAGATGTTTGTATTAAAACCTCCTGAATTAACTTGCCTGGGAGCAAGCTTATGCATTTTTCCCTCATTGCCTTTTTCAAGATGTATTTCCTGGAGCTGTAGTCTCTCAAGTCTTTCATAAGGTTTATTTCACATTCACATGTGTTTCTAACTTTTTTCCCCCGATCTATATAATGAAAATAAATAATCAGGTGCCTTTCAGAGACATCAGTGGTCACTTCATGTTCTTTTTTTTCTCAGGCTGGTGACCTTTTGTGACATTCTGTCTTAAGTGAGTGTTCACAATGAGTAATATTAATTCTGTGCATGGAGGTTCATGAAATGTGAATGAGCTTTACATTCATTCTGTGACTTTCATGTGAACATACAATTTGATTAAATATGAAAAATTAGAACAAACCAAGGTGTGAAACAGGAATGTTTGCCAATCAGCCAGAAAAGGTGATTTTTATTTTTTTTTTTACATGTGGGAATATAATTTCCTCTGTGTTTAAATATGCTACAGGCAACCATGATGCAAATGTTTTCTTAACTGTCATAAACAAAGAGGTCTCTCTAGTGAGTGCAGCCTAGTTGCTCAAGGGCAAAAGGGCATGTTCCTTGCAAGTGATTTGTATGTGATGTATTACAGATAAGCTGATCTAACTACCAAAAGGTTGGTCCCATCCATGGCCTTCCCCTGACCCCTTTTCACAACTGTGGATCTGCCCACTGGTTAGTGAGTTGATAGACTATGAACTCTTCAGAAGAACAGTTATTTTTGTGCCTGTTTAGCACAAGTCCTCATGCTCCCAGGTGCTTTTCACTGTTGTCTTTATACTACCATTGGTCTGTGCTGTAAGTCCTGTTGAAATGGTTGAAAAATAACTAGAGGAAAAGTTCAAGATAAAGCTCACATTGTTACAGAGATCTGATTCACAGGATAGTCCCATAGAAAGTTGTGCTGTCACTGCAGAGAAAGCATAATGAAAGAGAATTTGCAAAGCTGGAATTTCCTAAATGAACACTGACATAATGAATAATATTCTCAAAACCTTAGGTAAGAATGTAGTAGAGTTCTATTTGGGTTCAGGAAGGAAGGGAACTAATTTGAAATTTTTTTTTTACTGTGTGTGATAAACAGCAGCTGTGACTCTTTCAGGATCTCCTTTCTTTCTTAATTCTGCTTTTGGCTGTTCTTTAGATTTCATTAGTACTTCCATTTGCCTCTGCATTAACCTGTCTTGATTCAGAGCAAAATATTAAAGTGTGAAAATGTGCTCTTGAGGTCAAAGTATTGGTCTCCTCTTAGGAAACTCAGCACACCAGTATAATTCCAAAGCATCATCACATTCAGAGTGGCTTGGAACATAATTGTACACAAGAAATGCTACATGATAGAAGCATCGTGTGGACAGCAGCGTTAGGTAAGCTCTTTTGAATGTAGCTAAAGAGAGAATTTATGGGTCTGAAAAGGCTTTGGGAAATCAAGCAACACTAGATATTATGAGAATGGTCAGAACACTCTCTTGTATATTATTCAACTGCAGGAATTCTGTATATTGTTTCATTAGTGCCTCACAGATGTGGAGAGGGAAGGCTTTCCAAGTCACTTACACTAAACATTATGGAGAAGCAGCATTGAAACAGAAAGCTTGACAACAGTTTTGCTGGTACAGAGAGCTTAATTTGGGTGCTACTTTGCAAGACCGATGTGTGATTCTCATATATTCTCCTATTTTCATGCACGCTTTGTCTTGCCTTGTAACAAGGCAAGAACATGCATGTTGTTGATTTCTCATTAAGTGTTAAGTCCCTGTTATCATATGGTATCCAACAATCATCTGTCTCTACTGTCAAACTGTGGGTTAGAATTCTGCAGAAGATGAAACTGTGTAAATGCTGTTCTACATGTCAGGTTTCAGTTGCACAGTAGACACTAAGGCATCTGAATCTGATTTCTAACTGGTTTTATGTTAGCACAAAATCACATTTTAAGACAAGATTATGCAAAAGTTTGTGCCAAAGTAGTTCTTTTGACTTCAAGATCAGAATTTCAGAGTAGCTAAAGATCAAACCTTGTCTCTGTACAGGCTCCACTGATAAATATGGTATGCATGTCTATAGCCTATAGCACTTGTGGAATTGACTTTTAAATGATTTTAGTAACTGTTGGTTACTGAACTAACTTACTCTAGTAAAACATGTTTGAAAATACTGCTTGCAGTTTGTGGCCACTTCCCTACCTATAGCTACTTTCCAGCAGATATTTGGCATGGCTAACCAAAAAACATAGCATCTGGTATTGTCTTTGGGTAGGAGTGGACTGTGAAAGAAAACAAATAAAGCTGGCTGAGGCACTAAAATCAATTATTCTGTAAGTATCTGACAGGTTTGCTTTATAGCCTGCTGTAGGCAGAATGCTTCTATCTCCTTCCACTCACAATAGCAAAATAGTATTTTTTTCTCATTTGGAATAGTAGAAGCAAAAGCTGAAACTGGTTGGGGAGGTATTTAAAGAGGAGGTTTGCTGCAGGAGCACTTGTGGAGTACTTAGACAAATACTGCATAGCAGAGTATGTCTGCATGGAAAGGGATGGACTGAGTGTAGTGCCTTCCTTTGACATGCAGATGAATTGTTGATCTCCAGTTGCCTGAGACACTTGATGATGGGCAGCCATCGTTGTAGCATCCATATTTTTTATAAACTTGTAAATATTATTTACAAGTCTTGCAGCAAACAGGAATAATAACGGGGTAGGCAACTCATTAGATTGGTAAGTCTAAAACTTAAAGACATTTACAGATTTTGATGATATGATTAAATGTTAAGAACAGTAATTTTTCTTCACTATTTTGTACCAGGTAGAGCTCTAGCATAACATTGTTGGTTGTTGGGTTTGTTGTTTTTTTTTTTATAAAAGCTCTTCAAATAAAAAGAGGAGAAAAAAACCCCAAATGAGAATAAAGAACTAGGTAAAACCAAACTGGGAGAGTGATTATATCACAGAATTATATATCACAGAATGATCTGAGTTGGAAAGGACGCACAAGGATCATCAAGTCCAAATCTTAAGTGAATAGCCTGTAGAGGGCTCAGGCCCACAGCCTTGATCTTATTAGCACCATGCTCTGACCAACTGAGCTAATCTCAGGGTCATATGTATTCCATAGTAGTAAGTATAACCTAGGATAAGTAGGAACCTTGTAATACAAACAGTAAGACTGTTTTTGATTCTGGAAAACTTAAAAAGCTCCCAGGAATACTGTGGGCTCACTGTCAGCAGTCACCAGTGTAGGCATGAATGCCTTTATGTGAGTAAGAGTTCAGAATGAGTTTGTTCAGTCCTCCCTGGTGTGAAGGGTTGAGCCAGGCCAGGTGCACCTCTGTAGTTCTCCTTCAGCACAGGTAGTTCTGTGAGGCTTAGTGTTAGGAATTCTGAGCTGGCCTTTTTTTTGGAAAGGATGGAAGGCTATTAAAAATGTGGTTTTATCACTTTAAATAAAAATACTTAATTACCCTCTGGTATTTGAAAATTACAATATTTGTGTCCTCTTTGCAGTGAATTATTGTATTTGGAGTACATTTTAGAGCAGAACAGTAATAACTAAAATTTATTCATAGAAATGTTACATACTTTTTCAACTTTTATTTACCGGTTTGCTTGAGTTTTTGTGAGACCCAACTTACATAAATGTCCTGTAGGTTCAGTTTTATTTCAAGCAGTAGCTGTCTTAAGGGATCTGTTTGCCAAACTGCTCATTTAAATATCTGTATTTTGTTCTCATACTGTACTGGAATGCTCATCTTTAAAGTGTTTAATCATCTGTGTCTGGTTGAAGCGAGAGTATCTTGTAAGCCTAAGGACTTTAAACAATATGAGGACAAATGTTGTGCAATTTGCATTTTTTTTACTAAATAAATCTTTTTACAGTGTTAAGAGTTTTTTAAGATAGTATTATCTTGCACTTGCACATAGTTTCTTTTATCTGCATGTTGTACAGGAACATTTTCCTCACTTGAAGTGTAGATTTTTTTCAAAGTAGAATAGCAGATATTCATATTTTATGTTTCTAACTCAGCTTAATTCAAGTTTAAGTTTTCATGTACTTTGATTTTATATTATTTTTAGTTAGTAAGTAATTCCAGAAGCATAGGAATTTCTTGCTGGAAAATATATTCATTTCTGGCATCATTGAGAAATCAGCTAATTAATTACGGCAGGGTAGTACTAACTGCTTTATAACTCTTTAAATAATTTGTAGGGTTTTTTACTCACATTATTCTTTTGATTGCCTGATCTTAACAATGTTCCTGTAGTTGTGGTGTTTTATTTTGGATTTTGTTTTGGTGTTCTCTTCAGTCATTTGTTGTAATAAACAGCCTCAGTTTAAGGACTGTGCCTCTGATTTTACTATTTCTGATTTTGGACAGTACCACTCCAAGAATAATAAATGTTGCTGCTTTTCAGTGTGCCTCAGAGTGATGTGACTTGTGAGGTCCTATGTCACCAGATACTGCATATTGTCCTAGAATCAGATTTTTTTTTTTCCTTGAGAAACAATTGAAACAAATTTATAGTGCTAAATTCAAGTTACATAGTCCTTGTTTGTATCAATCTGCTAAAAAGAAAGACAAAATTGTATGTAATAAGTGGAATAGGAACATTAACATCTCTGTGTCATAGCTCAGTATTGGGATTCCTTTTTCAGTGATGCAAATCCTTGCCTCGTGTTTCCCAGCTCCAGCTCGGTTTTCTGGGGTTAATTTTCCCAGAGTTTCTGCCTGGGCTAGAGAAGAGCTCTGTACAAAGGGAGTCAGTACAGCCTAGTGGAGAGCAGAGTCACGAGCATTTGCATCTCAGGAATGTTTTTATTGACAAACGGTAGTCTGCTATTGACATTCGTGTCCCTTGATGATACTTCTATCCTAGCTTATCTTTGCTGGTCAAATGCCTTAATTGTTCTGGCCTTTAATTCAGTCAAAGTTGGTGCACGAGTGGAAGAGAAAAGAGAAGGAACAGGTCTAACAGAGCATCAAGCTTGAGCTGTGAAGCTGCTGGCAACGATCAACCTGTCATAATGTTATGATTTGTTCATTTTTATACCATTTATTAGCCTTTACTTGTTGTGCCATTTGGCCTCCAGGGCAGATAAAGTGCTGTCTAATTTGGTAGGTTTGCTTCTGTCAGAGTGGCCTCGACAGAGAAGGTGTTAGCTGTAGTGACAAATAATCAATAGCTGTCGTTGTCATGAGGAACGTGAGTAGTTGGGCCTTTCATCTGGAGGATTAGAGGTCTAATTGGATTGAGAATAGGGAGGGTGAGCTGTTGGGTAACCCTGTCAGCTATGTTAAGCTGTCAAATGTCAGCCTCCCTGAAAGGAAGAAGGAATGGTTAGCTTTCAGAAACAAGGAAGAAGACATATGAAAGCTTTTTAAAAAGTAATAGAAAAGTAGAATAGGCCAACATACTCTTTAACCCTTTCTTGTTTAATTATATATCTCACTCGTTAATGAGGACGTGTGGTGTGCGCTCTCTCACTTTCTCTCCGAGACAGGCAGAATTTGTGTGAAACAGATTTGGCAGTGTTACACCAAATCAGACTGGGCTTATGTCTGAGGAAAAAGCCAGTTAACTATGCAGATGGGGAGGATAAATGCAAAGGTTATGACATGGGAGAGGAAAATATCCACCGATGGAAGGAATCACTTAGTAGAAGCCGAAAGGAAACCGACTATTTTATTTGAATATTTTGCTGTAGAGATTTGTCAGTCCAATAGTACCAGTATATTTTTGAGATATAAGCAGTTGTTTCAAAGTTGCTGTAAGTAGAATATGTATCAGATCCAGTCCTGCATTGGACTTTAAAATTGTCAGATGAATTTTGTTTGTGTTTTCTTACTGTTCCTTTTGATCCTTTGCTCTCCTCCTATTTCGTGAAGAGATTTTTGTAAAATAAATCCAGTGAAAGAGCCATTATGCTAGCAGAATAAAAAAATGTATGTCTCAGACTGTTTATAGGACTAATATTTACCTTATCAGAATAAATAATAAGACTAGAGCTTAGTGAAGGATTTATTTATAAAATTACTCAAAAGTAGTGGTTTCTTTCTTTTTCACCTTATTTTGTCAATCTCTTCAAGTATGAACTATAACCATGCCAGTGTTCCCTTTCTCTAAATTACACATTTCCCCTGCGATCTAAAGTACTTGGCAATAGTCATCCATATAACTGGCCAACTCTTATCAGGAGCTAGCATCCTTAACTGTTGAGGACCTTGAAATAGCAAGGTGGGTGGGGGGGGAAGCTTTTTATTTTGTATCAGCTATGTAAACAAAAGACTATTTTGTAATTTTCTTTCTTTTTTCTTTTGTGGACTTGTAGATGTTTCAAATCTCTGGAATTATTATTTTTCACACATGATAATTTATTCTGAACTAGTGGTTTTACTCTTGGTGTTTCAGTTTGGATTGATTCCTCTGCTTCTCCCCTCTCTTCCACAGCATTTATTGATGATCATTTGGACTCGCAATGTTGTTTTTACTGGTGGTCTGCTGTAAATACTGGCAAACCTATCCTTAATCTCAGGTTTATCTTTGTAGGTTAGTACAGTAGTATAAGTATTCCAGAAGAAGAAATCTTGAATGGATTGTCTGTTACATGTTTCAATGCCTTATGTGTCAGAAATCATGTTTTTCTCCCCTTTGAGATTGACTGCCTGCTCATCTTTGTGTGAGAGTCTGGATTCATGTGGGTTGAATAATTTTTGGGTTTGCAGTTAGTTATCTGACAGGTATTGTACCACTGTCATTTATTTTCTCATAATCCAGTTCTCCTGACTCATCTTTCTCTATTTTGTTTCATTGCTTCCCCAACTCTGACTTTATGATCTTGATATTTATTTTTGAGTCTGTGTAATCTGATTTAAGCACATTTAACCTTCTGGTGTGAGCTACAGGAAGGACAGATGAAGAACTGGCATCATGGCCTGCTCCTGCAGCTTTAAGTGTGTTGAAGACAGCTGAGATTGCTGAGTTGCAAGAGAAGTGTTATGCTACTGTGGCCTGGATGGCTTCTGTATCCATGGAGCTGACCCAGTATTTCTACACTGTGTTCTAGTCTGTACTGTGGACACACTGTGATAGAATGAGCTGGTAATAAAATAAGCCCAGGCCTATTTCTTAGTAGAAAATTTTTAACTATCCATTCTTCTGAAAAAAGACTTTTTTACAAAGTTCTGTCTTAAGTTTTATTCTTTGTGATAAAAAGCATGATTGATTCAGTATTTTGATTTCCAGACCTTTATCTAACACTTGCTACTAGAATCCTTGCCCTGCATTTTTTTGCCAGGGAACTTCCTTGCCATGGCAGTGATCTGTGGTTTCTCCGTTTTCTCCCCTTGTTTGTCTAGCTCAAACATCACTATTGGTGATGTTTCCTTTGTCTTTTCCTCCAGCAATGTCACAGTTATTTTCATTAACCTAATTGATTTATTTTCATCGTACAAACTATTCTTTCTCATTTTCAAGCAAGATGTAATTTCACTTCTCTGCATCTCTGTTCCACTTCTTGTTCTGCTAACTTTCCCCCTTTCCTCCATTTGGGTTTATCTTTTTTTCTACCATGTTTTCTGTACTAAAAATAATCCAAGGAGGATATTGTCAGGCCCAAAATATGTATTATCAGCCTGTGTTAAGCAGTCAAGCTTGAGATCTCAAGCATTTGAAATTTGAATTTGAAATGTTATTAAAAATAATAAGAAAAGAAATGTCTCCAACTGCAGTGATTTTTCTAAAAGCTTTTGCAAGTATGAATCAAGTGCAAACCATGGTGGCAGAACATTGAGAAACTTTGCTTGTGTTGTGTTTCTCAGTGGAAAGGAACTAATTCTGCATAGCATATGGAATGATATCTTAAATATCTGTACAGCCAGCTGGTAGAATTACTTTATTTTTTCTATTGAATTCACCACATACTTTTGTGAGTAAAACGTGGAAGAACTTCTGGGCTGTTGACTTACTCATTGTTACTTTTTTTTGATCTTTCCTAAGTCCTCTTCCATAGAAATAATTTTTTAGGCTGCTGTCAATGAATGAAATAATTTGTATTAGTTTATGAAAAATATCAGCTACCAAAAATGAGTAGATAAAGTGATCCTGTCCAAAAAAAATAAATTCTTGATTGAGTACTTAAAGCTAAAAAAGATATTGGTGCATAACTTTCAACTCAGAAATTTTCTTGTGAAGACAAAGCAGAACTGAACAGAATGTAAATATGCCCAGTAAAGGCAAATACTTTGTGCAGGCATGAGCAGTACTTTTGCTGCAGAACATTATTCCATGTTACTTGATGTTTGGCTGTTTTGGTTGACTTAATGGTCCTGTTTTTCAGCTGCTAACTGCCTTGTACATACTGTTATCAAACAGCTGTCACCTCTCGCTCATTTTGCTTTATTCAGAGGATGGGTGAAAATTTCTCTAGTGTCTGATCTTGAAAATAATGGTTGCATCTTAAAAATGGCATTCTTTTTAAACATGATGCTTACTGTACTTGGAGTGTCATGGTAGATTTTCTTTTGTTTCATTTATTGCTGTTCCTTGAGCATGTTTAGCATTGTGGCATCCCTCTGTGCATGAGAGACTTGCCAGGCTCTTCTCCCAGGACAGTGATGTCTGCTGCCACGTCTGTACCTTAAAAAGTACCTGTGCAGACAAAGACATCTCCCTGTTTGAGTGGCCTTTCTGGAACATCATTCTTGCATTAATTGCCCCTCTGCAGCTGACCTCACGACTGATCTTTAATGGTTACAAAGGGAAATATTGTTGTTGGGACTGAGAAACGACTTACTTGTTTGTGTCCAGATTTGGCACTGACAAATTAAAACAGGACTATCGCTAGTATAAACTCATCAGTCTCGTTTAGTTCAGTTTTTGTGAACTATAAGGTGATTTCTATTTGAATAAGGTGACTTTTCCCAGCTATTCTGTGGTAAAAAGTGAAGGTATTTGTTTTCACTGATTATAAATGTTATTTTAATTTTAAGAGAATTAGTTTTGTGCTAAATGTTTCCACATATGCTTCAATAAATGTAGTACCAGCAACAGATCAGTTTGAAACAGCACACCTTCCTGTTGAAATCTCCAGGAATCTTCTATCAGGTGTCTGACACATCCTTAATCTGATGCTCAGGCTTGTCATTTGAATCAATAGTATACTAGATAGGATGTCTTCAGCATGCAAGGCTACTGCTATAGAAGGTATTTGAAAAATAAATTCAGATCTTATGGGCAGCCACAAGCTCCAGGAGCACTAATCTTTCATTTGTCTCTCTCTTTGTCTGTAAACAGTTGGTTAAATTGTTGATTAAAGAGAATTAAGTGAATCACACTCAAGTCAAAATGGGTACGTATGAACTACATAAGCAAATTATGTTGTTACCTGAAAAGCAACAGCTAATGGCAGCATTTCATAAAATACAAAACTAATTTAACTTTCACATTAAGATTATACATTTTTCGTCTCTTTGTAGAATAGTTTGGAGCTCTCTTTTATTATACTTCTTTTTTAATTAATTAAGAATTAATGAAGAACACTACCAATTTTTATTAACAAGGAATAATTTCTACTGAAATATTAACTGATTCATGTTATGAATATTATCTGTATGTGCTCAGCCTTCTGATGGGAACATTTAAACAGAAACACAAAAAGGACATGTTTTTTCAACATTGTTAATATGGTATAGATTTTGGAAGGCTTTGCAGCACCAACCTTGAATTGTTGTTTTATCTGCCTGTAGTCTGAACAAAGAGAAATAAATCTAGTACTTCTATTACTGCTGGGATGTAGTTTGAGTAGCTTATGAAGGCTGTGATTTATTTACCAATATTGTAAGTAGATTATGGCTTCATTTTAAATCTCAAATATCACTATAGTGTCTACAGAAACCATAAAAATTGTCATATGTAAAAGTAGCCTGAAGTGTCTTAATAATTATTTAAGAGTAAACCTACTTTTATTATTGGCGGGGTTTTTTTCTATATGGATTGTCTGTCTACTTCTGTAATAGTTCTGGAGACTTCACTGTGTGTAGAAAACTGTTCTTGTCCAATAGAATTTGATAGATAGTTTTCCAATTATTTCACATCTTGGTTTTTAATAGGACTTAAGATATTTGAAATACATGTAAATCACATAAGACATGCATTTATTTTCAGATAAAGGAGCAGGTAAAATAGTAACAAAAAAAAAATAATGGGAAAATGTGTTAAAAAATGAGCATATATGCAAAGTTTGCATTTCGTAAGCATTGTTGTTTCCAGCAGTCTGTCAGGACATGACATGCACTTAACGGGGTGCAATTAAGAAGTACAAGGCATTATTGAGACAGTAGTGGTCAGTGATGCTTAGTAATAATGGCAATTAGTTTGCTTCCAGAATGAAATAGTATTGCACAAATTTAGGCTAAAAAGTGAGGACTTGGACTAGACTAATAGCAGTCATTCAGACTTGTTTTTCAGGTAGAATCCTGTCATGGATAATATTGTCATTTGTAACATTTTTATTAGATTTTTAAAAATCACACATAGGTTTCAGGGATGTATTTTCACAGTTTTGTAACACTACTCTTAGTTCAAGCTGATTCAACTAAAAACCATTAAGATGAAGAAAATGAATGTAGTAAATATTTTCTAGTACCCATATTTTTGATGACAAAGGAGTCAGTGCTTTCTGACAAATCTTTCAAGTTGCTATTTTTTGAAATACAGTATGTTTTGAAAGCTTAGTCTTTGATTCTTTATGAAGAGGTGGGCAGTGATCCTGTAAATATGGATGATGTGTCTCAGGCTTGGTCGTAAATCCCCAGAGATTTTGTGTTGTGGGTACTTCTGCCTGAATGACTTCAAAAGAACACTACAGGAAAACAAGTTCAGTAACAGTGGAAGAGATCAACTGGAAATGAGAATGCTAATTGCATTTTCATCCTTGAAGTGTTTTTTACATGAAAGCCACTAATTTCTGTAGGTAGACCATAACATTTAGAGCCGAAGAGTTGAGAACACTACACAGAAACAATATATACGTGCCATGGGTAAATGAGGTCAAAGGCTGTAAGATACTAACTCCGATTTTCTTTCAACTTATGTTAGGAAACACTTTTACCTTGGCTTTTACAGCACTGGTCAGTTGTCTGTTGTATTCTTTAACTGCATGCCAGTTGATAGTTCTGTCTATTCCTATGGAAACTGAGATATTAAAGCCAATCTTGCAAGGGGCTTTGGGGAGAAGTGCTCTTAGTTGAGACACTGCCTTGCTTTCACTCAACACGTCTGATAGTCAGAACTGGCCTCAAGTCGTGCTGATGTATTGCCTAAGATGCTTTGCCAGACAGATGAACATGTTCAACTTGGAAACTTGTAAATAAGGTTTCTGTTCAGCTGTCTGAGAGGTTTTTCCTCCAGTTGAGTGTTTTACTTTTGAGTCTAGAATGCTGCTAATGAAGGTTGCTAAAAGGGTATTTTGTGAGATTAAACCCGATGTCAAAAGTCAGTGATGTTTTTGTCATGGTTGACTTGAAAGGATTAGCAAAACATCACATTTTTAAATCCACCAGTGGTTTGTTGGATAGAAGGCATGGCATCATCCTTGTCCACGCAGAGGTGATAAAGAGCTTATGGATGGTTTTTTGGTTTTTTTTTTCCAGAACTGTGGATAACTGCTAAGGGTTATGTATAAAACAATCCTAAAGATTTTATTTTACTTCTATTTTTCAGTTACATTGTTAATCAAGGAGCTAGCTCTTCATTTTTGTAGAATCATAGAATGGTTTGGGTTGGAAAGAACCTTAAAGATCATCCAGTGATGACCTTTAATTTTGACTCAAAAACTACCTAAGCACTTGAGTTCAAGTTTTCTTGAACTCAAATGGTTGAACTGTGACCAGAGTTGTTTCAGAGCTAGAATAAATCCTGGTTTAACTCCCTATAATTAATACCATTTATATTATATATTTCATCTGTCTGTTCAGGGCATGGTTATTTGCATTCACTCCACAGAACCTTTACTGTGGATGCATGTGAAAATCCAGTCTTCTGACTATCGTCTGCCACCCAATTAGGGAGTACAGAGAACAGGAAGGAATAGTTTCTCTACTACCTCTGCAGAATTTGTTCATAATGTAGTTACTATATACTGTCACGGTGAGTAGACAGTATGCAGAAAAAATGAGCTAAGAATTACTGCCTTCAGCATCTAATCCTTGCTCAAGTGTACCAACTGTATGTCCCAAAGGTTGAGGGGAGTATTCAGAAGGATTAAGAATGCCCTTAAAACTGTTACCTTTAACAGAAACCCTTCAGTGTATTTATTCTATCCGACCTCTCTATCAAATTGATAATCATGATCACCTTACTTTATGGAATTTATTCACCCTTTGTCTTGGTGTGGTTTCATTGAACAGTGACAGCATTTTTGCATCTGTTGTGTTTTAATGAAGAATGATTAATCAGACTGTTAAGATTTATGGATAAAATAGAATTCCCTTTCCTGTTGATGGTTTACACATCAAAATAAAATTATGGCAGAAATGGGGAAGAAAGTTACCTGGATTTTGTCTAGGATTCTAATTTCTTTTTATTTTTGATATCACATTTGAAATCTAAAATATATTAAAATGTATTAATATTCAAAATTTTATATAAAACTTTGCCACGAGCTTATTTGCTCAAATTAGAATACTCTGTGTGTTGAAGTTGTATGGCAAAATAGCACATGATAACCAGAGAAACAGAAATTTGGGTTCTAAGTAGATATACTGACTTTGACTTTTTTCAGAAGCTGTTAAAAATAATTTACTGATATTCAAGGAGTGTAAGAATGGCACAGTCATATGTTAAAAGGCTTGTAGCTGTTGTAACCAGGCAATATTGATCCAGTTTCAGTGTATTAGAAATCAAGGTTTCACTATTCATGTGTAGATATTTCAAATCACAAGCGTTAATTTACGAATCTAAATAGTTCTTATTTGCAATTAAGTTTATATATTTACTTGGTAGTTTCTCTTTTAATAACTTTTGTTGTGAAGAATGCTTGTGAGATTTTTGGCAGTTAGCTGATAATACAAGCATATCAAAATGCTCCTTTTGATGTATGGATTTCAGTTGGTTTTGGAAGAGTGTGTATGTGTGTATATATATATAAATATATAAAGTTAGAAGTATGATAGAACAGCTTCTGGTTTTGTAAGTGCTTCGTTTGTTCCCTGAAAAGCTACTAAAATTGGTAGGTGTTGGTGACAGAAAGTCCTTCATATGCTCCATGTCATTCTAAGTTGTTTCTGATGTTCTTAGAATGTGCTTCTTCTCTAAGGGATACTAAAAGACGAAACAACTTCTAAAGAAATCACGTGCACAGCTCCTTTTCTTTCCAAGGTTATTAAAATTTTTGGCTTTTGAAAACTGTGAGCAAGCTTATTTCTGAGGTGAAGCATCCTCTCTGCAGCAGCTCCTCACTGGAAAGAGATGAGTGTGTATGTTTGTGTATATAGTAAGAGTACCTTCTGTAAGATCAAATAGGTCAAAGAGCAGATTCTACTCTGTGAAGATAAGCAGGTTAAATTCAGTTGCCTGTTTTGTTTGAAAGAGAAACCTCACGAATGTGTTTATCTTTTAAAGGCTTAGCTGGTAACTAAAGAGTTGAAGGTTTTTGAATTTCCCTACTTCTTGAAAGTATCTGACACCAAAGAGCTGCTCTCCACTTCAGCTGTAGCACTTGTGCTAATCTGGTGGCAGTGTGCTACTGTAGTGCAAAATGTCTTCTATGTTCTGCTTGGGTTTTAAGCTAAAATCTGAATTACTTTCATCTTACACATATTTCTACTCAGTGAATGTCTGACTGCATGATATGGTTTAGTTTACTGTCAATGTATAGATTTCTACTGACTTTAGAAACTCCTGTGTCACTATTAAGTATACAGTTTTGTGTTGCAGACATAGGTAAGAAATCTTGTGTTTGGTTTTTGGGGAATCCTTGGTTTAAAAGGTTTGACGTCAAATGTGAGTGTTAAAGATCATGCCGATCTGGGGTTTTTTGTTTGTTTTTGGGTTTGGTTTTTGTTTGTTTGTTTTTGTTTGTGTGTTGTTTTTGGTTTTTTTTTCTTAATCTCAGAATAAGAACTAGCATATTTGAGGCAAAACATGCTTTTCTGGAAAAGGAGATGAGTGGCCTGGTATGTTAGATTTCAGTGTAACTTCCCAGTTCTTATTCCGGGTCTAAACCAAAGAAAGAGTGTACATCAGTGAGTATGTATGTAATAACCTATGATACAATTAGTTTTTCTGTTCTCACGATGATGTTATGTATCCAGCTATACTTTCTTAGGTACTATTTAGAAGTTTAAAAAGGAAAATTAAAACATTAATAATATTTAAAGACAATAGAAGTATAATCACTGCCCATGCTGTGATTGATGTAGTATTAGAACAGCAGATGTTTTATCTTTGCAATTAATTCAACTGTAATAATTTTATGGTATTCTGTTTGTGAAAGAGTGAAAGTAACTGAATTATATATTATATTCCTCTGAAGAGGATTTATTGATTGTTAAATAGTCTCTCTTTTTACTAAAGAATACTGAGAAAATTGTGCTAAAATATCTTACATAAGCACTGCTTAATTAATAATTAATATATTTCAAAAATCAAAATTTAATAAGCTAATAAATTATTAAACTATGGTGGGATGTATAATTATCTGATCTCTCAAATCCCTTCTGTCATGGATGGTGGACTTGCTGCATTGTTGCTCCTTCTCTGTTGTCTTCAAATGCACCCCTTTAAATAGGCTGACCTTCGCACTTCTGATTTTGTGGGCACTTTTATTTTACCCCTTGCCTGCACTCTGCTGTGCACTTGCTGACCAGGCCGAGTTACTACAGTGCTCTCTGTTAGGGGCTGTGCTCAGTAGTTGGTGCCTGATTTTCGCAAATCTCATTTTGACAGTACGTAAACAGCAAGGGACAAGGTGCAAAAGTGCTTTAATCAGTGAATCACTCTTTGGGAATTGTAACATTGCAGGATTTAGGGTATTCAAAAACATTTTTGAATGCTGATGAGTAATGTTTTAACTAGGAAGAAAAGTAGCTGAGAGAAGTAGCTTATTTTGAATCAGAAGCATATAAGAATTTAAAATTATATGGGGATAAGTAAACATAAATAGCAAATTGGGTAAAATGTGCACCACCCTGTCAATAGTAAATTCTTTGGGACTCACTGGATGTTCACCTAGCTGGTTTTGTAGAAAATATTAACTTAGTGCTTGATGGAAAATTCCAAGCTTAATGGGAAATAGGGACACAAAATGTAAAGGTGTGGTAAATTATCATTTGATACAAGTACAGTTGAAATATGAACTGTAAGATCAGAAGGCATGGATTAGAATTCCTCAACAGTTGCACTTGAATCTAGTATTAGCCAATATTTTCCATTAACATTGGGCTGACCACAAGTAGTATTTTTTTAAGGATGTGGAAGAGTTTCACAATGTTAGGCATTATTGTCAAAGATGGTGGTGGCTAAGATATCAGAAGAATGAGAATACTGAAAGTAATTGAAATTATTAGAAACATTATAATCTAAAATACGAGTCAGGGCAGCAAGGGAGGAGCAGAAAAGTTTGTTCTATGTATTATAAATTTATTATTTTCAAATGACTGAGAAGGATGGCAGTGTGCTAATTGATGTAAGAAATGCCTTTTTGTATATATTCTGACAAGATATATGCACTAGCAGTAGACAAGTATCGTTGTGATTCAGTAGGGTACTTTGTGGGACCTCTTCCGCTATGCCCTGTAATCTCTGCTTGCCTGTGTTCAAAACAAGAGTTCCAAGTAGAATGAGTGCTGAGAGCTGATGATATTTTGAGGGTGATGTAGGGTTTATTCTTTGTAAAAAGACCAATGCTTATTTAGATTTTAAAAACTGCACTGGATTTTCATAGGTAGAAGAATAAAGTGTGTGCTTGTCTGCTTCTTGTCTTAAAAAAACCCAACACACAAAACCAAAAAGCCCCAGCCCAAAGCAGAGAGAAATGGGAGGAAAAAAAATATCACAAATTCTGTAATTCCACTTTAAAGTCATCTCTGGGAATTTTTTTAAAAGGCTTACATGTTCTTACTCCATGATGCTGGGGGATAGATTTACTAATCCAGGGGGTCAGTTTTAACTTTCAGTTCTAATTTATGGTTTCTCTGTAAATATTTCTAAGGCTTTCTATTCTGCTGCATCTTCAGTGCTTATGACTGTCAGCAATGAACAGTCCTTAGAAACCACTTCCTTTGTAAGGGTTTACGTTCTTTTGGTCTGTGTGTTCCCACTACTGAGAAAGCAGGTGCGTAATTTTGAATTGGAGCCAAAGTAGCATCTTCACGGTTTAACAGCTTGGCATTCCTTTTAATGGCCCCTGCCATGTTTACCAGGAGGTTATATAGAGATGCTGGGCTGCCTTTTCCCTAGTTCTCTAGCAACCCTTACAGTCCACTAAATCCTCACAGGCCTATTGTAGGTATTCGGAAAATCAAGCATGGCTGTGCTGTGACAGTAGTCAGCTCATGGGCACTACATTATAAATTATTACAAATCAATCTTTTGAGTCACGTTAAATATTTCACATGAATTAGAATTGCTTTGGTTTTTGAAAATGTGTTCTTGGCAGTGAATTGGGAAATAAGCAATTTGTCTACATGCATTGCTCCCTTTGAACCCACTGATGGCAAGGTGATGGTAGCCTATCTATGGATGTGCTTTTGATGCTTGGAGAGATGCACATACTCCTCTGACTCCTAACTTTGTCTTGTACAGCTCAGTTTCTCCCTTTATAAAAGGTGTTACATTTGCCTATGTAATATGCTTTTAAAATCCAAATACTAAAAGTGTAATGTTGAACATATATCCACAGTACAGGGTAGGAGAACTGGTTAGTCAGAGTTTAGAAGCACACAGTTATAAAATGACCAAGTTAACTCTCCAAGAAATAGTGGGATGAGAAAGGAAATAAATTTTCACAGAGCTCTGTTGCACATCAGCAGAATGTTTCTAGAACCCTTTAACTCTTTAAAACAAGTTTGTATGTTTCTGAAATACTTAAAAGTTTGCTGTGAAAAGTACTTAAGTGTGATTCATCATTATGAATGCCCAGGAGAATTTTATTTGGGATTCTGCAACATATTCCTGATTGTTGGTGCATAATAAATAGCAGTCTAGACTACAGCAAAACTGATACGCTGTCATTCATTTAGGATTTAGATTAAATAGTTCTATTTCCCCCTTAACTCTTTCCCCATTTCTTGTAGAACTGCATCTGGTACAAGGATGGGATATTGATTTTACTGAGGCTTTAGGCATACAAAAAGAAAGTGATATAAGGAGAAAGAATATTAAAAGTTTAAGAGTGTTGATTCCTGTTGTGTCAATGCATATCCTTCTCTACTGTCTTTTGGTGTTAGCTGTAGTGTGGAAAAGTGTGTGGACCCTTATCTACTTAATGACTGTTCAGGACACAACTGTGGTGAAACTTCATTTTAATATGCACACTTGATATCAATGTGAAAATGACTCTTCTACTTCATATGCTGTTTTATTTTATATAACAACACTCAGCAATCCAGACTTTTACATTTGTGTATTTTATGTTATGTTTAAATGTCCCTATTGCTGTTACAGACTTCGACTTTCAGTTCACAGAAAGAAATTCTTACTCAGTTTCCTTTCAATTCTGAATCAGAAAAGCATCAGTTTTTAGTCAGCTAAGAGGAGAGGAAGTCAGATGTTCCTAGTACTTATTAAGTGTAGCTGTTCTTCTTTCGTTTCCTGAGAGCTGAGCAGTGATCCCAGCTGCCAGTGCTGGCATTGCCAGGCTCCCACCAGGTGCAGCAGAGTGCTCTACGTGACCTCTGTGCTGGCAAGTTTAGCTGTCTGGGTGTCACAGGCAACATGCATGGTATCTCTCAGCTGAGGAGAGAATAACCTCTCACTTGTTAAGGAGGTTAACTCATGTATATGCTAAGAAATTTCTGGAGGACTTTTGCTTATATGAAGAATAAAACTGTCCACTTGAAACAGGATTAGCTATAGAAATTTTTGTTAGCTCTGTGTTAACATGAGTTTCAGGCTTTAACACTGTGTCTTAGAATGTATTAACTTATCTACATATATTGAAAAGGTAAATTTAAAAAACCAGTTAGCAACTCTGAATCTTTCTTATACTGCTGGATACCATGTGGGGAACAAAAACTGCCAAATCCTCTTTTTCATTTTGGGTGCTGAAATATTTTCACAGCTGCGTTTCTGTGATAGCATTTTCTGTGTTGGGTTGGTTGGTTGGTCTCTTGTGCTACCTGTTACCAGAGAGCCAGCTAGTGCAGGTGGGTAACATTATTGAAATGTTCCCAACAGTAATACAAAAATATGATTGTTCTAAATGTTGCAGTACTATTGAACTGTTCTGGACATTGGACTGGTAGGAACCTGTGTCTGTTTGTTGGAGAAGGACTTTAGATGTTGGAGTGGCTTTGCAGTGATGCTGGAATCAATCTCTTTCCTGATACACATATGCCCACGTTAGGTTCAGTCACATAAATCTCCTCCATTAGTTTGCTAGGGAAGAAGAGACTCCTACTGATCCAAGGAAAGGAAAACGAAATGTTCTTTCCCTGATCTTCCTCATGCTGAAAGGACCATGGGCCAAGTTCTGTGTTTGAAACAGAGGCATATGGGGACTCGGTGACTTAGAGCAGGACTCTTTGGGCTGTGCAGAGTAGCATGATGTGAAGAGTGAGGTTGATGTTTTTAGTGCATTGGTAATACAACCAGTAATTTCAGTATCAGCCTAGTCATAACACCACTGCTACCAGAACAGAGCTAGTATTTTTCCTTACTGTTTCACTTAGGTGACCATATGGGACGGACTGACGGTGGCTGGTTGGCAGATGCTCACCCAGCTGCTCTCTCACTACCCTTCCTCAGCAAGCTAGGGAAATAAAATAGATTGGAAAAGTTGCTTTAGATGAAAGAAGAAATAATCACATTGTCTTGTAGGTCCAGAAAAGTTTACTGGCAATTTCCTGCTAGAACCTGTTCCTTGCAATAGAATCAGCAGCTAGGCAGCTTTTGTTTCTTGGGGTTTTTGTTCGTTTGTTTTGGTTTTGTGTTTTTTAATGAATTTGCAATTTTGGGGATGACTTTTTCACTTTCAGGGATAATCTGAATTCTGGCAAATTCATCAATTCTGCCTAAGATGTTTCTTTCATCACACTTTTCCGTGTTGAAACATTCAGGAAAGGAAAGTTTTTCTGATTGCTTAGGAGTTAAGCTTGGGGTCCAGAACTTTCTTCAAGGTCGTAGCTTGATGGCAGAGCAATGGTTGCTTATTGAACTGTCTGTCTACTGAAAATTGTGTTATACTCTATTGCAGTTAGTATGTGGGGCTGAAATTTTGAAATAGCAGAAGCATTGCTTCTGATTATGCCGAAGCTAGTTACCAGCTGTGCTATAGTTTGCATACAGGGACTAAAAATAATTTTAACAGAATCTTGAAGAACTGGCATTGGAATGGTAAATCTTGGCTATCAGGAACTGAGCTTTCAGTACCAGTATTTAATCCTGTTTGCTCAGAATGTTTTCGCTGTGTAACAGAATCATTTTTGAGACACTGTTAATGGTAAGAGACCATAGACTGATTGAAAGTGCTTTATGCTGCCTGGGAATGCTTAGGCCAATCACGTGCATTATTTATGAATAAAAACTAGCAAGCTTGGAGACTTTTTATACACAAGAATTTTATAAAAATGAAGGAATTGGCTTCTCAAATTAGGCATGCATTTCCCCTCTTACCACCTAGTAAGACCTAAATTAAATCTGCCTTTGAGACATTTTGATACATTGCATATTTACAACTTAAGGAGTAATGAGTTGAAGATGGGGAACTTTTCCTTTGTCATTAAAAAGGATGGTATAATTTTCCAACAAGTGAAAGAAACAAACACGGCAACATTTATGGTATTACTAAGGAAAAGAACAGCAGTCAGAACTAAGAGCAGAAATAAGTCAGAATAAGATAATTAAATAAGTGATGTAAGTACAGGTGTTTTTTGTGGTGGCGTTTTAAAAAAATCTTAAATCATTTGGAAGAATCTTTTGTGTTTCAGAATGAAGGGATTTATTACAGATTCATTTGCTAAGGAGAAGGATTTATTGATGGTTAAGCATGGAAGAGAATAATGTAGTAACTGGTGGAAAAATGTGTAACAGCAAAAGTATAATACAGTATGGGGAAAGAAACTCTAATAATAAAAAGGCATGTTTCCTTAGTCGTATGGATTATTTTAACTTTTTAAACTCCCCTTTACAGTGAAATCCATTCAAAAAGCAGAATACACTTGTAAATCTTCCAGTAAGTATCCATGAACAGGAGAAAATCAATTTTTTTTCCTTCATGGATGCATGCACTTTGAGCAGGAAATACTGAAAACAAACCAAATGCATTGTCCTCTGTGATGGAGAAAGGCAGTTGTATTTCTTCCAAGACTAATATTCTCACAAGTTATTTACTGTTGTCTTCCTCCAGTCTAATTGCCAACCATGTCATGATACATTGAGATTTTTTTGCTAGTTTTTGTTTTTTTTAATGAGTTCTCTAAATTCTTCTTCTATTGGCCTGTAAAATATAGTGGTAATAATGAGGAGTTTTTCTCATGCCTAGCTCCTTCCCAAATTTGTCATGAATTCATTTTGAGTGTGTTCTCTGTGGGTTGTTAGCTCTGTAGACAGTTTGCTGTTCTGCCCCTGTACTTGAGTGTATGCCTTGATGTGTGTCTGTGCATTAAAGGCACAAAGTCCTAAGATTATACTTTCCCTGATATCCAGAAGAAAGAGATTTATTGCATTGCTTCTCTCTGTGAATACTGTCATGGCCATTCTGTCTCTGGCAAGAGAAGTTTGCAATTTCAAGCAGGTTTGTGGTAGGTTTTTTGGCAGACTTTTCTTGTAGGCCTTCACTGAAGAGCAGGGACTGATGATGACAATAAATGGTAGAAGCAGGAAGAGGTTATTTTGTCTGAGCTCATTCATGATTTTTCTTTCTCTGCTTTGCCTTTTAAAATAAAATTGGGTAGCAGGGGAAAGGAGCATGTTTATTTATTTTGGCTGTACTTGGTGAAACCCATTCTGCATACATAAAGCTCAAGTTTTCCATTTCTATTAGACAAAAACCAGAACAGTAATGCATGTAAAATATGCTCTTCCAGTGTTTAAGGCTGCTTTGAAAAAGGAAACTTGAATATTTTCATGCCCTGGCACTGGGTACTGTGGGGGCCTCTGGAATCCTTTGGCCCATTTCCACCCTAGCATTCTGCTGACAGAGTCTGCAATTCTGAGTCTTATGAGATACAGAAGTGCCCCCGTTCATTAGCACTGATTGCCCCGTCTACTTGGTTGCCCTTTTTCATTGTTTTTCCAAAGACTGGTTAAAAAGACTAAGTTAACATACAGGATTTATAAAAGAGTTGCAGCAGACTGAAGTATGTTAATTTGCAGGTGGTTCCATAAACAGAATAATCCAAAGACATGGGTTCTGTTGATTTGAGTGTCACCTTTCCTGTGTACGTTGTCTAATAAACCTTCATCAAATGTTCCAGCTTTTCCCTGACTGGGGAGGAATTAGTACAACTTCTCTTATGAGCTTTCTATTTTCATTATATTTATAGGTAATTGTCTATATGTGAAATTGGCAAAAACTAATATTTTGGGAGACATTGGAAGGCAATGAGAAAAATTAAGAGACAACACACTCCTTTCATTTTAGGAAAGATTAAAGTAGTGGGGAAAGAAAAGGGATGTTTAAAAGTTGATCATACAACGTAGGTCTAGATGTTTTGCTTTAATGAGTTATTGCTCCAGCTGTTGCTGGTCCTCCACTGGAAATTAACCATTGAAGGTGATTTGATAAACCCAATAGACTTTGTGAAGTGGAAGCATAAAAATGTTGTATGTAGCATCTCTGTTATATAAAAAACAACCTCCAAGTAAGGGGCAGTAGCAAGTCAAGGCTGGCTATCCTACTAAACCACCACAGCTTTTTCATGAGTGCATGATCATATATTGAATTTTTGACTGGCTTCTTCAATGACTTGAGAAATAAGGCCAGATTGTTTGCTTTGGGATGCACCCTCATTTATTTGTCACAGGAGCATTTCTGCATTATTTCTTTTGAAAACGTAGTGAAAACCTAGTGAAAGTCCAGAGTGTATTTTCAATGCATTGCAAAGCTAGCTGTCCCTTCTGTTTATCGTGCATCCTGTAGATCAAAACTCATACAGTTCCCAATTTAACAATGTAAGAAACAGTCACTTTTCCTTATATTTACTGCTTATTGAGATGAATACATTTTATCCTTCTGAATCATTCCCTGTTATTTTTCTTACTTTCATTTTGAAAATAGTATTTTTTCTTCATGTTTTTTCATGTAATTTTATTCCTCATCTGATAACTGTTTACCCTCATGAAACCAGCATGTAATGGTCTTATTTGAGTTTTTAGATGGTAAATAGTAATGTTAAGCAGTGAAGAAACTGATATTATTGCAGAATTTTTGGGATTACTGAACTCTGTCTTACAAACTCTGCTAATGGAATATATGTATCTAATACCAAGTAGCACAACAGGCTTAAAAATGAAAGCTTCATGTTTTTTAACAAAGAAATCTTCAGGAGATATTTCCAAAGCTTAGAGCTGTTTTGATGCAGGTTTTTTAGGCACTGTAATAAGTACATCTAAACAGTAACATTTGGTTTGATAAACTGAAATAAATGTCCGATATTTTTCTTTACCCAGGGAAATTACCGCTTCATGAAGCTTTTACTGGCTCGTAGAGGGAACTGGATGCAGAAGGACTTGGAGGATATGACACCATTACATTTAACTACACGTCACAAGAGCCCAAAATGTTTAGCTTTGTTGTTAAAACATATGGCACCTGGAGAAGTGGATACCCAGGACAGAAATAAGGTAAAAATATTGCTCATTTTAAGACAACGTTTGTAGCCACTTTAGAAATTGGTTTCGCATCGAACAATTGTGTGTGAAAAATTATTTAAATCATAAACTTTTTCTAGGTCTTCAAAATGGAAATATTAATATTTTCCAGATGTTAATGATGTCAAAGTTCATTGTCCTGATTTCACTGACATTTTGCTTGAGAATAGTTGAAACAATAGAGGATTCAAAAGCCCTCTTGCTTTTCTTCCTTGGAAAAACCTTTTATTTAGAAAAATATAATGATAAGAGTAATTAGAAAACTTTGTGCAGAAGGCCTTCAAAGCATTTGTCAATACCAAAGGTGAGTTGAATGCGAGTTTCCTGTTGGCAGACATCCTTCCTAACACTGGGCGATTGATTTTGCTCTGCACTGGGGCCATTACAATGGTGGTGATACTGATACAGTTCTCCACAGGTGCTACCTTTTAGAAGTGTGTGGTGGTTTAGCTTTGGCAAGTAGCCAAATGCCCACTCAGCCGCTCTCTCTCACTCCCTGTCCTCAGTGGGACAGATGGAGCAAATAGTTTGAAAATCTCAAGAGTTGAGACAAAGACAGCAATATTGATCAGCAGTTACTGTCATGGGCAAAATACTCAACATAAAGAAAATTAATTTCATTTGTTGACAATTAAAGCTGTTTTGTATAGTGAGAAACCAAGAAAAAAATTAGAACACCTTCAAACTACCACTCCCAGTCCCTCTTTTCCTGGCCTACGTTTACTACTTCACTTCCACTCTTTCCCTTCTATCCACAGGAATGGTCCAAGGGTAAAAATATCCATATACTAAATCTATCTGGTTGAGTCTCCTTTTTTCTCTCTATCTGAAAGTAAAAATGGACAATTTTGAGAGCCCTCCTAGTCATACATGAATTTTTTGACGTGGGATAAAATGTGATACCATTTGTCCAGAAGATTTTCTAACAGGATCAATAAAAAGTATCAGGTTGTGATTATTATTATTATCATCACAAAATGGACCACTTGGCAGCTGCACATCTGCTTTCAATGTACATGTACTGTTGCTTCTATGAGGGCATCACTTAGGGATGTGATGACAAAGTTGATTGACATTCAGGCATGAGACAACTGAAGTAGAACACCAGTTAGTCACTTTGACATTTGTTTTGTGAAGCTGCAGACTTTTTGGGAGAAAATGTAATCTTACTTATATTGCTACCTTCTTAGAATAAAGCCCTTCAGACTAATTTTCTGCATCTGTAATGATAACAGTTGCTTGAAAGGTCAGGAAGTCTCCAGATGACTTTCCAGGTATATCATATACTGCCTGTTGTGTCATGTCCCTTTGCAAAGTCAAGTCATGCTCTACATCAGTAAAATTGCCAGCCTGCTTTGGAACCACACTGACTTCTAAGAGCTTCAGGAAATAATCTACTGGTGCTTGTTATAAAGGACTGTCATTAGAATGACCAGCCATAAGAGATGCTGCATTGTAGAAGGAAAGTGGTACTGTTCTTAAAACATTTGATTTACTATTATTCTTCATACAGAGAGGTACTGCCAGTCCACAGTAATAGTATAGTAACTCATTTTAAAAGGAGGAATAGTTGTTTAGCATATAGTTATTCTAATTTTTGAGGTGTGCAGATTAATGTTGTTCTTAAGTTTGTGTGCTTAGCAATACTTCATTTAAAACTGATGTGAAATGGTTGCCTCCATTAGCATTAATAGTAGGGTATGACAGGTCATTGGACTTTCTCACAGTCCTGACAGACATTCTAGGTAAAGGATTTCTTGTGTTTCCACATCCAATTTGAAGAAAACAGATCTATCATTTTTGTTGACATGCTTGATCCATGTTCTGTCTGAGAGATGATCACACAGCCTTTAGTAGACAGATTTCTAGTATTTATTGTGGACTTGTGTTAATCTGTGAATCTGTGGTTTAAATTTCATGTGCTTGAGCAGTTTGTGTGTCTTGAAATGTAAAACAGTTTTCTTTCAAAGAATGCAGAGATACGAATGTTCCCTAAGCCCGTTAGTTTTCTGCAAGGATATAGTAACAAAAAATAAGACACTGTGAATGTAGATAGCAAAAGAAAGACCAAAACCAGGTGATGCAACTACCATTGGAAGGGTAGGAATAGTATTGAATACAACTGGAATTGTTCCTTGTGCTGGAGGCTTTTTAAGTGTTGAGCAGGAAAATCCCTTTCTTACAGTTTATAAGTGATCTTGGAACAAATGTGAATGCCTTGATCAAGTTATTTGGATCAGCTGATAACATACTAGCTTGGCAAGGCTGGGCTTAGTGAAAATCATCCTTCCACCTACATTCTACCATGAGAAGGGGACTGGACTTTCTAGTGTTGTATCCACTTAAAGTCTGAAATCCTCATCTGATTTTATCATCTAGGAAGCAGGATAAGACAACTGCAAGCCCAGTTTCCCACAAATGAGTGTTCTGTCCCCTCTGGGCAATGGAGTTGAACTAGCCTGTGTCCTCGCGATCAGCTGTTTGCCTTCCAGGATATTCTATCATGTATCATGGAAACCCTGGCTATAATTACAGCATTCATTCTGGTGAGGTCGTGGTGACTTCCTGACCATGTTAATTAATTAACAAAGGTTTATAAAAAACAGCCAAAACCTTTTAGGAACTTTGCTTGTTGTTTAGCAGATTTCCAAGGCAGGATTCAAAGCGTTGCCGGATTCCCCACAAAGCTTAGAGCACTTTTCTCCCAATTCATGTAATGAGTAGTCAGAGTAGCAAAAATGGAATTCAGGTTGGTGAAAGGCCATCTCAGGGACAGAGTCCAACATGGTTGGCCGTGTTGGGCACATAGCTTGTTCAGTTTCCTTACTGCAACTCTGTGCATCAAGATTGTCAAAGATAATTCCTGAGCATGAGAGAGAACAGGTATCTTTTTTATATCTACTTCCAGGTAGGCAACTGGCTGAAACTAGTTGTAGGTGAGAGAAGCCAGTGAACCAAAGTTACATTGGCCTTTTGGTAATCAAAAGTTTCTGTTTTCAGTCAATTTCTAGGGATAGCAATCAGCTGCACTTAATAAATCACATTAATTAATTTATTACAAATTTCTACTGCGACAAGTTTTTTCAGTTCAAATCCCAACAGGCTCTGGTGGCATTTTATGGTGCTAGTCTGTATGTCTTTGTATGTGGTGTCAGTTATCAGATGTTTCCTTGTAGGCCCACCAGCTGTGTCTTAGAATGAGCTCTTCAGTGAATTACCAAGTAGACAACTGTTGTTACCACGGTACTAAACTATCAGCTTGAATAAACAAACACAAAAAAATAGGCTCCTTTTTGCTTTCTTCCTTTACAGGTGACATTAAGGATGTGATAGTGAACTCACACACTCTATGTCACTGTTCAAGGATGCTAATCCAGGTTATTGTACTTCTATACACAAATGTCCCACAGCAGTTATTTCTGTGTTTCCAAATGAAAGTTCTGTGTCATATTTAGCAGGGATGATGGGATAAGAGATGGGAAGTAAAGTTCATTCTGTATCTTTAAACACTCTGTTACTTGGCAGTTGGGAGGGGTGTGTCTGATAAATAAAATGCCTGTTAATATGCCAATGCTTTGCTGTTTATGGAATCATGCACATTGGTTTGCTTATGTAATTATGAACATCGATAAGGCCCATAAAAAAGCCACTGGCAATTAGGAGCTGGCAATATGAGCATGGATTGCCTGTTGATGTTTTATTGAACTGCTATGGGTCATTGGGCATTAGACTCACTAATATTCAACCTCAGAATTCTGAGTTATCACAGACAGTGCAGAAAGTCAAAAGCTTTGCTCAAGATGGATGCAAATCCAGCGTCAGCATTCAGTGCCATTTTCCTCTAGTGGACAGTAGTCTTGTTATACACTTCTCCATCAATTTGTGTTATTCCAACAGATTTTCACATACCTGTTGTTTAAAGCTGGTTTTACTGTGGTCCTGCCTCTCTGCTCAGTACTGGTGGCACCACAAATGGAATGCTTTGCCTCCTTTGGGGTTCTCTAGTATAATAAGGCCATAGACATACTGGAGTGAGGCTGGTGGAGAGCCAAAAAGATGATTAAGAGATTGGATCATCTGACATCAAGGAGAGGCTGAAATATCTGCAAGTTTTAGCCCGAGGAAGGAACAATTCGGGGTGATTCTACTGATGTGTGTAAAGACCTGATGAAAGGCAGTAAAGAAGATGGAGCCAGACTCTTCTGAGTGGCCACCAGTGAACAGATGAGGCAATGGGCACAACTTGAAATGTAGTAAGTTCTGTTTAAACCTGAGAAAGTACTTTTTTATTGTGAGGAAGGTCAAACACTGAAGCAAGTGGTCCAGAGAGGTTGGCTGTAACTAAAAATATGGCTGCACAGTGTCCTCATCAACCTGTTCTAGTTGACCCTGCTTTGAGCAGAGAAGTTGGACTACGTGATCTCTTTCTTCATGTGAAAATATGATGAAATCATATTTCAGGTTCTAAACAACTTTAATTTTCATATTACAGTATGATTTTTCAATGTGTTTGTAAAACTTGTGAAAATTGTGTTCCAGCAAACTGCATTGCATTGGAGTGCCTACTACAATAACCCAGAGCATGTGAAACTTCTGATAAAACATGATTCAAACATTGGAATCCCTGATATTGAAGGAAAAATCCCACTTCACTGGGCAGCTAACAACAAGGACCCTAGTGCAATTCACACAGTGAAATGTATTCTGGTAAGACAGTCTATTATATATGTGTACAACACTGTCTGTATTTGCTACTTTGAGAGAAATACTTTTCATTCTCTTGAAATTTCTCGTTTTAATCCACTGACTCTTTGAGAATGAAATAATTTGCTTTTACTAATAACCAGAATTTAATAAAAAAACTCAAATATTTTTGCACTCTTGAGAGGGGTTTCTTTTGAGTTCTATGGGTAAATGTCTTTGCTATAACTCCTGGAATATATATGTAGCTATTCATTTGGAGAATAGGGGAGGCAGAACAGGCTTGCAAATTGGCATAGTTAAAATGGCCAGTGATATTGCTCGTTTTAGTTTCCTCTTGCACAGTGATTTCTTTGTTACATGTCTTTTCTTCATTATTTGAAAGTTTATTCCTTGTTAACAGTATTCAAAACTTCAGTTTAGTTTTGTCTTTCGAGTAAGAACTCTGAGAAATATATCATGAATCAGTTTGTTGAGAGACTTTCTGCATATTTTTGTGTATGGTTTTAATACTTTTTTCCCCTGGTGGTGTATTTTCTCTTTTTGCATTATTTCAGTTTCATTTTCTACGCAAACAGATAAAATGGGTACAATGAAATCATATGCTCAGTTTGGTTTTTTACTTGGTTTGTATTTTGTGGAAATCTCTGAGCTTAACTAACACGAAAAGATAAAGAAGTCTCAATTGAATTTTTCTCTCCTATTACAACAATATACTTGTCTTTCAAAGCTCTTTCAGAGCTAGACACATAGTGATTGTATACTAACTACAAGGACTTGCATGTCTATCTGCCTGGTTAGCTTGAAAGTTGAGAACTTAAGTGTGGCATATGAAAACTTGCTTTGCTTTTCTCCAAATTGCATCAGCAATCTTACAACTACTGATACTATTTTTTACAACAAAAATAGTTTTTGAGAAGTTTCCAGTGTTAAAGCAATTTTACTTCTGTATTACTTCTGTTTATTCAAGATATTTATAATTTGTACTTAGTTGTGAAATAATTTGTTACAAACAAAACTTTGTCCACACTAGAGAAATGAATTTGCTGAAAAGTATGTAAGGGTCTGTGTATTTAAATACAGACAATTTCAAATGTTAGGTAGTCAAGGCAAATGTTTTTAGAAGTTGTGGTGCATTGGCCTCAGCCAACAGCCTAACACCTGCACAGCCACTCACTTACCTCCCCTCCTGCAAGACAGAGAAAACAGAACTAAGGTAAGAATTGTGAATGAAGATAATGTCAGTTCAGTATAGAAAGCAAATGCTGTGTGCAAAAAAGGAAATTTATTCACTGCTTCCCATCAGCAGGCAGATGTCAGCCACTCCCAGGAAAGTGGAACAAGAGTTTCATGGAGCATACATAATTGTGCAAATGGTGTAGCCATGATCATCCCCCCTGCCCTGCCCCTGTCCCTGAGCTTTTTTCTGAGCGTATTTTGTGGTATGGAGTATTGCTTGGATTAGTTTGTGTCAACTGTCCCAGCTGTGTCCTGTGCCAATCTCTTGCCCACCCCCAGCCCTCTCACTGGGAGATGCAGGGGAGCAGGACAGGGTAGGACATAAAACAGGGAAATCCTTAATACTGTGCAAGGACTGTTCAGCAATAGCCAGAACATGAGTGTGTTATCAACAGTTTTAATCACAAATATAAAGCCCAACACCATGCCTACTGCCACAAGGAAAATTAATTCCCTCTCAGCCAGATACACTACAAAAAGTCAAAAATACCTGTCTCCTTACTGAAGGTGTTCTGGAAGGTTTTCTTGGTAATACAGAATCATGATCACATCCAAGTGTTTTGGGTTTTTGAACTCTTGAACTTTTGAACAGTTAAAAGACTCATAGAATAGTTTGAGTTGGAAGGAAACTTTTAAAGGTCATCTAGTCCAACCTCCCTGCCATGGGCAGGAACATCTTCAACTAGATCAGGTTGCTCAGGGTCCCATCCAACCCTTTGAACACTTGCAGGAGTGGGACATCCACAGCTTCTCTGAGCAACCTGATCCAGTGCCTGACCACCCTCACAGTAAAGAATTTCTTTCTGATACGTGATCTAAACCTACCCTTTTTCAGTTTAAAACCATTCCCCCTTGTGTTCTCTCTACATGCCCTTGTAAAAAGTCCCTCTCCAACTTTCTTGTAGGCCTGTTCAGGTACTGAAAGGCTACTGTAAGATCTCCCCAGAACCTTCTCTTCTCCAGGCTGAACAACCCTCAGCCTTTCCTCACAGGAGAGGCGCTTCAGCCCTCTGGTTATCTTCTTGCCTTCCTCTGGACACACTCCAACAGGTTGATATCCTTCCTGTGCTGGGGACTCCAGAGCTGGATGAAGTACTCCAAGTGGAGTCTCAGGAGAGATAGCAGAGGAGCAGCACCACCTCCCATGACCAGCTGGCCACGCTGCTGTTGATGCAACCTAGGATACAATTGGCTTTCTGGGTTACAAGTGCATGTTGCTGAGTCATGTCCAGCCTCTCATCCACCAGCACCCCCAAATCCATCTCAGCAAGGCTGTTCTAGATCTGTTCATCCTCTATCCTGTATTGGTACCAGGGGTTGCCCCAACCCAGGTGCAGCACCTTCCCCTTGGTCTTGTTAAACCTCATGAGATTCTCATGGGCCAACTTCTTGAGCTTGGCTGGATCCCTCTGGATGTATCCTATCCCTCAGGTTTGTCAGCTCTACCACTCAGCTTGGTGTCACCTGCAGACTTGCTGAGGGTGCGCTCAGTCCCTTCATCTCGATGAAGATGTTAAGTATCACTCGTCCCATTATAGCCCCCTGAGGGACACCATCTGTTATCGATATCCATTGGGACATTGAGAAGGTGATTGCTACTCTAGATGCAAGTGCACAACCAGTTCCTTATCCACCTGTGAGTCCACCCATCAAATTTATCTCTCTCCAATTTAGAGAGAAGGATGTTGTGGGAGACCATGTCAAAAGTCATACAACAGTCCAAATAAATGACATCTGTAGCCCTTCCCTTGTCCACTGATGTAGTCACTCCGTCACAGAAGGCTACTAGGTTGGTCAGGCAGGACTTGATGACTATCAGCTCCAGTATCACATCCCCTCTGGTAGGGCTGTCTGTAACCTGTCCTAAGAAGTTATCCTCCACTCCTTCCAGGAGTCTCCTGGATTGCCTACAGCTCACTGTGCTGCTCCTCCAACAGATGTCAAGGTGGTTGAAGTCTGCCAGTAGGAGAAGAGCCAGCAAACATGATGTCTCATGTAGCTGGAGCAAGAAGGCTTCATCAATACACTCCCCTTGATCAGGCAGCATGTAGTAGTCGCCAGCCATGAGGTTCCCTTTGTTGCCTCAGCCTCTGATTCTTACCCACAGACTTCGGAGCTGCTCACAGCAGTTATTCAGAGACAACACTTTGCACTCATCCATCTATTGATGTAGAGGGCCACCCCTCTGAACCTCTTTCCCGCCCTGTCCCTTCTGAACTGCCTGTAGCTGCACTCCAGTCATGAATTCATCCCACCAAGCTTTAATGGCACCTGGGTCATAGCTCTCTTGTGGGGGCTTCCAACTCCTCTTACTTGTCACCCATGCTGCGTGCAGCGGCATTAGAGGCACTTCAGCTGTGCTGAAGAGTGTATTCTTGATTCTATCTAGGCTTTTTCATGCATCAACTTAATTGCTTATATTGCAATTAGTTATATGCTTACTGATGGAGTAAATTAGTAATAAGTTTAAATGAAATAGTAATTTAACTATGCTGTGAAAGCTGATGACACAGAAACATTGCTACTAGGTAATCAATCTGTTGATTGATTCTGTTGCAGAGTATAAGTACCTTTTCTTTGGTGGTTGTGGTGCTTCTGAGTTTAATCTTTTAGTAAGATCTTGTCTTGTCTTCAAATGGAAGTGTTTTTCTTACTTGTCTTGATTGAAATTTACCTAGCAGAGCTTGCTTAGCTTTTCTTAGCTACTTTTTGCCATATTACCCACTTCCAGGTCTACTGTCCAAGCATCACAATTGATTCTCATTCCTCTCTAGATCTTCATATGTGGGCTAGCTTTATAGTTTTTCACTTTCTTTCTGCGGTGTATTTCTAATGTACGTACCCATAGGTTAAAATTTCTGTCATTTTGTGTCTTAACTTATATAATTGCATTTCTGAGTTCACCAAAAGATTATCTTATAATGATAGCAGTACAAAAAGTGTACATTTGTGTCACTGTTGACTTCCAGTTTCTTAATGATATCCAACACAATCCTTTTCTCTTTGCTTTCAGGATACAGTGCTGTAAGCCATTGCACAGGTAGCACTCAGGTATTTGTGACTACTGCTGGTCAACCTGCATTGGCAGCCTCTGTTGCTTGCTGACTGAGTTATGGAAAACAACACTGCTGTTGATCCTCTCATGCTGTCTTTAAGACTGTGGAAGAATTCCCCATAAAATTATTTTTCTCTAGTGTCCTACTTGGAATTCTGCAGTGCTGCTTTACAAAAACTTGACAAAAATTTGGCTGCCTTAGTTTTATTAAGACCACACTTTATGGTACTGAAAAATACTGTCTTGTTTTTCTATACTCTGCCATTTGGATATGGCCATTTATTGTCTCCTGTCAATAGGGTCGTCTTTCTGTTTGATATTTATATAATACATAGTCCATTGGTATTGTCAAAATAAACAAAAATGAAAAGAACTCAATGATGGAATAGGTTGGGTTTGCAGGGGTGCCAGTTTTGCACAAATTGGTTATATCTAATATTGAATTCCATGAAATACAGCAAAAATGAAACTCAACATATGTAGAAAGTAAACATGAAGCAGAGAGAAGCTCTAATCTGGAGATCCTCTCACAGTCAACTTCCTTTTCCACCTTTCCAGATTCAGCAGTGCTTGATTACATGAAAAATGTTGGGAAGATTTAAGGAGAAAAGAACAGAATAAAGTTCCATTAATATGATGGAAGCAACTGCTTAGTACTCTCTGTCTATTTTGTATCTCTTCTCTTTATTTATTCTTCATGGTAAGAGACATGACATTTATTTATACCACACTTTCCATTATTGCCTATGATTCCATTGTTCTAATTGCTGCAGAAAAATGCTTAGCTTCTGTTCCTTCTGTGTATTTTGCTTAAAATATTATTACAGTATGACAGTTTAATTATAGCTAGTTTTACACCCAGCCCACTTCCAGAGAAATTATACTCTTGAATGTAGGCAGAAAGATGGCTACGAAATTTTTGTTTAAGTGGCCAAGATTTTCAAAGCATACAAGTACTTTTAGATTAGAATATAAATAGTGGCTTTGTCATTAGAAGTTTCTTTACCATTTTGCAAAAGTAGCCCTGTTTACATTGGAGGATATATTCTTGGCAATATCAGTGACTTCAAGCAAGGAGTTTTAGGAATCATTTATTTAATATGGTTTTTTGCTTCTGGAAGGCTTGAAAATTAACTGTCAGGATTACATCAGTAAGTGACAGGTAAAGTGAAGAAGCATTTGTTTTCTTGTTTGTCCATTTTGTTCAAACATGTTTTTTCCTCTCACTAATAACTTCTGTGCATATCATCATTTGTATTCAGTCATTCTTAAAAGTGATTCTTATAAACGGAATTTTTGCAGTGGGCTCTATACTCCCCCTGCTGATCTCTATGAATAGACAAAAAGTAAGCATATTAACAGTCAGCTTTTCCTTGAAGTTATTGAGGCTGCAGAAAAACATACAATTTTTCACTTTAGTGGTTCAAGTTAATGCTTTTGAACGCTCATTAAAAGAAGTATTATACATGCTTTGTTTATCGTGGTTTGTGCATGTAACAATGTTGATTTCAATTGTATTTTTAGTTGAGAATCACATTTATCAATTTTTTATGTTTTTAATAGATTATCTGTTATTGTACTAGTGACTAGATATATTAACGAACTCCAGTATGTTCCAAGTATGTTAGCTTCTTTCTCTAGGAAAATATGGCTATAACAGCACTGATATCTAACCTAACTGATGAAGTTTTTTATATGTGAGACAGGCAACTTAATTAGTATTTAATTAGCACTGGCAGTTGCTATTGCTAAGCCACTCTCCATCATCTTTGAATAGTCATGGAGAACAGGAGAGGTGCCTGTATCTAGCAGTGTTCCCCAGGGGTCAGTACTGGGCCCAGCTTCCTTCAGTTTATTAATCAGTGACAGACCATACCCTCAGCAGGTTTGCTGATGATACAGAACTGGGAGGAGTGGCTGATACACCTGAACACTGTCCTGCCATTTGGCAGGACCTGGACCGGATGGAGAGATGGGCAGAGAGCAGTCTAATGAGGTTCAACAAAGGCAAGTGTAGGGTCCTGCACCTGGGAAGGAATAACTCCATGCACCAGTACAGATTAGGGGTTGAGCTGCTGGAAAGCAGCTCTGCAGAAAAAGACCTGAAGGTCCTGGTGGACAACAAGCTGGACATGAGCCAGCAGTGCCCTGGGGGCCAAGAAGGCCAATGGTATCCTGGGGTGCATTAGGAAGAGCACTGCCAGCAGGTTACCTGAGGTGATTCTGCCCTCCTGCTCAGCCCTGATGAGGCAGCATCTGAAGAGTCCTGTATCCAGTTCTGGGGCTCCCCAGTGCAGGAAAGACCAGGAGCTGCTGGAAAAGGCCCAGCTAATTGCTATGAAGATGATGAGGTGACTGTAGCATCTCTTTTAGGAGGAAAGACTGAAAGAGCTGGGTTTGTTCAGGAGAAGAGGTGACTGAGAGGGCATCTTATCAATACATACAAATGTCTGAAGTGTGGATATCAAGAGGGGATGGAGCCAGACACTTTCCAGTTTTGCCCAATGACAGGATAAGAGGCAACAGGCACAAACTGACACATGAGAGGTTCCATCAGAATATAAAGAAAATCTTCTTTGTAGTGAGCATGGCTGAGCATTGGAACAGCATGTCTAGAGAGGTTGTGGAGTCTTCTTCTCTGGAGGTACTCAAACTCCTGCCTGGACATGATTGTGTGCAACCTGCTCCAGGTGGACCTGCCTTAGCAGGGGACTGGACTAGGTGATCTCCAGAGGTCCCTTCCAAAGCCAATCATTCTGTGAATCTGTGATTTACATACAGTATGCAAAATATGTAAATGTTTAGCTCAAGAAAATTTACATTAATCAATTAGGAGGTTTAAGTTGACACTGTAAGTCAAACAGTAAGACACAAATAACCAAGACATCACAGAGTTGAAGTTACTACTGCAGTATTAACTTAGCCAGATATTAACTTAGCCAGATTGAAAATATGGTGAAATCTACTCTAATGTATTCCTTTTTTTTTTTTTTTAATCCATTACATAGAATGTACAACTTTGGTAAGTAATATTTGGATGGAAATCATAACTGGAATTCCCTTACTTTCTCCTTCTTGATTTGTTGTTCTCAATGTTAGATGTTTGTTTTCTATTTAATAGTTACTACACATCAAATAATGCATGTGCAAGTGATTTTGCAGCCTATTTGTGTACCTAGTGAAGTCAATAGGAAAAATTGAAATTAATTTAGTGAAAAAGGAACTTGCTTTGGCTCTTAACAAGCTGCACTGATTAGTCTCTCGTTCCTCTTTCATAAGTATATTGTAATGTAGAGTGTGGCTCTGTATGTTCAGGAGGATTGCTTTTCTCGGTTATCAGGGTTAAAATCCACTCTAACATTGAAAATTAAAAATCTCAGGACTACGTTCCTTTTTTCTTTTGCACAGTATTCCCATGACTTCAGTAAATTGTTCGACTCACTCCCTCTATTTTATTTAAGCTCTTGTTCTGACATTCTGCTGTTGCTCTAGATGTTTAGTGTCCTGCATCCCGAGTTTCTACTGTATTGTTTGCCATTTTCTTTAGTGATACCTCTTTTCTTTGGGAAAGTGAAGTTTAAAATTCATGGGCCTTTATGATATTTGCCATTCAGAGATCTCTGCAATGATAAGATAATATTCATTTCTACCAGTTCTGTTCTTTTGCCTGAGGAAGTCATGAAGAGAAATCTGTATAGAAAATTGTTTATGAGAGAGGAAATGATCATAGCAAAAACCCACATATCTAGAAGCCCTATGTGAAAGTATCATACTTTTTAAGAAAAGGTGGTGCAAAGTCAAGTTATATCTATTAATGCCTCTGTTATGTGATGAAGTGACTAATCATGATACTTTGAAAGATTTTTTTTTTTTCAATTCAAAATTAAGCCCATTACAAGTAGATGCATTCATTAGAAGTACTCCCCAACTTACTTCTATCCTGTTTGCTAGAGACCTTGACAGCTCCTTTAGAAATAGTTTGAGGGTTTTAAATGCTAGGAAAGTACTGTAATGAAAAAGAAATTCCATAAAAAATACTTGAAAATAGCCTATATGATTACAAAATATTTGGTTGTAGAGCTATAGTCTACTGAACAAAGATAATTTATCTCCTTAATATAAGACTAAAAAAAAAAAAAAAATAAATCTGTGAAGAGTCTGTAGTTCTTCTCTTCAATTTAAATGCTTTTTTAATTTTGTATTGACTTTTTTTTTTTGCTTTTAAAGGAAGCTGCACCTACAGAATCTCTGCTTAACTGGCAAGACTATGAGGGCCGGACTCCCCTTCATTTTGCGGTTGCGGATGGCAATGTGGCTGTCGTCGATGTCCTGACCTCCTACGAAGGCTGCAATGTAACATCTTATGACAACTTGTTTCGAACTCCCCTTCACTGGGCAGCCTTACTTGGTAAATTGGACGATGCTGGAATCACTTAATCTTCAATTGACTGTAGCATTCAATCTTTGTCTCTGATTTTTATTTCATTCCAGCATGGCATTTATGCAAACTAATCTCTTAGAACAATAATAATTTCTGCTAGCCCAGGAGTAGAAGTTTGTGTGTGAACTGTTTCTGTTAGCATCAGATTCTCCAAAGCACTGTAAAATGCATTACTTCAACAGGCTTTATATGCCAGTGGTTTAAGAACACCTAGGGCATATTGAGATGTTCTTGCATATGTAACTTTGATCGATGGTTAAAAAAACCACTGGTGCTCTGGGACAGTGGTGACCAAAGTGGGGTGTGCACATCCCAGCATGAATGCAAGGCAGTCTATTTCTTCATGAAGAAAATACCAGAACTTGTTTAATTTTTATCTTAAAAAAGTAAGAGGACTTCACTAATATTTCATATACAGACTTACGCTAGTGCCCTCACTTGGTCCATATGTAAGATGGTCACACAGGGTTTGCGAGGTGCCTGAGGGAGGTGAGTTGCTCCACAATGCCGAGTGGTCAACAGTGGCATCATCAGTTGTGTTCACTTTGAGCATATTGTGATATATTGCAGTTTGTGTGCCCAGTTAAGTGAATTTATGATTATCTGGTTTTTTTATTAAACTACCCGTCACAAAATAAACAAATGGCTTGACATTTCCACAAAGAAGCCATAGATAATCAGATCCTACCAGCACAAGTGAACAACAAAAAGGTGGCAGAGCTGACACGTGTCCTACTCCTGGTACAGGCTCTTCATTAGACTTGTTATGACAATGTAATCAGATCTGACAACAAGTTTTATTCAGATAAAGGTGTTTTTTTCTGTTCAGATTGTTACCCTGAGACTCTGGTGCTCTGTAAACTGTAATCTTGCATATGTGAATTCTGCAGTTTGATTTTACAGAATACAAAGCTGGATCTTTGCAAAACAAGTTAAAATCTGATTAAATATAAGTAGTCTAAATGCAGAGAAACACAACCCATGAAGTGACAGCCACAAAAATAATGATTTAGAAAACTGACCTCCTATTTTCCATTCTCCTGTGTGCAGGAGGAAAAAAATGATCACCATGTACTAGATAAAAGAATCTTCAGTCTCTCTCCCCTTTTAACAGGCTTCATCCCAATGACCCTTCGGGACACTGAAGACAGAGAATGCCAATAAAAGAATCAGATTTCTCACTGGAGCAAGTTACTGCAACTCCAGTGACAATATACATTTAGTTTGGTTATGTTTATTTAAATTAAAAAAAAGGGGTATTCTCAAATTTGCTTTTGAGTAGGGATATTGGTGTTTTACAGAGAAATTTTGAAGCATTTTAAGTGTCACAGGATCAGTCTCCCAGAGAAATAGTCATTATCACTTGGATCTGCCCAAGAAGCAAAATTTATTGTGTTCTGAAATTGATTGTATTTAAGAGAGAAGTTTTGTCTGTTGGAAAAATGGATTGTCTAATCAATGTAGAATAAAGGGTGAAGATGTGCCAAGACCTCCAGAGTACTTTGTGAACTTGATGAGGTCTCTAGGTGGTATGTGCCCTTGGGGAACTTCTGGTTGGTAAATCATTATTAATGTTTAGTGTTTTGGTTTTAAGCTGAATACTAAATGTTGTATGTAGATCTCAAAGGGACTAAGGTGTTACTATATGGGTTAATATTAGGAAGTTTAAAGTAGTGCAGTTACAGCCATAGAACTTCTGCAGAGGTGATGGATTGCATGTGACTGCATCTTAGGGCACTGTTACTCCTGTTACCCTTTCTTTTGTGCAGATAGAAGTCTCAGCCAAGTTACATCTCTTCTAAATAAAAGTACTACATAAATAACAGTTCTTGACCTCAAGAAATGAGGTTTATTGCTTACATTAATGTCTAAGTAAGGTCCATCTTTGCACCAATTTATTTACTATTGCACCCAATACAAAATTCTTTTTCTACTCCTTCAAGCCTTCTTTCCTATAGATATTTTACCTGGACCTCCTGTCCAGATTAGAAAATTACGTTCCTTTTTTGTAGTTGTCTGTCCTGAAAGTTCAGACAGCTTTTTTTCAGGCTCAGTACTCCTATGGTTTTCCTGCTAGAATTGCACTCCAAACCAACTGGAGTGCACCTCAATTTACTTTGTATAGTCTTGAGGTGGGAAGAGCATAGCAATATTTTCTCTCTTCTTTTTATGCTTTCAAGGAAGCATATGAATGGATCAGTTGACTTTAGTGGCAATATACTATATTGTGTCTTTGTTTTCCCATCTGTGAGTGAATATAAATTTTAGCTATCCCCAAAAAATGTTGTAATTTTAATCTAAAAATATCCTAGCCTGTTTTGATGGAAAGAGTTGTGCATGTGAGTTTGTTGTTTGTGGTAGCTGGTAGTAGACTCATCTCCAGGTTCTGATACACGTTTTCAGTTGAAATTTTGGTTAGACTAAACCTAAGTAAAGAATTTACACTTAATTTCTGTAAAACAATGTGACCTACAATAAAATTGTCAATGTTAGTTTAGCCTGTCTTTTAATGTAGATGGACAAATGCTCATCATGACCAGTCTACGCTCACTTTACTGTTTCTGACTGACCTGTCCTCAAATACAGTGTCTCAAATGATTTTTCGTAAGCTTTTTTCTGAAAAAAATCCAACTAATTAATTGCAAAGTTAATATAGTTGCATGGTCAGCTGCTCCTGGTTTCTTATTTACAGATGACCCTCCCCAAAATGCAAATACACACTGGTCCACTATTGGGAAGAAAGTACAAGCCAGCCTTAATAGTTCAGATATGAAGTCTTACATTTAGACTACAATGGCTACAACACAAGCATACTATTATTTATTGAAGTATGTTCATTTTTGTCTAAGTTTTTTTTGGGTTTGTTTGCTCATATTTTTTTATTTCTATTGACAAATTGATACTTATCTGGTTTCATTATATTAACTTTCTCAGGTCATGCACAGATAGTCCATCTCTTACTAGAAAGAAATAAGTTTGGAACCATCCCATCTGACAGTCAAGGTGCAACACCCCTACATTATGCAGCACAGAGCAACTTTGCTGTAAGTAGCACATACCCTAAACATGAAGTAAATGTATTTTGCTGAAATGTTTACAAAGTGTTTGAGTTGTTTTTGAAATTACATAAACACGGTGATGTTGCCATGAGTTTAATTCAGACTTTTCCTATGTTACGTGATATAAATGTTGTTAATTTCAGACTGTTAAAATTGATTTTAAAGAACTAACTTGCTGTACAAAGGAAGACCCTTTGAGCTATATGTTTGCATTACAACACACGACAGTCTTCAATAGAAAAGCAGAATGGCACATACCATTTTACAGTGCTTTCACTTTTTAAGGCTCATTGTAACAACATCTAAGCAGTTGTAAGGTACCTAGAGTAAGATGACCTGCACAAGTATTTGCACAGCTGCTGCAGTACCAGTCAGACTAGTCTTTGCATTCAAGAAGGTGATTAACTTAGGAATATTTGGTATTATGAATAAGCTGTTGTCTCATAAAGTATGGCTGAAGAGTTGAGTAACTTTTGTCATAATTCTTCAGAAACAATGTATTTCAAAAGGTTTTAAAAATGTTTTTTTAAATTCAGACAACAAAGAAAATTGTTTTCTCAGACAGTCCAATTCTTACTTTGGTATAATAGGTAACTTTTCCCAGAGCAAAGTAAGATACAGTACAGCCAAGTGTAAAACTCAGCATTTTAATGATTGCTGGTCATAGATGTTACAGAAGTAGTTATCAAGTGCTGGAACTTTCTTAAGTTCCTCTGCCTCTCACAGTTTTCATAAACTTCCTTTATAAAAAGGGTTATTTAGTGCCTAATAAATGTAGTTATGTAGTCCATATTGCAACATTTTCTTAACAGGGATACTAATTTGGGTTTTTCTTGCATGCCCACGTGTTAGTTTTCATAGAAAAGGAAAATTTCAATGCTCTCCAGAACAATTCAAGTTAAGAAATCCAGAAGTGCTATTGAAAGAGGGAATGGACCAATGTCTATTAATACTACAGCTGACACCTCATGCTTCCTTGTGAGAGTGGGCTTTGGTGGGGTATTTTTGGATGTGGTTTTTAGTAAGAGCATCCAGGTATTTTTTAAATTCAGACTTTTGTTGAAGCATACCTTGTGTATAATTTTTACATTTTTAGAGAATTGTTTGATGTTGGTTATTGTATATTATGCAGTGTATACAATGAGAGTCTAACTCACCTAAAATATTTGGGTTGCAAAAACCTTTCTTTCCAGTTTGAGTTGGACTCATAGAAAAGATACAGTGTTTTTATTTACCATCAGGTTATTATCTCTGCATTCTTTTTTTTCCCCCCTTTTCTATATTGATACATTCCTAAAAAATGATTTTTCATACTGGCTTTATTTCTCTGGGCCTCATTCAGTTTGATGAAACATCTTCATTATGTTGCTGCCTTTTGATCTCATCAGCCAGCCAAACATTAGTATTATTTAGGTTTTTTATGGGGAAACACAGTACATAGTGGATTCAGAGCTTTTGCAATTTTGTGTACTTACAATGAATGTACTGTTTCCCATTTTACATGAAGAATCAAGCAGGAGAGTTTCATTCAGTTTTGCAAGCCTCTTTTAGCTGGAGATGTATTCAAGAGCCCCTGCCTAAATTATGTCTGGAGCCTCTCTCTGTTTTTAACAGTCCAGTTGTTTCTAAGCACCACTACTTGCTTTTTTTTCTCCATTATATACATATAATTGAGTCATTCCCACAACTGCATTCCATATGCAGTGTCACACAACTGAGTGGAGACACATCCATGTTTATTCTGGCAGCAGCATGTCTGTATTTATGGTTTGAGATTTACATTGCTATTCTGTTCAGTCTGCCCAACTTTGGATAGGTGTGGTATGTTTCGCAGTTTAAATGTTATGTTTCTTAGGCCCTAACAAGAAGAAAGTGTGTTCTTTTGTGTTTATTGTAAATGCTTGCATGGCTTTTAGTTGTATTTACTTCAATATCTTGTTCTTTGGTCTGTTTTTCTGCCAGTTACTTAATTATAATATGACATTTTTGGATTTTTAAAGATTTAGCCAGCTCTTAATTTATGTAAAGAATTTGTTCCCTAAGACTAACTTATCCCCACTTAGGATAGACAGGAGAAGTTGTAGAAGAGAGGTTGTCTAATATAACCATACAAATAGGTTGCCTGAAATTTAGATGGTGAAGGCACCCCGCAGAAGGCCCAAATAAACATCTGTTTTTAAATTTGTATGTGAAGGAAAGTGCTCTATTTGTATTGATTTTAGGATGCAGAATGCAGGACTACTTTTTTTTCTTGCAGTTTTCCAGAGATGTCAAAACCAGGTTTACCTTTCTCCTTTACTGTTATTTTTCAGCTTTGTTGTTTTTTGTTGTTTTTTCCAAGTTTTTTTAATAGTGTTAAAACATGTTATCTTTCATAACAAAATACGTGTAGAATTAAACTGATTTAAATAGCTGTTTTTTGGTTTCTTAATCATGCTGTTGTTCTTTAATTTCATTTTGTTTTCAAGTTGTGTTAACTTCATTTTGGAAAATAGCGCCTATAGCACTATGGGATTTTCTTCCACTTTTTCCAATTAAGAACTGTAGAAAAGAAAAAGAGGTTGAAAGAAATGCTGCTTTGCAGAAACTTAATGGAAAAATAAAATTACTCATTTGTATTTGTTCAGATGTGTGCCTTAGTATTGACGAAGTGCAGCCTTCATGGTGCTTTTGGCTTTGCAGGATTTCAAGCAGTGCAGAGGATTGGCAGGGTTGCTGCCCTAATGAGAAGCCATTTGTGTCTGAGGTGTAGTGGTGGTCAGTGTGAGTACACGGAGCTATAAGCACATGCTGGTTGGTGTGGAAGGCTTAATGCTTCCATTTCTCATTGCTTCTAACTCGAGCTTTTTACAATAAACTGATAGTTCAGACCTAAATTGACAAAGCTGTAAGGATCTTAGATCATATTAATATAAAATAAAGGAGAATTTTCTTATTTCTTTAGAGGGATGAAATAATATGTAGTAGTGAAAAAAAATCCAAACTAATAAATAGTATTTAGGCATTTAAACACCTCTGTGATTATAAGAATTTAATTCCTTCTAGCCAAGAAATTCTCATCCTATCTAGAGCAGTGATAGAGGGGTCACACAGAGAAAAAGCTAAAATAGTGTTAATACTAAAATATAAATATAAGATAAAATAATGAAACCTGGTGTGGTTTTTTTTTCCAGTTTTCATTGGCTAGCCCATCAGTGACTCTTAAGAGATGTTTTTTAGCTGTTAAACACACTGCCTTTTAAAGCATTAGATAGAGAAGGGAAAAACTTGCTCTTATTTTTTTTTTTTACCAGTGGTGATTTTCTCTCCCTTCCTTTCCTGTGTGACATATTAAGGATCTAGCAGCAGGTTAAACAAGTAGACTTGTTTGCTGAGAGCTTAACACATACATGGCATTTGAAGAAATAAGTCTTTTTGCTTTGATTTAAATAGAGATTTACAGTGTAACAGTTGCAGTGGAAGTACTGGACTCAGGTGTAAATAGTTTCTTAATCTTTGATTTATAATATTTCAGTAGTCACCTGTTGATATTATTAAATATTAGAAAATATGTCTGTGTTGCCCCAAAAGTACTTTTTTTTTAAAAATAGTCAACTTATTAGAGTTTCACAAAGTAAAGTATTTGCATATGCAGTTGTATTTATAATTGGAGGGAAAAATGTCTTTGAAGAATATTTTGAAGGGGCATTATTTTCAGGGGAGGTTCAAGTTGGACATCAGGAGGAATTTCTTCACAGAAAGGGTGATTAGACATTGGAATGGGCTGCCCAGAAAGGTGGCAGAGTCACTGTCCCTGGAGATGTGTAAGGAAAGACTGGCCATGGCCCTCAGTGCCGTGGTCTGGTTGACAGGGTGGTGTTGGATCAAAGGCTGGACTTGAGGATCTCAGAGGGCTTCTCCAACCTAATTGATTCTGTGATTTTAACATCGTTGTATTACAGTCGTGTTTTGATAAGCCCGTAGTATTTTTCCCATTGCTTTCCTCTCGGTGGTGACTGCAGCGTCTTTTGCTTCCTTATGATGGACACATGATGTTAAACTCCTAGTTAAGGATGCGCTATGATCATTGGTGAGGAAAAAAGGCATAGCAGAGCATACAGTGCTCCTCTTGAGCTATTACCCTTTATAAACATGAAAAGGAAAAGCAAGGCTTTGATTTGCTTCATAAACAGCTAAATGAGAAACAGTAGTTTCTTGTTGTTACAGATTCCTTTTAAAGTTAATTTCAACAGTATTTCTTTTCAGGAAACAGTTGAAGTATTTTTGAAACATCCTTCTGTAAAAGATGACTCAGATCTTGAGGGAAGAACATCCTTCATGTGGGCAGCTGGCAAAGGCAGTGATGATGTCATTAGGACTATGCTGACTTTAAAATTGGATATTGATATCAATATGACAGACAAGTACGCTGGCACAGGTAAGATGTTTTACAGTAAAGAGCCACTGGGCATTTCCGGTCAGTGTGATTTCCACCAGATAAAAACACTGTTAGAAGCTGGATTAGTCTTTTCCTGGATGTGTGCTTTAACCCTGAAAAATATTTCTGCAGTAGTTTAATCATGTGTGTGAGTCAATTCTTTGCCTTATTGTGGGAAAGAAACAAACCTTTTCTGCATAGATTGAATCAGTGTAGTGACAAGAAGAAATGTACTGCTATACTGTTGCTTAGTTAGGTGTGGAATCCTGGGAAAGAGTGAGCTGTTCTGTATTTTGAAGAATAAACATAATTCCATAAAAAACCCTCCCTGAAAATGCTTGTTAAAAAAATGTATTTGTCAGTAAATACTCACTTTAAAACAGTATAGAGCAAACTAACCAGTGAAGTGGCTAAATTATCATAATGAAAATTTTAAGTTCCATAGTTATTTGTAAAGACAGTGTAGCCTATCTGTTGTCCAAACAAGAAGTCAAACTTGATATCCTACAGGTTTATCATCCCATTATCTGCCCAAAGCAGAAGATAGGTATGCAACACTGATTCAGGACTCAAGCATGCAAGTCATAAAATTCAAAATGTCCTGTATAATCTATGGATTTATCTCCTTTAATGAAAAAAATAGAAAAATTGTGGTAGAAATATTGTACTTCTGTAGTGCTTTCAACAAAAACAGGAAAATGGTTCTAACAAAGAGACAGTTGTTGAAGTGTTTATGTATTCAGCAGTGTTGGAAATGTGGGTAAAAGCAGTCGAATTGTATAGTATGCTGATGGCATATGAATAAAAAAAGAGGAGAATGGGGGTATATTGAGTGTAAATTGGAGGGGTTTGATAGCAGGGGGTTTCAAACAGTAAGCTATGTGGGAAGAGGTCAGGAGCTACCCAGTGCCACACACAGCCAGGTCACAAAGTCAGAAATAAAGGGCAAAAGTGTCTACCTATGTATAATAAGTAGTAAAGTGACAGCCAAACTGATAGTCAGACCACACACTCATGAATAATACAATAAAGGGCATTTCTCCTGAAAACTATGTTGTTTTAAACAGACAAGAATGTATATTGCGTTGTTTGTTTATATAAATTTTAATGTATTTGTTTTAAAGTATGCTGAAGCATTATCTTTTAGCTGCATGTGTATGCAAACTAGCCTAAGATTCCTGGTTAGATTTAGGGAACTTGCAGTGTAGATTTATCCCAACCAAGAAACAAAGATAAGACTTTAACAGCTTTTCTCTTTTCAGAGCATACTTAGAATAACATACAAATGGTAAATAAATGCAATGTCAGGGTTGTGTGGTTCAGGATTTGAAACGTAGTATGTATGAATATTGTTTTCATATTAAAATTTGAAAATTTTTAACTTCCTTTGATGGTATACTGGGTCTCAACAAAAAGCAAAGTACAGTTAACAGAATATTCCCTTTAAATGTCTAAGTTCTTGCTTTTTTTACAATTTAGCACACACAATTTAGCATTTTTAGGAGAAAAAAAAAAAAAGTCTTTCCAAGTTGTGGTAGTTTGTAAGTTTTGAGTTTAAGAAATAGCGCAACAAGTAAAATATCAGTCTTCATGTTTGGTGACTTTACAAACTACATACCCCACAATTGTAGTCTTGTTTCATCTGGTATCAGTCTCACCTACATTTACTACTTCCTGACAGGTCCCTTTTAAATCCCTTACAGTACTTGTTTCAGACCTAAAGGTGGAGTTATGCCGTAGTTACTGTGCAAACCTCCTTACAAAGGGTTTTCTTCTTTGCAGACAATAACCACGTGGTGTTTCTGAAATTACTCAGGTGTGGATTTCATGCTTGAATCATTCAAGTGCTTGGGTTTATTATCTTCCAGTCTTAAACCTTTCGTAGCAGTGATATGTAATCACCTTTTAATCATGATTTTGTTGTAGGCCTTTTAACCCAAGGAAATTAATGGATTTTCCATTTGCTTGAAAGTGCCGTTGTGTAGAACACACGAATAGTTTTGAAGTGGGGAACTCTGCTGTCCATCGCTTGCTGTCGAGCGGTCTGAACTAAACCATTGTGCGAGCAAGTGCACTGGCAAGGGCTTTATTACAGCAAGCTGTAAACTTGAAAGGAAGCCCCCCAGTAAATCACTCTCTGATATGTTTTACAAAGGTTCCTGCCCACTGCCAAGTTCTGGAGAGGGCAGAGCAGTGTTGCGTTGGGACAGGAAAGTGCCCCTGCAGAAAGCAGCGTGCATGCCACCGTGCCCGGGGTGCAGTTGCTGAGCAGAGTTCGAGGTGCTGTTTTTCTGACTTTTGTGTGCGAGCTCAGTTAAGCTCACTTACAGTGTTTCGTTAACGCAGCCTTTTTGCATTTGCTTAAAAAAGAGCGAGCTCTCCATTCAGCCTTGCTAGAACACCGAGGCTCTCAGCATTGTGTAGGAGAATGACACCAGGGGAAAGGAATTTCCCTCCTCTCAGAGCTCAGCGCTGCAGGAGCATTACAGGGGCAGCTTTATAGCTCTGCCGTCACTGCGCACAATGGAGAGGGCTCTGTCTGTCGGCTGAACAAAGCGCCCATTGTGACCAGCTGGCTGAAGAATCTCTTCAGTCACCGTGACTCCATCACAGAAAATTCGGCTTACAAGAAAATATTGAGCACAAAGTGCGAAACAAGATGCCTGCGTCAGAATGAGTGATAGGGGGGAAGAACCGGCCAAGTTGACACAGCAGCTCTTTTTCTATTGTATTGTTACACACATCCCATGTGTCATCTGATAGAGTGGTTTACTGCCTTTGGTTTCATAAGAAATTCAGGACAAAAACCAGAACCTCGAGTTTACTGTGAGGTCAGACCATGAAAACCAGGCCCTTCCCAATGCATGAAGCGGCAGGGCTCTCACTCGTGTGGGGTTTCTGGTGCCAGCCCCCCACTCGTGTGGCTGCTGAGAGGTGCAGGGGTGTGTCAGGGGTGCGAGGGGCACGGCTCCGCTTTGGAGCTGCAGCAGCGCCATCCCAAAAGCAGGATTCCGGTTCCCAAGGCAGCACCTCTCACCGTGTCTCTGCTCTGACCCCACTGCCTCATTTGTCTGTATCACAATTCCAGTTACCATCTCAAATTCTGAGACTCTGTTTTATGGCAGCACACCTCAGCTGGATTCGGTTCGTGGACAGTATGAGCAGCCTGAGCATTTTAGTAGTGCCCGTGTAACAGGTTGTGCTGGGTTACTGTTTCACAAGGTGTGCGGGGATGGGACCGGTGCTAAACAGTAGCTGGCAAATGCAAAAAGCCCGACTGTTTCGATATTCTGGCTATGGTTCAAGGAGCAGTTCCTTCTCACATTGGCCTTCATGGTGTGCGTTTCTGTATAAAGCCTCTGCTGACCCTGTTTCACATTAAACAAACACAGACAGGTAGGTACAGTTCACAGCCCCACATTTTGCTTTCTTGAGCAGACTCAATTCCCACTAAGGCTGAATATTGCTGCAATTTCATGGAGAAATATGAATTCACTTTAATAAATGCACAGTTATTATCTGCACTATTTTGTGGGTATATTCTAAACTATTTTGATTTTTGTCATCTGTAAAAGATCCCAGACATAAGGCAGTATGAGAATGTAGATTGCCTGATTCAATTGCTGACTATAGGAAGCATTTTGAAATCAAATTGTAAGTGAAATCACCAATATGTGTCTTCCAGTGGTTTGAAAGCTCACTCCTGTGCGTAGTTCTTTCCTTCAAAAATAATCATGAATTGATCAGACTGGTATTCCAGCATTTTCCTCAACTCCAGCTGAAAGTGCCTGCAGGGTGGCAATAGCAACTCCAGTTACACCACAACTTTTAGTCCGAATTCTAAAGTATCTGATGTAGCATAGTTTTCATACAACTGAACATCATAAATTGTAGGGATGAGACAAAATGCAGTATTTGGTCTGCAGTCTTTTTCCTGAAAAAAACACGGAGCTGGAGGTACTGTACAAAATGTGATGACCTTGGTACAGAATGTTGTGTAAACTTTTTCCTAGTAATTCTGGGGAAAAAAAAAGAAAAAGGTGGGGGATGGGGAGCAGGAGCAGCTGGGTAGTTATCTGGAGTTCATTTTGAGACAACTTACTTTATTTGAAAGGGGGAAAAGGTATTTTCAGGAAAACATTGAAGAAATAATGAAAGCTTTCTTTCACTGGTGATGGGCAGTCTCAGAAATGCAGAAGTAAATCATGTAATATTCTATTACTCAGAAGATGCCAATCTTCCACAAATCCTCAGTGTAAGCCAATCTTGGTATTGTTAAACTTAAAATTTCTATTTGTGCAAGTTAGAAACATGTTTCAGGGCTAACAGTTATTCTGCTTATTGCTTGTGTGGCAAGAAGATCTTGTTATATAATCACTTGCTAGGATTCTTCAGTTTCTTGCGATTGAAAAGTATCTTTTTCCACCATAATAGTTTAAATGAATTTCTATTTTGACTGTTCTAATTGTAAACCTCCAAAGCTCATGGTATTGTGGTTTCTCTTTCCTACTCCTTAATTCTTCTAGCGTTACACGCTGCTGCCCTGTCTGGCCATGTCAGCACAGTGAAATTGCTGTTGGAGCACAATGCACAGGTAGATGCTTTGGATGTCATGAAACATACCCCGCTTTTCCGAGCCTGCGAGATGGGACACAAAGAAGTGATACAAACACTCATTAAAGGTCAGCTCTTACAACTTTGCAAACCTGCCCAGAGTTCTGGTGCTGCTTTCTGTGAGACTGGGAAATAAACACATGGCTGAGCAAGAGGCGGGGTGGGAAACTGCTTCCCTAAAGCAGGTTTTGTCTGTAAGTACTCTTGTGGAATAGCACTAGTAAATATAAAATATTATCAGATTGTTGTGCAAAATAAGTGTTAAATATGAAACTTTCAAAATTAGGATAGTTCTTTTCACAGCTCATTTCTGCTCAGGCCTTTGCAAATACATTCTGGTCTCTCCAACCAACACTTCCCCCAGCACACCATTGTTTTTCTTTCTTTCCTTTTTTTTTTTCTTTCACCAGTAAATAAGGCCAAATTAAGCTTTCTTCACTTTTGTGAGAAAGCATTTTTAGTCTTTGAAGATTTTTTGACTATTTAAATGAATCTTTTTTTTTAATGCAGATAGCTATCAAAATCCTACATCACTAATATTTTCCTCTGTTTGTTTTTTATAAGCAGTGTTTTATTTGTAGACAGAAATAGGATTTAGCAACATACACAGTGTTAGATAATTGTAAAATGTCTGTTGAAGTATAAGAAGTATGGTGAAAGAACAATAGTATCTTAGATGCAAAATTTTGTCATTTTAGCTTCCCAGAAACATCTCCCTCCTACCTCAGACATGATCCCATTTATGGACAGTATCCAGGCTAAGAAATTGCAAGTTTTCCATCAGCCAGCCTTTCTGAAAAGTGTGCTTCCCTTCGTGTTCTGCTGGGCTTATTTTAACCTCCTGTTAAGCTCTTCCTCCCACTCCCTATGCCATTTAGCTTCTGTAGATGCAAGAAGCTTGGCTATCAGAATCCAAGTTATGCTTAATTATGTGTTTTATGATATAGACAGTCATTGTTGGTGTTTGGTTCATATTTTTCTATTTGTGGAGTTTTATTTTTGTACAGAATTTTTACATCTTGCGGGAACACATAGAGAAATTAATTATCTGCATTAGGATCTTAGCATGCTTGAATTTAAAAAAAGCTTTTTTCAAAAGTTATTCTTACACTGAATATTTGATCTTGTCTGCATTAAAGATTGAAAACCAGATTTAATCTGAGTCTAGTTTTGAAAGTTATTTTCGTGTTAAGAAATAAAGGTTTTACTGGCAATTAATATGCCTGAAACAAAGACTAAGTTTTTCAAGGGCATTTGATAAATCTGGAGATTCTAAAACATCTGAGAGGATGCTCAGGAGCTCATAAAAAAATTAGATGCCTGACCCTCAGTGAAATCTTTTCATTCCCTTTTGATTTAAGTTTTAGGATTTGAGTAACAAGATTGAAGTTACTTTCAAAAACACTTGTCTGAATTGTCAGTTTACCAAATAAGTTCTAGTTGAACATAAACTTATTCCTTTCTTAACATCCAAAGTATTTTCTTTTTATGCTGAAAAATGTATTTGTTGTTTCAGGAGGAGCAAGAGTAGATTTGGTTGACCAAGATGGCCATTCACCCCTTCACTGGGCAGCCCTGGGAGGAAATGCTGACGTGTGTCAGATCTTGATAGAAAATAAAATCAACCCTAATGTGCAGGACTATGCAGGTCGGACACCTCTGCAGTGTGCTGCTTACGGAGGGTACATTAACTGCATGGTAGTGTTACTGGAAAACAATGCAGATCCAAATATCCAGGATAAAGAGGTATGTTGTTCTTCACTGAGGTATATAATTAACTTTAGAATAACCATAAATCAGACATGTGCCTTTCATTCAAGGAGTGCTTCTGTGTCCTTTTTTCCAGGACATAGAAGCATCTTTGCTGCCTTCAATTTAAAATCTTGAATGAAAAGTAGTATTTTAATATGCAGCATGAGCTAAAGATTTGTATTTTTCTGTATCACTTTTAATTTTTCCTTATTAAAGTGTGATCATAGGAGGAGTCATATTAATAATCTGACTTGTTAGCTTCTATCATTCCTTATTAACAGCTGACATGGGAATGTGATTTTACAGTCTGTAATGAGTTTCTTCAGCATAGAGACAGAGCAAGTAAGAAAGTAAGATATTGCAAGTGAGATTGCACAAGAATTGCTTCAATGACTTATCCACATAAGTATCCATTTATGTGTCATTCTTCCAGGTGGAAAGAAAGAAGGAACATTGATTAGGGTATGTCTTGTTTTGTGCCATTATTCAAGCAGTAAGTGAAATTAGGAGCCAGAGTAATTGTGCAACCTATAACAGATTTCTTTCTTATATGACGTCATTTCTCAGAATTTGGTAGAACCTCATCAGTCAAAAGAGTTCACTCAATTTGTTAAACTTCTCTGTAGCTATTCATTGTAGGGCATGGATAATTCCAAGTAGTGGAAGAGTGGTTTTTATTATGAGTTCTACAGAGCATGCTGTACATCTTTTGCAAAGAAAGCAACTCTAGAGCTGGTCTCCTAATGCTGCTTTTCAGCTGCCTTAGGTGAAAAAGCACTAGTGTTGTAATTCTGTTTAAAAAAAAAAATTAATTCATTTTTAAGTGCTGTATTCTTCTTATTTTAACAAGGAAATTTGTTTAGAAGAGCTAGTTTGTCCTTCATGTCCAGAAAAAAACATTGAATTACACTGTGATTTATGACTTTTATTGTGGTGTCATAGAGTTTGGGGATAATGCTTATTTTTGTTCTGTTCTGTTCTTTACAGGGAAGAACTGCCTTGCACTGGCTCTGTAACAATGGCTACCTTGATGCTATAAAGTTGCTGCTGGGTTTTGATGCTTTTCCTAATCACATGGAGAACAGTGAGGAGAGGTATTGCTTCTCTGAATGCCTTATTTTGTAATTGAGTACAAGTGCTACCTGCAATTTAAATGTTAAGTGTTCAGATACTGCAAGAGAATCCTAATCTTGGATCTAAAAGGAGTGCTGAAATATTGGACTCCAGTGTCAGCAGCTTTTCTAATGTGAAATTTCTCATCTTTAACTAAGACATTGCAACTTCAACTGTTTATACTTTTGAACCTTGAACTGAGAGATTTCTGCAAGTATTTACTCCCTCTTGTCTTGTTTGAAATATCAAAGATATTTCTCATTTATATTAAATTCGTAGTAGGTATGTATGGACAAAGGATGAAAAGGCATTTCTGCTGCTGTTGGAGTAGACTGGAATTTTTCTTTTCTATTTTCTAGGAATACAGTGAGAAGAAAGAAAATGGGAGAAATGTAATGTTATGATTTAGAATAGTGATTACAAAGTACCTGGTGGTTAACTGTATTCTAAAGGCCTAGTTTAAAAAAAAATCTGCTATAATCATAAAGAGACAGCACATTTGCATCTCTTTTCTTTGTCTTTCATTGACATATAAATAATAGTTTTTTAAAAGTGATTTGGGTTGTGGGGTTCAAATTAGTTACCTGACCGTGAAGATAATTACTATTAGCAAAAATTTATAATGCCTTTTTTTAGAGTAGATGACCCCCTCATAATTATAAATAAAATTATGAACAGTATGCCATATAAATTCGAATAGTTCAACATTTTAAATAACTTAAGAAGTTTGAAACCCCATATCTCAGTGCTAAATTTGATACTTCCATACTTATCCCAGTTTTTAATTGCTTTCTGCCCCATCATTTCTCTTTTGTTCTCTGCTCTAAACCAGTCAGATCTCTCTTCCTTTTCTGTTCTTATTTTTATTGAGAAACACAAATGAAAGTATAGCTAGTTTCTAATTAAGTAGTGCCAATGCTCTTTAGTAATTTTTGATGGAAAATTAAATAAACAGTAGTAATTAAATTACTCTTAATCAGTAAGATTAGAAGTCAGTATTTTGCCAGAAAGGAGGACGCTTTTATCCTTATTTTGTACAAATGCTCAAGTGGCAAGAAAAGACCTTAGCTGTTCTTCACCACAGTCATTCAGATAGTTATTTTTGTTTCCCTTCTGGCATTAATACATGTTCTTATGTATAAACCAAAGTATAACTAGCAGTATTCCAAATATCTGCCACTAAGCACTAGTTCATGTGCAGAACAAAGGTGATCTTCAATATTTCTAAATGAATCAGTCTTTAAATATATTAAATAAATATAATTATATGTAGTATATTAAAATTGCACAATTGTATCTTAATAAATATCTACAATTCTTGTTTTATTGTTAAGAGATTGGAAGTTTGGAAAGTAGAAAAATCAAGAGAGTAAACACCTCAGGGATATGGTTCATCTGTAATTGGATGAAATCGTTTTTTAATCAGTAACAATTTCACCAAAAAGTAACTTTTTCCCAATATACTGTAGAAAGAAGCTTCCCATCTTTACTTTCTTAGACTGTAATGTGAAATCACAATTAAAAATTCAACCATAGTGGTTAAAGCTAATTAGATTAGTGAAAAGAAGAAGCTGAGGTGGAATCTAGGATTTTAACTTGCCCACTTACTTGCTAGATATGTGATCAAGTGCTAGTCTGGAGGGTGCTGGCCTTGCTGTTCTTGGCAAATTTATTTTGTAACCCATCTTAACATCCTGGGTGCATCACCTGATGCAAGGCTATCTGCTGCTTGAGCACCTTCATGCTGCATTACACATAACAGCTGATGGCCGATGTCCTCTTCATGTCTTTCCTGTGAAGCCAGCTTGATTTAAAAGCTCTCTGCTTTAGAGAAAACCAGTGGAAAAGAAAATTTATGACAGGCTTTAAACGGGCACAACAGAGGAGTATATGTAAGCAGCCTTGAATGGGTAGTGTCCAGTCATACAAACCCTTATTCTGATTTGAGTGATTTTTTTATTTTCAAAGGTAACTCTAAGGGAGTTAGAGAACCTGTGTTTAAAAATATTGGTCTTCATCACTGGAATCTGTAATAGAATACATTGTCTTGGTAGATACACAGTAGTAACATGAAGTTTATTGCAATATCTATTTTGTCTTTAAAATATTCAAAATCAGGCAAACTTTAAAAATGTGTTTTTCTGAAAGTATGTTCCTTCTGAAGTTCCCATTTCTCGGTTATCAAAAATCTGTATCTCTTTAAACGCTATCTGCAACACACCTTGACATACAAATTTTCATGTTATGTCATTGTCTTTATTCCTGCAGACACTTCAGTTCAGATACTGTTAATCCTTCCATCAAATCATTGCTGTGTGGCAAGTCCAATTGTGCTTTCTGTCTGTTTTTCTTTGCTTACCAGCACTGCGTCCGAGCAAGTTACCATCAAGAAGAGCCCTAATTTTCACAATCACATGCATTGACACTTGTTATTTGATAGTCTTATGTTATAGGGTCTTGATTATGGTTTGTGACTGATTATCTTCAGTCACTAAATGTTTTTGCCTAATGTTTCAGTGTAGGTAAAGGAGATACATAAGTTTTTATCCTGTGTTGACAGTGGAAAATTTGGGACTTATTTTTAAAAGGGTTTAGGCATCTTTGACACCAATATTTTTAACACCTGTGTTCATTTGAAAACAGACTCAAGTCTTCCTAGTACTTTAAAAAAGGATATTATCCCTTGATCTAACCCTGCTGCTTAGTCAGTCATACTGTCCTCAGTTGCTGTTATAGAAGTTGAGCCAGATTTGTCAGTAAATCTCTAAAACTTAAAATGGAAATAACACAAAAAATGTTTTAACCTACTTTTTCCTTAGATTTCTATATGAAAACTTCAATAACACTTTTGAAAGACTGCCTGCCTAAAGCAGTTAATTCTGTGTATGGAGCTTTGGTAGATTTTGACCAAACACTTCATACAGTCTCGTTCCCACATTTCCATATGAGGAGAATAAAATAAGCATTAAACATAGACACAGTGTGTAGAATCAATAAGATAAGGGAAACAATACTTAAAATTGAGTAAAAGAGCCTACTGAGAACAGTGTTTAATGTGTCTTCTTACTAGAAGTTGCCTTATTATGAAATAGGTAAAGTAAATGCACATTATAGTTGGAATCAATACTAATTGTTGTGGTTTGGGGGTTTTTTTTAGATACACTCCACTTGATTATGCCTTGCTTGGTGAACACCATGAAGTGATTCAGTTCATGTTAGAACATGGGGCTCTGTCTATAGCTGCCATTCAGGACATTGCTGCTTTCAAAATCCAGGCTGTCTACAAAGGATACAAAGTTAGGAAGGCTTTTCAAGAGAGGAAGAATCTTCTAATGAAACATGAACAGCTGAGAAAAGATGCTGCTGCCAAGTAAGTCTGAGACTTGAAATTTACTCCAGCAAAGAGATAATTGTCCTAGGTTTGTATTTATCAGTGTGTGATTTTACCTGTTATTCATCATCATTTATTGTTTCTCTTAGTAAAATTCATAAAACTGAAGGAAGCATATATCTTCCATATACCAATAGATGGATGGAAATGATTTTCCATATAATCCCAACTTAAATAACAAACTTTTTATCATATAAAAGAAGGCAAAATACCAAAATCTGAGAAATTAGCACGTTAGCATCCATGAGTCTTTGCCTGATATTCTGTATGATGCTTAAAAGGCTTGGAAAACCTTTATCCATTTAGTTTAATGAATATAATTATTGATCTATCAAGTCTTGATATCAGTTATGAAAAGAAATTAATATGTAGCTGATGGAAAATTAAAAACAAACAAGGGAAAGCCTGGTTTGGTAAAGCTTAATATTAAACAGGAAAGGTTGTGCTTTTCTAGCAAACTGAACTCGCGGATTTATTTGAAATTTCAGTTTTGGCAGTGCCATTCTCTGCACTTACATTTTCTGGTCTTGAATTAGAGAGTTACTATGAATTGGTTATAAAGGATTATAGATAACTAAAATACAAAATTCAAATAGTTGTCTGCAAGACATGTAGGTTCTGACTGAGTTTCTACCACCTAAATGAGGTAATGGTAACAAAGTAGTGAAATTCAAAAATCAGAAGGTACATAAATGATTATCAAAATACTTTGTTTGCTTGGCCTTTATCCTTAAGATTCATAGTATGAAATAAATTAGCACCTGGTTTCTGTTGAAGAAATCTGATTCTGGAATGAAACGATAACAGTCTGAAAAGATTTCTGCATGATTTTGTAGCATTATTTCTGTAAAGAGAGGTTATATGAAAAGGAGGCACAATGTAATTATTGCACTTAGAGGTATTTTTGCTCCATCTGTGTATCACATACAAACTCAGCTGCACTCTGCTTTGCATCAGATTTGGTAGTTTGATGTTCTGCATAACTGGCCAGTCTGACCTTTGTTGGGTTTAATTGCTGCTCCTGTGCTGGATAACAATTGCTATTCCCCAGTAAGAACTAAAGCTCGAAATATCAGATAACTAATCTCTTGCTCACTTCTTTAGATCCCAGAGTTGTAACATGCAGCCCTCCTATTATTTGCCTTTTCTGCTGAAGTCAGTAGAGGTCAAAACAATGCACAGTGAAGCTGCCCGTGAAAATATACCAAATATCTTGTGTATTTCTTTTTAATGTGAAGAACTGTGTGTATTGTTGTGTGGTCACAACTGACTTTACCAAATGAGAGCTTTATCCTTTGTGATTACAGTAATTTTTAGAAGACTCTATGATAGCCCATCTAGAAGATTAAATGGAAAAGAATTGCTCCATGTAAATTTGGGGGTATTTTTATAATAGCTTTCCTTTGTGAGATGTACTTTCTGAGACTTACTCAGTTGTTGTTGATTTGTTTGAAAACAATAGAAACAAAGTCTGTGTACCAAATACCATAAAAACAGAATTACAGTACAATTGGACTGTACAAGCAAATCAGGTTGTCACATAACAAATTTTATTTAATTGCAGTTTTATGATCTGTAATAAACTGAAGGGGACATTATGTTGTCATCATTCTGCGTACCCATCTGTGCATTCCACAGCTAAAATTGGCCAGGGTGTTGCTGCATACAGAAAATTAATATCCCTACTGATGTTTAAAAATCTGCTCTCTAAATGAAAGTAGACGTTATGTGGGAATCCAGAATGATGGTGAACTCCTAGATTGACCCCCCTCCCCCAAGCTATTTCAGTATATGTATTTAAAACTTGTTTTGTAGTGTTATTTTAGAGAATCTCACTAAGATAAATCACTCCTAAATCTGCATGTTTTTAATTAGTCCATTCTTTTTCTTTTTCTCCTTTTTTACCCAAAGTAAAAGTCAACCAGGGTCTCATACCTGTATTGTTTTCTTGTAAAGTTACATTCACTGTATTCAAANAGATTAATGAGGACCAAACCAACATGCACACTGTTATGTCATTGAGCAAAGAGACGTACCAGGAGACCAGTTTGGATTAGCAGGGAAGCCATGACAGAGCTCAAATGGAAAAAGGCAGTATACAGGAGTTAGAAGCAGGGACAGACTGCAAAGGAAGAGTGTAAAAGCATTGCTTGAGCATGTAGAGATGGTGTCATAAACACCAGAACTCAAATGGAGTTGAGGTTTTAAAGGGGTGTTGCAGGTAACAAGGTGGGTTTCTGCTTCTACATTAATAAAAGTAGTAATACATTGCTAAAAGGCAGAGCAAGGAATCGTGGGCCTGTTGCTGAATGGTGCATTTAGTGGCAACACACCCAGGCGTGGCAGAAGTACTCAATGCCACCTCTTCCTCAGTTTCCAGAAGAAGCTTTCCCAGGCCTTTGTTCTTAGAGACGTGGTTCAAGGACGAAGAGAACTACTAGATCTGAATGATGATTAAATCAGCGGTGGCTTGAGAGAACTCAGCCCAGAAAAGTCCATGGGACCAGATTGGCTGCATCCAAGGCTACAGAAAGAACTAACTGATGCCCTTAAAAGGCCACTTTCCAACATCTTTGAAAGGTCACAGAGACATGGGAAGGTTCCCTATCACTGGAGAAAAGCAAGTGTTGCACCCATCTTCAAAAAGGGCCAAAAGAACAGTCTGGGAAGCTGGAATCTGGCTGGTCCCTGGGGAACTTACAACAGGCAAAAGTTGAAGGAAGAGAGATTTTGTCTGGAAATAAAGAGAAATTCTTTCACCCTTGGGACAATTGAGCAGTGCAATGGGTAGCCCAAAGAGGCTGTGTGGTCTCTACCTATAAAGGTTTTTCAAGACACAACTGGATGAAAAGCTGAGCCACGTTAGTCTGACCCATTTTTGAGAATCTTGTTAGTCTTGGTGACTTCCTGAGATCCCTTTAATATATGTTACCTTGTGATCTTATGGTCTTTCAAAAGAGGGCAATGTTCATGGATCCATGAGCATTAAACATTTTAGCAACCATAAACGTGTCAATGTAATAGGTGCTCTTCTTCAGTGGGAGTGAAAGTAAGTGCTTATTAATAGATGGGATGGAGAACCTGACAGAAGGGAAGCAATGCTTTGGGAGAGTAGCACAGCAGCAATCTGGTGTAAAGGCATTCAAAAGACAGTCAGACTGCGTACAGGTAAATCATACAAAGAGGATTTTGGTTTACTTACTAGAAAACCAGATATTTAGGAAAATTATATTTAAGGGTTTAAAGCATATTCATAGCAAACTGATGCCCAGTATGTTGGATTTTGAAAGGGCTGCAGAACTCATTCCTCACTTGTTCACCTTCCCATTCAGTTTCTCAGAATGAGTTCCTTATACCATATTTCTGTTTTTCATTCTGACCAGTTGCAGGAAGCAGATTGGGAATGTGGATGTGAAAGGGAAATGGGTGAAAGTGAGTAAGAGTAAATAACTCCTGATATTAAGGAAGAGAAGTACAGTAAGAAAATAAACAGTTCAGTTAAACAGCCTTCACTACATTTAGAAAAATGTTCAAGCGCCAAAAGAATACAAGTAGATTGAGGTTTTTCAAAAATCTGGTAATAAGGCCTGAATGTTGAGAAAAGATAGGGCAGTGTAGCAACAGGGAAAATAATGAGCTCTTCAGTGACCTGAAAAGGAAAAGCACATAGTGGAAATTGGGTGTAATTACTAAACTTGAGAGTAATACGAACATACAATGATAAAGTTAAGCAAGCTGAGGTGCAAAATAAGAAGAACCAGCAAGGGATGCGATTTATCACAATAAACCATTGTAAACATACTCGTTGCGAAAGGAAGAGTAAAGAAAGAGTTGGTCCACAAGTGATGCTAAGAAGATTGAAGTGTTTCATGTCTTCTCTTTTGAAGGGAAAAAAAAAATCAACTCAATTTTTGTGTCAGAATAACAAGTTTTGTGGCCACGGAGAAACAGTTGCTGTCATTCAGACTTGCCTAAAGTTTTCATACTTTCTCTTAGAAAACTTCTCATTTCTCACCTTTAAATTGGAAGTGCATATTGATGAGAATTTCACATAAATCCATCACAAATCTGTATTTCCATTTAAAAAGTAAAATGTTAAATTTGAGAATAGCACCAAGATGCAGAAGACTGTAAGCACATTGTAGATTAAATTCAAAGTCAGAAAGTTGTTAAAAAATACATGTGAGAAATGTCTGAAGAAAAAAATAAGTAGTCAGGTAAGAACAAATGGGCTGCTCTACACATTTGGGAAGACCAGTCAACACAGGAATGCTGGACAGAAATCCACTGTTGTCTTGACATTTTTATTAAGCAGTATTTCTTTAAAAGGTTGCAGTAGATCAGAAGATAGACATGTCATGAGTCAGCAGTGTCATGCTTTTAAAAACAATCATCTTTCTAGGTTGTGTAGCAGGAGGTGGCTGTTGATACAACATGAAACACAAGCCCTCTTAGTCCAGATAAAGCTTCACCAGTAGTAGGATCAGACCTGGAGATCCATTTCTAGTTGTGACTTTTTAAGTAACTTTTTCTTTTTTTTTTCCAAGGATAACTTTAAAAATACTCTCCACATATGTGGACATGTTCTAAATTTAGAACATCCTTCAGTGAGTAAATAAAAAAGTAAAGTGTTCTTAACAGAATAGAAAAGGTTGAATTCACGTTAACAGGATCAAAAATTCAAAGCATCTCTATGTCTTAACAAATGTGTGAGGATGAAACTGTTCCTTTCCATCTGCTAAAGGCTCAGCTCTCATTAACTTTTGCATCAAAATATGAATTTGCAGCCATTCAGAACAAAATTCTGTTGCATTTACAGTGGAAAATGTTGGCCTATCGCTACCAAGTTGTAGATGTCTAACTTTAGAGCCCAAATTTGGATCCTGATGAGTCGCCAGAACCTCCTGAGAATGACTGAGAGCCCTTTTAGTTAGGAGCTTGTCTACTTTCTTTATTTGTTTATGAAATGTAGTCTGTCAACTTAGACAACAGCAAAACTTGGAAATTTTCATTTTGAATATATCTTTCATTGTAATACAAACTGAATTTCTGATTAAATAAAGCAAAACACAAGGGGAGGCTCTTACATATTCAGCAGTCTTAATCAACTAAGCTCTACTGTCACAGTTAGGATGATGGTCTGTGAATAGGGAGCTTTGAAATCTCTTGCCTTTATTATTTCTTCAGTTTAATCTGAAAAATATTAGCACACAAACAAAACCTTTTTAAACATATCCCCTTTTACTTCTTCTCAGTTTCTGGTCCTGTGTCATTTCAATAACTTTACAGTTGATATGCTGCTGAAGTTTTTTGGAGTTCATCTGCTCATCAAAGGAGTACAGGCCACTCTGGCTTGACTGTGTATCATACAGCCCATCTCACACTTCCTTTTCTAATACCCTGGGTGGAGGACATTGGTAATGGGCTGCTTCATTCTTGGGAAGAAAAGAAAATTACTGTTCTGTGAATAGTAAGATCTGATTTATCAGCTCAAATGGCACCGTAATGGCAGTGGGATCTATACTGTGCACAATCCCAACACCCCCACATAGTCCGGTTGTGGAATGCCAATATTGTCTGAAACTAGCCGCTTTTTTTCTGTGCCAGAGGGAATAGTGAACCTCAGGCTGCTAGGAGTGTGTTCTTTTAGATCAATTAGCATCTCTTCAGGTGCAAAGTTCAATCAGCTTCTTCTGCAGAGCATAGTTGATAAGATAGTAGTGACAGATAAAGTTAAGCCTTCCCGGTGGCAGCTGGCGCTGCGGTGACACGCGCTGGCATTGATGCGGCTCGCAGGAACTGGGGCTGGCACGCCGCATAACTAACCTGTCATACGCCGTGCCGACAGATAATGTGGCAACAGGCTGCAAACTGTGTCGGAGCATTGCAAGCAAGTTAAAATACCAGGCAGCTACATGATACGACATTTACCGCCTGTCCATTCCAGCAGGAAAAGTGTCACTTCATCTAACAACCAGCGCTTCATTTGTAAAAACAAATTCAGTGGTGCAGAGGTGTGTAGCGTTTGCTGTGTGCTGCTGGGTTTAGTCTGCTTGGTAGGAAAAAGGGTTTAAGAGATAAAGTGCAATGATAACCCACTTGTCAAATTAAGCTGCAAAATTCTATTAAACAGTTGTGTCTTTCATTACTTTGTCCAAAATTCTATTTTGTGTCTATGCTATTGAAGAGATACATGATTTCTTTCATTTTGGAAATCCAAATATCATAAATGGCATGCTATGTGCCCGCAAGTTTTTAATTCAGATCTCATATTTTGAGTGTTTATCATTTGTATGACATATGTTTGTGTAAAATAAATTAATTATCTAACAATTATAAATATATAGCAGCAAGTTAGTACCAGTAGCTAGTTGGTGTGGCAATTCCAACTCTTTAAAACTGTGACACAGTTAAGTATGAAAAAATAATTTTCAGAGGTTATGTCTTTTGTTAAAGTTTTTTGATTTTCAAGTACAGTGCATTACTTTACTACTTATATAAAAACATTATTCATTCCTAATTAAAAGCATAGTTACTAGTACCATAATTCTTTTCAAAATTCTACTATTAATTTTTGTATATTTATAAAAAACCCTGAATTTGTTTTCAACAAGTGACTGTTTTAAAATCAGTTAAAACCACTGTGAACTGAATGGGCAGACAGCTGGCAAGGATTTGTAGCTGCAATTCCGTTGTTGTTTTGGATCAACTTACGACATTTCAATGCAATAGAGGTCCTTTTTGTCACGAGAAAGATGTTACAGTTGGGGTTTTGTCATGGCAGTGTCAGACTTTTAGAGAGGAATGTGTTCAAGCTAGATATATGCTCCCAAGATTTTGTCTGTGGAATTCTTATGGTATTGACTATAATTGCAGGAAACGTGAAGAGGAAAGTAAGAAAAAAGAAGCCAAGCTACAGAAGGGGATGCAGAACGTGGAACAAAGCAAGTCTCGAGTCCAACAGAATCCTGCAAATCGAGAGAAGACCACCAGTGTCCCACAGTTACCCAACAAACCAGCTGATCCACAGAGTAAGAGACTTCTGCCCCTCAGTCCTTCTCAAATTCAACCAGGGAGAAACAGCAGAGGTTCACCTAAAGCTTGTCACAGCAAAGGGACCCCAAAGGAGCCTCCAGTGGAGCCTCAGAGTGAAGGTCATAAAATTGGGCAAGGTTTGTGAACATTTTTCAGTTGTCCTGATTATCCATTTTGTCCATGTCTGATAGTGCTTTATATATAGGACTTGTATTGTCTTTCTATAATTTCTTATTCTTTCATTACTTAACTAATTCATGCAGGATAGAGTTAGATACAGACTCTTTTACTCTGTGTGTAGTCTGAAACATCAGCATATGCAGTGTCTGTGAAAATACCTAAAATATGTGAGAACAAGTTGGCAGTTGTTCTATTAGTTGCACTCATTGGAGAAAATCAGATTAGAGACATTTGACGTATCTGTGGTATGTTTGATGAATGTTAGTGGCGAAATGGTATCTTTCGGTTTTAAACGAGGTTCCAATGAGGATAAAATTGTTCTAAGTGACATTTCTAGTACACACAGGGAGCTGTTCAGTCAACTTCATTCTCCATGACAGGGTTCTCCTATGGTTTGTCTTGGAAGTCCTCTTGTTGAGAACACTCATGGATATTTTTTGCCCTGCTGTACTCCTTTTTTTCTATCTGTAAATTCATCACTAGTGTATTATAATTTCTTGATCACTTCCTACTAGTTTTATGAGATACACATTTCAATAACATTTCACTCAGTTCTGACTTCAGCTACTTACAGTAGCTGTAGTATTGCAAAACTGGCAGTGTTAAAGCATCTTTGTTATCATTAGGAGCAAAAATTGCATAAGTAGTTTATTTAAGGTAAATTGCTAGAACTCCTCAGATGTAAAATTGCTCCTAATCCCTCAGGAAGTTCTGCTAATCAGAATATTATAATAATCCAAAAGAAAAGAAAGTAAAAGTGCCATTTCTACTGAATCATTTTACCTAGATTTCTTTAGTTTTTAAATGCAAAACGCATTGGCAAACAGAATATTTAACTATATTGTTATAATAAAAGCAGATATATCTTAGCCTAACACACACAATGATAGCTAAGTAATGATGAACAGGTGTTAAAAATCCTAGCAAGCTTTACCTGCATATGCATTAACTTTATATTAGTGAAAATACTCAGATGGCCAAGTAAAACACGTAAGAATAATCAGAAACAGTGGTTTCCAAATGAAAAATGAATAGTTGTAATGAATATAATGAGGAGAAATTGGTAGGTATGGAAAAAAAGGAAAGGAGAAAGAAAGGTGGGGGAGGATTGCAACAGTGAGAAGAGAAGGAGAAGGCCAAAGAAATGATGAAACAGGAACAATCTGTCTTTTCTTTTACTGACTCCAGTATCCATTTGTAGCCAAAATCTTCCACTGGTTATGACAATGGAAACTGCATTGCATTGGCCAGACTTCCATTATTTCTTAGGACAAATATAATGATTTTGCACTGAGATAGTAACCTAAGGAAGTAGGTAGTCAGCAGTCCATAGAAAACATGGGACAGAGTTAAACTGACTGCAGAGATCAGGGCTGAATTTGGGAAATTTAACTGTAGAGAATTCTAATATCGATACTTATATTTGAAAAACTGCAATTATATTCAGTTGTCTACACCACCCTTCACAGCAAGCTAGGCAATGGAGACTAGCAGCAAATGCCAGCAGCATGCAGCTTGGACCACTGATTGAAGGCTTCCCTGAAGCTGGATATTTCCTGATGTAGCTATGCCAGAATAATTTTTCCATGTTGATGGTTCTACAAGTAAAGTTTTAAAACCAGTTAAGCTATTGCCTAAATATTCTTTTGCTCTTTAATATATCTTTAAAAGCAGAATGTAATTTCTGCAAAATATAGAATTTTAACTGGAAAATTGTCTGCTATCATTGATCACCTTTCTTTGAGTGTTGAACAGAAATAAAAGCCCGTACTCAAGCTTCTTCTGGAAATCCATGACATGTACTTCTTGCTATAGTGAGATGGTTTTCCCTTCAGAGATTTCAAAGAAAAACTCATCTTGCCCAATCCAAACAGTGTTTGAAATAATGCTATGTCATTTTTAGTTATGACTTCTCCTTTTGTTACTGAAATGATGCCAGGACGGTTGATGCAACAAGGATCAAATCATGAAGTTCTATAATCAGTTCTCATTAGGTGTTTCAATCAATTCTCTTGTGACCAAAACTTTAATGGACTTCATTGGTCATTTTATTGGAATTAAATATAAATTTTGACCTTCTGGTCTGTGAAAACTGATTTAGTTGGTGGGTCTTTTCTGATCTGCTCTCCATGGATAAATCTGCCTTCCTGTGTATGTTATCTCAGTTGCCTTAACTACCATATAAACAGGTAAGTTTGGGGTTTGTGCTCTGTACTTGTTATTTCTTGGTCTTCCTAAGAAAGTTTATTTCAACATCAAAATATGAGCTAGAATAGTTAAATAATGGAGGTTTTTTCCATTGTCCAGATACCGAATTGTTCAGATGGGGAAGTTTTGCACTTAAGAATGTGTTACAATTGAAGTAAAAACATGTTCTACATGCTGTATGTGCAAACCAGGTAGTAGGTTTTGGAAAGTTCAGAGTTAATCTGTTATATTCAGTGTGCCATATTCAGTTATCCAGTCAAAACAGTATCCTGTAAAGGAATTGCAATGAGGTGAAGTATAGCATGATTTCCTCAGGTTTAGAAGATTTTCTGGTATTCCAGTGAATCAAAGATCTCTTTCTTTTCTTTTTCCCCTCCTGTCTACCCTGTAACATCCTGTCTGTTTGTTACATTTCATCCTGTCTGGTCTATTTTCTCATTCTTCTGTTAAGTTTCCAAACAGAATGCAGTACATTTTCAGTTTTGCACTCCGCTCTGGCTTCTGAGTCCTCCTCACAGGAGTGTTTAGAAGCAGTTATCACACAGCAGCAATGGGGGACTGGAAGGACTTCATAGTTTCATTCAGGATGTCAAGGAAAGTACTGAGAAACCAAGTGCTTTGGGTTCTGTGGGTCAGTGGGTTATGCTGTGTTGTCACCATGTGCCAGGATACAAAGTGGCTGGAGCAGGAATTTAGCAAAAAGGGTTGAAACACTGACAGTCAGTTATGGCATCTTCACTGGAATGAGCAGGTGAGTTCCTGGGGCTGTGTTTCTGTGTCATGGCAAGCTGGTTTCTTGGGAGAAAACCTGTATAATCAGGTTGGAGAATAAATAATTTCTCTATATGAACTATTTTTTTGTGAGAAAGAAAACCATTTGTAAAACCAAATGAAGTTTGGGACTCTGCTGTTATAGGCAATCATGCCCACTTGTGATTCTTCCTGCTTACTTTTTTTTTCTTCATTTAAGTAAATCCTTGTGTGTCTCAAAGGTAACTGAGCAAAAGAAGTAGAGATATAAACTGTTTTGCTGATCAGAGACTAAAAATTGTCTTCCATTTCTCTGTCTAAAGATTCATCACGGAAACATGTCAAAAGCAAGTCAAGTTGTGTCCATTTCCACTGTGACAAAGCAAAAGAGGGAACAAAAGTTGAAGTGAAACATCAGGTTGCAGCTGCTACAGAGCTGAATGGAGAAAAGCACAAGGAACACACTGTTGACACAACAGGTGCTTGTGCCCGGAGGAGTAGAAGGCTTACTACTTCTACTTGTAGGACTCCTAGTGTTGGGGAAAAAGTAAGGGATCCAAGTCAGCCTTCATCTGGCAAGAGGGACCGCTGTGAAGGAACAGCTGTGCTCTTCTGCGATGTCAGTTGTGCTGGTGGAACTGTGAGAAACTCAAAACAGTGTGAAGATTCTTCCAAAGGCAAAAGGCATCAGCAGAAATCCAGAAGTAAAGAGGTAAACGATAAGCGATGCTCACCAGCTGGTTCTAGTAGACCAGGAAGTGCCAAAACGGTATTTGTAAACACCAGAAATGACAGCATGCGTGCTGTGGAACAAACTGACAAAGTGGGAAATCATGAATTAGCAAAAAAGGCTCCCTCATTGTTGTCTGCTGGGGCAGAACCTACCGGAACTGTGGCAAGGAACACAGCAGCATGTTCTGCTCCTGGTGACAGCTTGAACTTGGAAAAAACAGGTGCAACTGGATCCAGGAACACAGATGATCAATTATGTTCCATTCCGTGGCAAAGTACAAATATTGAACTAATCCCTTTAGAGATTCGAATGCAGGTCATAGAAAAAGAAAGGAAAAGAAAAGAGCTCTTTCGGAAGAAGAACTACGCTGCTACAGTCATCCAGAGGACGTGGAGAAGGTAAGACTACTCTTTCATAGCTAGAGAAGAGTCATATACAAGTAGATGTAAATTAAATTAGGCCTGCTGGCAATGCTCTTTAGCTGGTCCTTTTGCTTACAATGTTGCTAGTGCTAAATGAGATGTTTAATAATCTTTCACCAAACAAGGGGAAGTGGATTCCAGTCACCTAGAATTACACTAGTAAGTTCATAGAAAGTGAAAAGTGCAAGCACTGATACTATAATTTTTTCCTGGAGTTCACTGCTGTTGTGTTCATTAGCAAATTTACACATGTAGGGATACAGGGTTTTTCCTGAAAATGTTTTTGCAACTGGATCGTTTACCACCACTTACTTGAAATTGTACTCTGACCTCACTTTTAACTAGGTAACCAAACCACAAGGTGTTTGGGAGCTTAGAGCATTAATTGCCAAAACTTGAAGCTAGCTTGAATACCTTGATTAAACAGGAATAACTGCTCTACAGAAGAGGCAAACAGGAGGGAGTGGGATGCTCCAGTGTTTGCTTTTCACAGCATTATCCTGCTTTCATGAATGTGTGAGTTTCAATCTCACAAATACAGTCATTCTTAACATGCACACTCCTTAATATTTATTTTTTTATCAAAATGGTCAGGAAGAGTATGACTGCTGTAGGTGAAGCATATAATATGTCCATAATTTTTATTTCCTGTTTTTATTGAAACTTTCTTCAGTTTTTACTGGATGCAGAAAACTATAAATTCCTGATGTTTACTAATATTCTTTCTAGGTCTCTCACTATTTTAACGGTTTCCTATATGCTGTAATATTTCTTAGTATTCAATTAAAGAAAAAATAACAGGTAAGTTCCTTTCAGAGCTTAATTGTCACACCCTATGGTGCAGTTCAGCAGTGATGCAAAAATTGTTCCCCCAACACAAACGGTGTCAAAGGGAGCAGCTGTTGGATGTCTGGGAGCATATAGAGAGTAGTAACATCTTTTATCCCAGTCCCTGGGACACCTGCATGTTTCCTGCAATAGCAAAATCAGGTCTTAATGCCCAACTGCCTGCAGAATGAATCCTGTTTACTGGTAGATCTCCCTTCTTCTGGGTCATGCTGGAAGCTTTGCTTCCCTTTCAGAGGAATTCAGAGGGGCTGTTTCTTGCCACTGCTGTGCCAGGAGCAGAGTACTGTCTTCCCAGTGCAGGACAGCATCAGTGTCCAACAGCATGCCACAGCATGGGGCAGAAGGGAAGCAGCTGGAGCATCAGGGTCTGCTCTCTTTGTCACCTCAGCCAGCCTGGACTGTTCAGCCACTCAGTAATGTGTTCTCTAGGCCTCATTGAGCAGGGCGAGGACCAAAAGTTAAGGGAGAAAAGTTCTGAACACTTATTGTACCAGCCTGCTGTTTTGAAAAGGAGAGATCTTTTTTTGCCAAGTACTATGTAGCTCTGAAAAATGACAAAAGAGTCATGGGATTGTGCTGCCTCCTTTCAGCAGTGCTTCCAGGCTTAAAAAATTGCCATTTCTTATTTTTGCAAGGTGAAGTTGTTACCTGTGTTTCCCTATTGTAAAAAACACCAGGGAGTGAAGAGACAAGCATTGCCAGCCACTTGTCTGAAGAGTTTTGAGAATTGGTATCTCTCCCATTGTTTTTCCAGTTAACTTACGAAGTCTGAAGAAGTCTGGTCTTTCTCAGAAAGAGCTGACACTGCCTTTACTAGAGAAGGGACACCAGAGCAGACACCCCGTGACTGAGCTGGCAGTCCATTTGTTCCTAAACTGAAATGTGGCCATTCAGAGATTTGTGTCGGCTCAGTGAATACTTCTGTTTGCTCCAGCTCTTTTATTGATCAGTCCAAGTATTTCCAAGCATAAGGCTGGATTTAGTGTCCAGTAAATTCCAGGTTATCTCTTCACTGTTTTAGGAGCGTAAAAGTTACACTGGCTTTTATGAGTACATGCCAATTCCAGTGAAAAGTTAAAGTTTTGGAACATAGTATTTTTAATTCATTTCGAAATCAATTTTTGGTGCGTGAATTTTTTTTTGTGGCAATTCCAAATTGCACAGTATCACCTATTTCTGCACTTCTATCATCTTTACTCTCTGTCTGCTGTTGATACATCCAGTTCTGGGATCCCCAGTACAAGAAAGATGTGGACCTTTTGGAGCAGGTCCAGAGGAGGGCCACAAAAATGGTCAGAGAGATGAAGCACCTCTGCTATGAAGACAGGCTAAGAGTGTTTAGGTTGTTCAGTCTGGAGAAGAAAAGACTCTTGGGACACTTGATTGCAGCCTTTGAATACATAAAGGGAACTTGCAAGAAAGATGGAGAAAGACTTTTTAACCAAGACTTGTGGTGACAGGACAAGGGGCAAAATTTCTAAACTGAGAGAGTAGGATTAGATTGGCCATAGGAGGAAGTTTTTTATGATGGGGGTGGTGAGGCACTGGCACAGGTTGCCCAGAGAGGTGGTGGATGCCCCATCCATGGGAATGTTTAAGTCAGGTTGGACAGGGCTCAGAGTTGAAGGTGTCCCTGCCCATGGCAGGGAGGGTGGAAGAGATGGTCTTTAAAAGTCCCTTCCAACACAAACCATTCTGTGGTTCTGTGATTCCATGCCACATTCCTCATGCCCACTCTAAACTGCAAAGCAAAGCAGCCCCTTCTTATCCCAGTGTTTCTCCACTCCTGCCCTTTGGCTCTCTCTGCTGCTTCCAAATGCTGTTTAAGCAGCTCCATGTTGGCAATGCCCACCTTGGCCTTCCTTTCTAATATAGACCCCAACTTCTTGTCTTACATGCTCAAATCCTTTAGATAGCAAAAGCTAAAGTAAGCCAGGAGCGGGTTGGGAGGGTTTATCTGCAAGTGGTACTACTGCTACTGCAGGCTCTGCTGTTTCCACTTAACACTGCTTTAAGATCCTTAGAGGGGTAGGCATGTGCCACAGCTTCTGGTCAAAGCAGAATGGGGTGTAGTGAGTGCTCGTGCAAATGTCCTCACAACAACTGGGATCTAAAGCCTGGCATTAAGCTATGCACTTACATGCATAGAAATCTGTATTCCATTTACACTTTCAACTATCTAAAGATTTTGGATTTCTTTCTAAACTATCCACCTGCCCAAACAGTGATGGTGTGCTATCTTTCCAAGAGGTGCATGCACTTTAGTAACACTTTGCATTTTGGAAATTGTGGGAATCACAGATTGTTTAAATTACATTTGTTGTTTAAAGAATTAATAATGAAAGCAGAGTTCATATATATCTCAAAAAAGGGGCAGTGTGGGTATTTAGTATGTGGATCCCAAGTCAGATGGTGGCACATGCTGCCAAGAAATCATGGTTAGCATTTCCTGATGGCTTATACTAGGCAGCTGTATGTGCTGACTTCTAATATGTCAATTATTCTGAAATACCCAATTTCCTGTCCACTGTACACCAGATTACAGTTCTTAATCAGGTACCCACCATGTGGCTGTTGGTCCCACTCAGTCCTCTGTTTTTCGCTTGATCCAAACTTGCACTGTAGCATGTACTTGTAAACAGCAATAGAAGTGGACATTGTCAATGTGTAACTCTGCATTAGAAACATGAAAAGGACATGCTTGACTGCTGGAATTTTTCTATAATTAAATGCATTTGTCTTACTCTGCAAATTCTGTAGTTCCAATTTACTTATTTGAAGTAAACACAACAACACAGTGTTAGTGGTCTACTTCAGTATATTAAACTTGCCATTCTCAGGAGAACGTGTCAATTCCCGTATCTGCAAACTTCATAAATGTAGTACTCAAAAGTGTATTGTGAGGTGTGTGGCTTGCCAAAGGTTAATTGATTATCCTGCTCGTTGAGGCTTACAGATCCTGTGTCTGTCTTGCTCTCTCGTGGGGGGCACTGAGGCCTCTGCCATTCTCCAGGGTCTGCAGTGAGTCAACAGAAGCTGGGAATAAGTTGGTTGTTGTCACTGTTGTTTTCCTGCTGAAGTTGAGTTGTATTTTTTTATATATTATTGCTATGTGCATACTCTGGCCAACAGTAGTTTTTTAGAGCTTTTCTAGCAGTGAATATGAATACCACTTGCCAGCTTTGTTGCTCTGCACATATCTTCCACGTTTCTTTTATGTGCAGTTGCTTTGTTGACTGAGCATTGGGTATTTTTTCAAGGCAGCATGTCAGATTCATATTGCATCAGACTTAGTTTCATTCTTCTTTTTTCCTTGGTAGGATCAGGATGATTTGTTATGGGAGAGCTGAATTAAAAAATTGTGCACTTGCTCTAAAGATAACCCTCTACGTCTTCTCAGTGTCAGTGCCTTGTTTTCTTGTTGCTAAAAACTACCAGAAGTTCTCTACAAGCATGAAATCACAGCTGGGTGCAAAGGTGGACTGCCTGTGAATGGGTCATTTCCCGTATCAGCAAAGGCTTCTGGCAGTAATTACTGAATTCCAAGAGAGTAGCTTAGTATTCTTTTCTGCTCAAGTATAAAACGCTTCCCCCCGTTGTTTTTCCTGCAGCAGCGTTCACTTAACCCATCCTTAGATCGAGTTATGTTAGCAAGTCACTGTAATTGTGCTGCCCCTTCACTTTCTCTCCCTCTCTTACCCCCATTGAAAAGTTAAAAGCAACATGTTACCTCACAGAACTGGATCATTTTTTTCTTCTGTCTCTCAGTAATGCTCCTGTTCCGAATTCATGCAGTGCTGTGCAACTTGCAGGCACTGGTGAGATGCATTTGCTGCCTGCATTTGTTATGTACTTTAATGATCTCCCTAACAGTACGTGCCTGAATTCTGAAGCTTCACTAAATTAAGATTAAATACGTTTGCCTCACCCAGCAAATTTCACAGAGGTAATTTACTAAGCTTATTGAAAGTTTAAAATTATTTGAGCTGTAACTGAGCATATCATCTGCCTTTGGCATTCTGTTGTGCTTTTATGTACTCAATTTTTTGTATGTGGCTGCTGTTTTGTTTGAATTATATCGTTCATTGGCTTGTAACATATATTTAAATAATTTGTGTTTAGTTGTGTTGTCTTTTGCTTTAATTTAAAACTTGTTGCAGATGGAGCAACACAACTAAATCAACTCTTTATCTTCCTCATTCTCCTTAATGGGGCATCCAGTAGAATCCTTTTTGAATGCCAGGGGGGAATGATGATCAATGTGGTTTGGCCTGATACCAAACACTTACAATTAATATTTTACAAGTGTTACTCAGTGTTCATTTGCAACAGGTTTGTACTGGGAAGATTCAGAGTTACCTGCCAGCCCAGCTAATGGATTTGTGAGTGTGAAATGCCAATAACCGATTGAATACTATTGTCAGATTCAAGGGGGAAAAAAATCCAACCAGTTCCTTGTTGCTGGTGCCATTTGCCACCTGGGTGTGAGGGCAGTGTGGAGAAGGACAGATAATGTGCCACTGCCACTTGGCAGAGGGCTGTGACTGTGTGTGAGATCAAAGCAGCCAGGGTTCAGAAGCAGCTCGGGTCAGAGGACAGGCAGCCTTTGAAGGGAAGAAACAGGTTGCTGAAAACGAGGTGAGGGGAGCATCTTCAGAGGAGGGATGGGGAGCAGATCAGCTTTCTGTAGAGGAAATGTGCAGCTGAACCCGTTGGAGGTGGGTTTGGTTTGTCTCTTGCACTGATTGACTGAAACACAAAGTGGTAAGGCACACGAGACAGTTTGGTGTGATTAAGCTGTGATTACAGTGAAAATAAGGAAGCAGTATTGCTTGTACTGTTACCATAAATATGTATAGTGTTTTCTTCTGCTGATTTTCTATTTATAAAGCAGTGGATAAACTGATGTTGAAGCACTGTAACTTTTGATACCTGTAATGCCAGATCTGTACAAACTGTGTGAAATAATGGATGCATCCAAAATTGAACCCAACTCCTACTTTTTCTTCTGAGCAAACATTTCTCATCCAAATGACTTAGCACATCAGTGGGAGTTCTGTTTTCCCAGTTACTCATGTAATCCACCATGTGAACTGATGTGTGGAAAGCACGGAAGTTAAAACAGGTCACCTAAAACAAGTGCTCTTCTCTTTTCTGCTCTCTAGTTACCAGCTAAGACAGGAGTTGTTTCAGCTCCTTAGTGCTAAGCGGCAGTGCAAGGAAGATGAAGACAAATGGAGACAAGAGACAGCTGCCTTCTTCATTCAGGTTGCTTGGAAGAAACAGCTGAACCATGGCCCTTTGAAATCAGTTCCTTCATGTAAAAATACGAAATCTGTAAACAAAACCAACTCAGCCATAAAAACCAGCAAGCAGTCTATCCTAAAGCAGATATATGGTAATTTTCTTTTCACTATACTTCATTTTAAATAACTAAGCATTTATTTTTATAACAGTGTATTCATCTACTCACTTCTTAACTACTTGCTAGGGATTTCAACTATTTAGAAAAATTAGTCTTAATCTCAGGAGTTCTGGGTGATTTTGTTTCTGTTTCAGGTTAAAAAAAACCAACAAGAAATCTGTGATTTAAAATGGCTGCTGCTGGCGCTGTTTGAATCCCCACACAGCATTATTCCAGCACAGGTCTTGAGCAACCAAATAATTCTGTTGCCAGAGCTGCTCACATATATCAATGTGGAAAGAGAACAGAGCGGTTAAACTGGGGATAGCTGGCCATATCCATGCAGAGTGGATATCTAGACTGTGATTTATTTTTTTTTAAGCATTGTTTAAACTTTTGTTTTGTATTGTTTCTGAAATATTTTCATTTAAAGAATATGTTCCATGTTAATAACTTTTATAGTAACTCTGCACTGCTTTGCACTGTGCCTGAATGTGCCTCGTGCAAAGGAATGCATCTTGAAGAAAAGGTAAAGCATTGCTTTTAGCCCTTGAGTTCCTTTACAGTGTGGATCACTGATGGAGGATGGTTAACTATATGTACCTTACCAGGTGGTAAGTCACTTCTATCATAGCTCTGTAGCTTAGATAGCCAAAAAGGATAAAATAAATAAAGTGAATTTATTTTCCTATTTTTTTTAATAGCAACCTCAAGATTTTAACTTTAGTTAAATTTCAGTTGTGATTGTCACAGTTGTCTATTATATAAAATGTCTCATGAGTTTCCTCATCAAAAATGAGAATAATTTTTAGGATAAAATAATGCTGTAGCTTAATGAAATAGTTTGTATCTATACATAACCACGTTTATGTGAATAACACAGAGTTGTTCCTATTGTTTGTTAAAAAGGGCGTTCTCAGGAAGGCCAAGTGTGTCAGTCAACAAGATCTCCTTCTAAGCTGAAACTTTCTGATGTGCAGCTGGTCTCAGGTAGGACACATCCATTTTAAGAATACTTTAGTGCTTATGTATACATATATACAATCTTATATATGAGTGGTTTCTCCTTAGAAAAGAAAAAAATCTACTCAAGGACTGGGCTCTCCAACCAAAACACGACCAAACTCTGTGATTGCATGCTCTTTCCTTCACTATTTTTGGACTTACCTGAGCACTGCACTTTCATCCTTATGTTGAAACACTGAGATGAAAACCTGTTTTCACTGGGCTGTTACTAGGAAAGACCTTAATATAATGGACTTGTACAGTGCTAAGGCAGATAATAATTCACCTGTGGTTAAAACTGCTGACAGATGCTCATACTTGGGTTCAGCAGCGCAAATATTTACTAGTCCTGTAGAACTAAGGATTGCTACATGTACCAAGAATTTACACACCTGTTTGTTACAAATACATGCTTTAATGCAGAGATGACAACTTGAAAATCTGAAGTTACTCACCTGATCTCTGCCCTTTCTTTTAAAATGGGGTGCCTGTGCTGGGCATGGTGCCTTGGTCTTTTCATAGGATTTTGCCTGCAGTAAGTTTTAAGGCTCTAAAAAACTCATGCTTTTATTTTTCTTTTTAATTCCGAAGTCATGTTGTCATTACCAGGTCTGTTTGCAACTGAAATGTTATTTATGTCTGGAACTGGTCTCAGGGCAGTAGGGTTGGCACGATCAGGACTGTCAAGCCATGCAGGCGGACAGAAGGGACTGCACTGTGTGAAACAGAACAAAGAACTGGGATGGTAAAGGTATTAGCCGGGTCATTAAAGGCTGGAACTTCCATGCATGTAGCAGTAATTGATGGCTTACTTAAAGCTTAAATTACATGGCCATCTCTCCTACTACTTCCTTACTAATTGCCATTTCAGTGTGCTTACTCGGAGTAGTAATGTTAGCGCTTCGCCACGTGAAGATTCAGTGCCTCCTTGGGCATTCAGTCTCATGGCTGTACCCCACGTGGCTCACAGGCAGGACACAGCTAGACTGGAACTAAGCAACCACTTCAAGGAGACAGAAGTTCAGGTAATTTGCAAAGGGAAGTAAAATGCATTTTCCAGCTAGTTTAACAAAACTCTGAAGTCAGAAGGAAATCCGACAGTGGACCTATCCTTGAGTTTGTTAGAATTGTAGGTGAATTTCTGACTCCCTAAGAGACAGAGGTTTGTTTTTTTTCACTGTCTGAGAACTGTTTTAATTAAGAGGCATGACCAGACAGGTGTTTGATTGCCACCTCTTCATGCAGATATGAATCTAAATTTTAAAAGAGCTTTAGCAAATAATGCTTCTTTTCGTTTAACTTTTCAGGACAACAGATCTCCCTGTCTTCTGAAATAAAAAGGCTTTCTTTTGAGGTTTGAGTGTCCTTTGCTTTCATAACTTGGTGACGAATAGGATAGTGATAGGAACTCTGCCCAGCTCCTTTAGAACACTACCTACTTTTATTCACCTAATAGGAGCTCAGGGAACTTTAGCCCTTACTTAAAAGACAATAACATGTTTTTCATCCGACTGCCTTTGTGCATGACAACATTACGTTTGTTGGAAAAGTTCAGAGCTGTCAGTGGCTAATGCCAGATACTCTGCTTCTGACGTAGGTGCCTGGAGTAGGTCAGGATGGACTGTGCAGTTTGATTCTTCTCTTGCAAAAGGTACAGCTGGGAAGGTGAAGACTGACAGTCGGCCCTAGTTTTAATGTTCATAGAGGTAGAGAAAAAGTGTGCAGTGACAAATCTGTCACGGGTACTGACAACAAACTCAGTCCAACACTTTGGAAGGGGGAACATGCAGAAGGTATTCGAAGGAAATGTACAAATAAGGAAGGCAGGCACCGGGTGACAGGTGGAAAAGGAGCATGCAGTGGGATATAGACACTGGCTAGGTGCTTCAGAATATTCTGCCAACTCAGCCCTTTTAGATTGTTACCATTAAAACATTTCAGAACCTAGAATTTGTTACCTTTTTAGGTTTTTTTTTTTTAAAATTTTATTAAATAGATGCCTTTTGTCAGTTCAGCAAATGGTATTTAAAGAGGCTCCCTGGAGCACGCCAGACAGCCTGGGTTTTTTTGTTTCACTGTAGAACTTAAAGCGTGTTCAGAGTTGTAAAGAAGGACATTTTGCAACTCTTGGCATTAGAAAGATGTCCTTAAAATGTGCTGGGTTCACACCCTCAGTGAAACATCCAGCTTTGGGAGGACGGTGGCTAGAAGAGGATAAAGCACTGAAATGTTTGTGGCTAATCTTTACAAAACTGGGAAAAGGAAGACACGCATATTATTTGAAGCACATTAGAGGAAATAAAAACACTGCATGAGCCCAGACATTCAGCCAGACTCAAACCTGAGGAGACTGGTCAGATGACATTCATTCTTACTTTCTAATAATTCAGAGAGGACTCATTTTAACCCTGGCCTAGTTTCCTCCCCTACTTTCTACAAATGGCCACCTACTGCTGCTAAATATTGCGCAACTAAATCTCTTGCTGCTCTTGAGCAAACTCAGCCAAGAGCTGGAAACCTTCATTCATTTGTGAGGGTAAATGAAGTTAAGCTCCACCACTGCAGGCTGCTGAAGCCCAACACACGCAGCAGCAGAGTTCTGTGCAAGCTGCACCAGGGGCTGCAGAAACAAACTAGTTACAGGTCACCAGCAGTGAGATGCCAGGGAAAAAGGCATGGCCAGTAGATTGTTTATGAAACCTGAATGCAGTGCAGATGAAACTTTTCATCTGCCGGAGTCACTCATCAAAACCATTTTGTTCTTTTACAGTAAACAACCTACAGTGTGTTAATTTGCTGGAGAACATGGGAAAATCAAAGCAATTTTCATACAACATGAGACCAACCACTGCTGCAAAATCAAAAAATACAAGACTCAAGCACTAACAAAACCAAATGTTTGGAATTTAAAAAGCATTCCAGTACAATTGTTATCTTTCATAATGTATAAGCCATCTACAACATATTAAACTTGAACACATTTTCAATTTTGTATTATCTCTCAGTATTACATGCCAAGCAGACTTCTAAGGAGTTGGACTTATTTTGTGTACAAACTAGTTTTTAAATGCAACTGTTAATTTCTTTACCAACACAGGATGAAATCTGAATTGCATTTGGAAACAGAGAATGAAGCACTAAGCCCAGCATTACCATAGCCTTGCAGGGGCTACCAAAACTTTGCAGTGTAAAAAAAGTAGGAATGTTGAATATGTTCAAACACAGTGTCAAAGGAGAGGGAAAATGTACCAAAGATGTAGCAGTTCTGAAGGACTGCTGTATTATATCACCTCAAATTTATTAAATGAATTACAAAATCCAAACGGGAATGGAAGAACAGCCGTTGTGCTCCAGTTCTGTACTAAAGAAACAATTGTTTTTAGCTAACTCTGGATTTGGAAGAAAAAGAGATGTTGACAAAAAACACTAGTAAATAAGTTGCTTTCACAACCTATGGAAACTATTAGGGGTGTGTTTTCTACTCTTTTTGATTATCACCAGTTTTTTTAATAACTATTTTTCTACAGAAAGCAAAAAACCAAAAGCATCCTGTTCTAGGAAAAAAGATAGTTCTTTTAATAGTTTTGGAGCTGCCACAGTGTACAGTATTTACCTTGCACAAAGTATTTAAAAATATGAAATATATAAAAATAAAAAATGTTACTCTAGTTTCAAAGTATATTGTTTTCTATTACTTCTTTTAGTTAGTATTACATAACTTTGATTTCTTTTAATATGATACTTCAAAATAACAGATGAGCAGATAAGTCTGTTTCTCTGCGAGCACTTAAGCTTCAAGGACACTGGATTTTCTTTAACACCCCTCACTGTGGTCACCACATCCATTCAAACACCTTTCAGTAACATCTACCTGCTTGAAAAGACAGGCAAGAGAGGTGTGCAATTCTCTGCAAAATTTTTATTGTTTCACTTACAAAAAAATTGACAAGCTTTGTTCCGACATCTTCCATTCAAAACTAAATAGAAGTAAATGCTTTACAATAAATGCAGTTCGACCTCTAATAGACGGCGTTTATAGGGCCGGCTGTCTGGGGGTGAGAGGCAAGGTAGATGTTGAAACAGTAATGGAGGTCTGTTAGCCACTGCTCTTGGACTTCGCCACTCTTCAGTGTCTAGGAAGGAGGAGAAGAAAAAAGGTAAAGCTCAATTTCCCCAGGAGCACTTACAAAGCTTTGTTTTTACAGTTAATCAGGTGCACTGTTAAAGGTACAAGACAGCCTTGTTCCCCTGCACACAGTGACACTGTTCTCATTTAAACATTTCAACACAGCACGTCTGTTAAAGCCCAAATAATAAAGTGTGACAACTGGGTACACTAAGTCAGTGTTACATTATCAAGTGTGTGAATTACACCAGATGTGCTTTCCTTACTCTTGATTAGAGTGACTCGCTTACTCTCCCATTCTGCAATTTATAGGCAATTAAAATGCAAGTAAGCATGGTTCTACTATAGAAGGAGAGCTCCCTAATCCAGCCTACAGAACTACTACCCACAGACCAACGTAGCCCATGGCCTACCAATAATGGTTAAAAATACCCAGCAGCAAACCCAACCCACACATGGTGGGGCATCACAAGAACTGACTGTGGCATTTTCAACATGCAGAAAACCAAGAGAACTTGCACCATAACCTCTTTCTTCTGCTTTTACCACCACTGTTCTGCTAAACATCTCTGCTTCACCACTTGCAGTAATTTTAAAGCCCAAACATGATGTCTATGTAGAGGTTTCATACCATGATGTCCTTGATAATCTGTTGCACCAGAAACTCGTTTGTGATCATATGGCTCCTGAGCTGGCCGTGTTGCATCAGCAAGCGAAGCAACTGAGCCACAACGGGCAGCTCTTCCCGACAGATCCTGCTCACTTGCAGGCTTTGCAGCATCAGCCTCAGTAACCGTGGCAGGAGTGCTAATGCAGAAATACACGATCCCCACAGCATATCCCTGAGAGGGAAACAGAGCATAAATTTAAGTGATTGAGGACACATTTCCAGGATGCTGCTGCGAACTGGCCACATGGCCGTACAAGGAAATGTGCCCCTGCGAATTCAGTCACACCAGCTGCCTTCACCATCGTTAGTGGCAAAGCAGAAAATCTGTACCAGAAAATGCTAAACTTGAAAATATGCCAAAATTATGTACAGCACTGGAAAAAAAAATAAGGTCTGGTCCTGGAGTTACAAATGTTGCTGAAGCTCTTGCACAGTGTAATTTCTGCTTAATGCAGCTGGGAAGAGGTTTTTGTTTCAGTCATAGTTCAGGTACACTTGAATCTTTGTTTAAGATTCATAAGAAATGAACCAAAGGAACCAGCTTTTTGTGATATTCAAGTCATTAAATACAGTAAGTGAAGGAGGATTCTGGCTTTAAACACAAGTCTTAAAACAACTTTCCTGTGTATGGAAAAAAATGAAGTTTAACTTGTTTAAAGACATAGCTGCTTTTCAGGTGAACTTCTTTGAATCTGTCATCTGTAGCTTTTGGGGTTTTTTAAGTCAAATGGATTTGCAGTCCATGTAATGATGCCTGAGAAGTTTTGTTAAAGCTGAAACATGAGGTCAGTTAAAGAGTACAAGCTTATAAAGTTAAATCCTCTGAAAATGGTGCTTTTCAATGTATCTAATGAAACTAAGGCTAAAGATTGAGGTTTAAATGTCCACCCTTCTAAAGTCAGGATAGTTCTGACATCTGAGCAGAACAATTTGAGATGAAACCTTCATCAATTGTTGTTTTAACTAATTCCAGCTAACTTTGCATCTGTTTTTCTTAAATCTAAGTACTGTTTCAAAGTAAGCAAAAACACAGGAAAATAAACTGGGGGGTGGTGGGTGGTACCCTTTCATTTTACATCTTTAAATACTTTTGGCTGCAAAGACAATTAAGACAGAGACAATTAAGACAGTAGAAGAGCAGCTTTACCTTTTCTGTAGATGTTCTGCATCCTCTTTGTCTAAAGTTAGCAGAAAGTACAGAAGACTGTAACAACACGAGGCCAAGAACTTGTGCAGGTTTTCACTTATAATGCAGGCTTGATCCAAGAGCTTATTTATGGCACATAGAACAGATCCAGCTGTGCTATCAGGTATTACAACCAATCCAACCTGTATTAAACAAAAAAACAACAACCTCAAGTTCATCACTTTATACACAAGTTTTTTTTGCAGGGATACAAACAAGCTGAGTGAACCTCTTTCCTATCATGATGTGCATTACTTGTTTCTATTGAAGTTCTACATGCCCCTGCATTTTTTCAAATCCCTGTTTTCCCAAGAAATGGCCACTCATACCAACAGAAGGTTCAATTGACATCCTCATTCCATCCCCTCTAAACAAACACTCATCTCAAACATATTTAAAAAACACAGCTCTGCTTTGAGCCTTGCTCTGAATGACAGTGCAGGCACAAACAATCTTTTGGGCAGAACAGGTCTTTCCTTTTAAGCACATATCATGGGACAGGGCAGCCCTTCTGTGTCTTGAAACAGCAGTGAGCAGCCACTGAGGTAGAAAGAAACTGATTTATGCTACAGAAAGAAAAGCTTCTACCACATTGTCATCAGGGTGAGTCTCCTTTGAAATCTGACAGGAGCATTATGAGCAGAGGTGAATTAAAGCTAAGGAAATACATGGTGAGCCCCATGGCTGGGGTGATGCTCTTCTGTTGTTAAAAAGAGAACATCATCTTGAGTAAGGATTTCATAGGCATGATAAATAATTTAGAAAAAAATCTTTTTTGGGGTAGAGGCAGTGAATTGGAGAGCAGTTTAAATTTTGAAGTGCTATGGAGTAAGTACCCTTGATTTTTGTCCTGTAAAGCCATAAAAAAACAAAACCATGTCTTGCTAGTGTGGCATCATTTTGCTTTTTAAAGCTATTTAAGGAATTTTGGAGTAGTCTAATTTGATCACCTGCAAGGACACTGTTTTAAGCTGACAGAGGCAGTTGGTTCACTTAACAAGGCCCGCTGTTTCTTTTAGAAATGTTTAAGAAAAAGATCAAAGTACAAGCTACAGAAATGTGACATGTATTTCATTCATACAATTGCAAGAGGTAAAAGATACAGAACAACTATGGGTTCCAACTTTTAAATCCTTCCAGCGTTAAGACACTGGGTGAATTTCAAGGCCATGAGCACAGATCACTGTCCCAAGCTGACCCTGCTCCAGCCAGGTGCAGAGGCAGGAGAAGGATGGTGTGACAGAAGGTGGACCACAGCTGTCACCAAGACCCTGCTAAATACTACAGGACAGGGAGGCACTAAATAATAAAAACTAATAATGATGTTCCTGGCCAACCACAGATAGGAAATAATGACAGCAAGCTAAACCAATTGTCTGCATGTAAAGAAGATCCAAAGAGCCAACACTGCTGATAAGATGTGTTAGGCAGCCAGTCTGGAAGATGATGTTTCAATTTATACAAATCCAGTACACGAGGCTGCTCAATGAAGTTCCCATAGAAAATGCTGCCTACACAGTAGGGCAACATCTCAGTTGCCCTACTTCTCAGCAGGGCTCCACACAGGGAAGTGCAGATAGTTCTTAGGTCACAGAACTACCCTGGCAGAAGAGGCAGACCCTGTGATCTTCCCTCTCACCAGACAGCATAACAGGTAACTGAAATTCCATCACCCAGTTGTGCCATTCCATCCTCAGCTTGGGGAGTGTCAGGATTAGAAGGAGAAGACAGACTGTAAAACTCAGAGTAGGTCAGGTTGGGAAGGACCACACTGGGTCATCTGGTCCAACCTGCCTGCTCAAGCAGGGTCATCCTTGGGCACATGGCACAGGATTGAGTCCAGATGGTTCTTGCGTATCTCCAGCTAGGGAGACTCCATAACCGTTCTGGGCAACCCGTCCCAGTGCTCAGTCACCTGCACTGTAAAGAAGTTCTTCCTCATGTTCCAGTGGCACTCCCTGTGTGTCAGTTTCTGTCTGTTGCCTCCTGTCCTATTGCTCTGCACCACCAAGAAGAGCCTGGATCCAACCCCTTGGCATCTCCCCTTTAAATACTTACATACATCAATGAGGTAAAAAGTTCATCTAAAGCTGCTAGTCACTCTATTGAAAAGCAAACCAAATGAAGAAGCATTTAATTTATAGCTGAACTGCCTTGAAAGCAAGCTGAAGTATTCAGAAATCTGAGCAAAAACATCCATATAATTTTGGATACCAACAGTTATTAGATACTTTTTTTAAACTCCCCCTAACCTTGTTGAAAACGCTGAAATGATACATGAAATACATGGAATGAGCAGAGTGGAGGGTTAATGAGACTGTTAGCAAATTTATCACACAGAAGTTTTAACCTAGAAGATAAAACAGGTACTTACCAGATATTTACAGATGCCAGTCTGGAGAATGTCAAAACACTGACTTTGTGAAGGTATAGTGGACAAGCTGTGGCAGATCATCTGTTTTAATAAAACAAAGTTACATTTAAGCACTAAATGAAACCAGCAATCATTCACTGTGCAGTCACACTTTGTTAACAGACCTAAATCCAAAGTACCTACAGGGACATGCAGCAGCTTTGGCTCAGTACTGATTCTTTACAGTATATAACAGTAACATTGTCAGTGTAACTTTTTCAGTGTTTAAAGAGATCTACACTACTATTTCTGGGAGAGGCTTTTTGCATTTTACCTATGTGACAGAAGGCAAAAAATACTCCGTCTAGTGGCAGTGCCACGCAAAGCCTCCAAATGCCTTTCCCTGGAGCTGAAGAATTTCAGAAAACAACTTCCCAAGTAACTTTATGAAGCAGGTAACAGGAATCACGCTGAAACAGGACAGAAAAATAATACAACAAAAAAGAATGTAGCAAAGATCTATTTCCAACTTATTTCCCACTACAGTGCCAAAAATGTCATGTTCAGAAAAGGATATAAAATGTAATACTACAAAGGGAAATTATAAACTGCCAAAAACTTTCTGGTGCTTATATAATCAGGCATTAGCAAACTACCATAAAATGCTCTATGTCTCTGGACAGGGTAAAGAAACCAGAGCTCTAGTAGAACTGCTATTAAGTGGCATTGCAATCCTTGGCAGATGGCTTTTGCTGTTCCTCTTTTCCTTCCCATCTCTTCCAGTAATTTGCGAATGAGGCAGTGCTTGGATCCTCTCTCTGTTCACACTCACTGCTTATCCAGCCAGAGTGTCAACTGCAGCCTCCAGAAAGCCAAGGAGCACAGCACGAGTGTGTTATTAGGCCATTAGCAATTGTGATGTCCTGCTAAGGACAAGGAAGATGGAAGGGCCAATACATGAGGAATGGAATCTTCTCGTTGTACTTAAGGGAATGACAGAAAATAGCAAGATCGGATGTTTGAGGGATGGAAGAATTTAAGTTCACGAGTTTTACGAGTATCTCAACTGAGCAAAATGCATTTCTCTAAGATACCTCACTGGCTTAAGGAAGATCCAAAGAACTTTCACAAAGTGATCTGACCCAAGGGATTAAATTCTGTGATAGTGTCCTGGTTTTCAGGCTTAAGTTGAGTCAGGACAGGTTCAAGACACTGAAGCAAGAGATAATGATGAAACAGAAAACATCACCTATGTTGTGTCAAAAATAATAGCCCATATTTCCAGCTGCTGAAGGAAAGGAAAGATTAGGGAAAGAACCATTAGCTCACAGTCCTGTGGTATGAAAACTCAACCCTAATTAATGTGGATGCCACTAGTGGTTTAATCAGAAATGGCCAAACAGCAGCATTTGTGGTGATACAAAAATGCACTCAGCTTTTTTCAAAATTGAGTGCCAAACATGCTTTTAGCGCTGCTTAAGCTGGCCAAATTCAGATCCTTAACACATCTGCATGGTGGAACTGTGGGGCTGTCAGCACATTGCTCATGTTGATGAATATTAAAGGTATAGTGCAAGTGTTTTGTTTGACTAGTAGGACTGTTTAAAAGGCAATTTTATACTCTTGCACTGAATACCCTTACTATGCATTTATTTTATAATGAAATAATATTATTAAAACTGAGTACGCCATCCTAAATATAGTAGGGCTCCTGTACACTGCAATTTGAAAGTGATAAAATATTAAGTACCCTGAAATATTCCCAAGAAATGCACTCAAAACATCTGTGTATTAAAAACGTCGAGGAATAAAGTCAAGCTGTGACAGAGGTTACTACTGGGGATTGTCATGTCAAGGACAAACTCTGATGCCAATCTGACCTAGCATTTTAATGAGCAACACTTAGACAAAAGGGAAAGCTGCACTGATGAAATCTGCCCGCTGACAGCTCAAAGCTGAGAAACCCTGCCAAGGCAGGAGGACTGGACTAACCTATAGAAAAGATCACAGGGGTTTGATGAATAACAGCTACAGAAAAAAATTCTCAGGGTGGGTGGGGGGTGGGGTCATATGCTTGGAGAGTAATAAAAACTCGTGCATGCAGCTATGAGTTTTAACTCTTGGAAATGAGGAGAAAATCCTGTGAGTAACAACTGACCACAAAGTGGTTGTGATACAACATGAAACGAGCAAATGTCACTTCTGGATGGAAAAATAAAGATAATCCCAATAGAAGGGATCAGACAGAATAAGGATCATCTGTTCAATATCACTCTGTAACAGCCTACTTAGAATTAGACTATTTCTGACATAATGTGCAAAACAGGAGTCACTTGCTTTCAAGAAAGCAAATTCAAAGCAGACACAGAAAAACTGCACAAAAAGTCCTGTCTTACAGGTGTCAATGGGAAGAACTTAACTTGCCTAGGCTGGCAAAATGAGATACTGTTGTCACTTACAAGTACACCAAAGTGGTGAAAAATCACTGCAGAAAACAAATAAAGCCAAACAGTAACAAAACATAATGATCACAGCTGGCTGGGAATGCAGATGAGATGGAAATTAGGAAGGATGGTTATGGAAAGGGAAAAATACAGGAGACACTTGTTGCTCATAAAACAGAGCTTAAGCAGTATACAAATAGGGGTTGCCATGTTCCTGTAAGCACCTTACACTAGACACGGTATGCTAGGGAGATCCCTTTTAATTCAATACATACCCATAAGAGGTCAACAAACTAAAGACCTTGAAGACAAATCCACCAGTTCCACCCAGCAAACTACAATTTCATTATTAACAAAACCATTATTCATATTTCACCCTTAGGACTACATCCCTAGAACAATCCTACCAGTCCACTGAGGTTCTCCCTGAGATGACAAAACTGTAGGAGCATTTCATTACAGGTACAATTCACCAACACTGAAGATCCTTCCAGAACTGGCAAGGAAAATGGGCATCATACCACTGAAGAGCGGCATACTTGCTTAGAAGGACTGTGGTAAAGTGCCAGTTAGTTTTTCAACCTTTTAGATCTTTCTGACCCTCAAAATAGCACCACCATTCCCTACATCCAGTTCTCTTTTCCTGTGACTAAGTGGGAGTGGCAATTCTTTTCAATTCCATAAATTAAATCCTACTTGAAATGGCTTTCATACCAAATGCCTGCTATAAAAAGTGAAACTGAAACGTTTCTAGACATGGAAATGAAAAGAAAAGAAAACTTAATTATCACATGAAAATTAGTATTTTCCCAGACAATTTATTTTCCTTAGGCAAGGCTTTGCATGATGTTTAATTTCCATAATAAAATGTCACAGCTGATTCATTACATTACATTTGATTAGCATTTATCACATTTTTGGCGCATTCATAGATTGGCTTTGGACCAAAGCCAGAGTAGTTTTGTTTCAGAGCATTGCTGAAGTGAATGGACTGAGAATGAACACTTTTGATCAAGGGAGTGTGGGTTATTTCTTTCTGAGGCAAGTATTTTATAACAGGTTTGGCTTAGGTTTAGACATTTTGTTGATATTTTTTTTTTCCTTTTTAATTTCATTTGAATGTCCACTTGACTAGATTAACCCAAAATAAAGCATTCTCTTAAATACAGGGATTATCTGTTAGAATTATGCAGCAAATGCTACAGGCTCCATAATCCATTGGCAGGGTTTCAAACCAAACCCTATTGATCAGACAAGCCCAACTACCCAGCACACTTGTGAGTCACACAACTACAACAGCCTGTTCCCTACGAATGCTTTGGGAAATCAGTACTACATGGGCCTCCTCGCCTGCCACACCAAAGACATACTCCAATAGCACCCCACTAAAACAGGGTATTTATAAATAAAAAAAGGCTGCAAAGGCAGCTCAGGAGCACAGCATGCCCCAGGATTTTTGGAGATTCCTAACAAGGATTTTTGGCACTGACAGCCACCTTTACTGACTGTTAATCCAATCTCAAACAGGCTTTTTTCACAGCGCTAATGTAGAATCAGAGGATTTCATCAGCAAGATGCTCTCAACTCAAAAGACAGAGTTGGGATGACCCAAAGAATCCCAGTCTGAATCTGAGCCCTCATGCAACAGGGCTGATGAACCTGACGGACCAAGACTAATGTTTTGTTCATTGTTGAACTATTCCCATTCCCTCAACGCTTCCTCTAACATGACAGAACCCTGATTCATAAAGTCTCAAGGGAACTACTCCCCAGGGAAAATCTGCATACTATTTCAAGCTTAATCATGCTGCAAAGTACTTTTTCTTCAAAGTAAAATACTCACCTTCCTCTGAAGACACACACAAGTGTGCACATAGAGAGAGGAACCCAAGCAAGCAGGAAAGATAATGGATCAAGTATTTCAGCCAGCTGCTGTGTGGACTCAGACCAAAGACAGTTCAGACTCCAAGAGCAGTGATTTTATTAAAAGACAAACTTGGCACACAGTAGACACTATATCCTAATGTGAACTTTAAAATATATTCTTCAATTCACTTCGACATGCACTTCCAACATGGGTAAGTAAAATGTAACAGGCTGTTCTGCAGTCAATTCCCAAGCCCTTGTGAAATGACTGTTTGGAGCAGGACTCTATCCAGTGGAACATGTTACTGCGGAGCGTAGAAAACGAGAAGTTTTCAGGTGATGGGGCAGGCAATGAAGCTTGTTGTCTGAAGCTTGGCCTGCTTCCCCCGAAGCACCCTAGCTTATCAGACAGTGTACTCCCTTGACAGGTGCTGCTTCTCTTTTTGAAATAAATTGATTTGACAGGGCAATATTAACAGTGCCCTGAGTTGTTGAGAAAGCCGCGTACAACAAGAGATCTTTGTTCATCTGCCTTGGGTAAGCTCACAGGGGCGGATGTGAAAGGTATTCCTGATTCACTGACTCCAGAAAAAAAAAAAAAAGGTAAAAAAAAAAACCCACATGAAACACCCAAACACGCACAATAAAAAACCCCAAAACCTAAGTTACGAAAAGAAAAAGCCAAAAAGAATGAACAGAGTCTGCAGGATAACATTACATATGTGAGCCACAGGGAAAAAAACCCCAACATACTATGGTGCTAATTTTACATTCAGGGCAGCAAAAAGGGAATACAAAAACTTGCTTAAATATTAGAAATGCTTAAGAATATGTATGGCATCCCTCATGTTGATAGAGTACATATTTCCACAGACTTAGAAGGATTATGAGGCACAGTTCATGTCCTACTGCTGGCTCAGAAACAGGGTAACTGCAGCACACAAACTCATCTTGCATCTGTTGAAGAGTGGCACTTGCCTGTCTGCAGGCTCCTTGGCTGTGGCACATGGTCTGATGTCAAATCTGTATTTAAGAGCCAATTAAGCCAAGTGAAGTTACCTTTGTTTGCCACTGGACACAAATAGGAGTGGCAATCACCACTGCTCTCTTCCTGTGCAACAATTTGAACACCTGTTTAAATGTGGGTACCAGCAAGATTTGGTGCCAGGAGGCAGAGAACCATGGGCTGGAGACAATCCCACAGGCTCACTGGGTGAGGGGTATTTCTGAAAATACTGTTAACATCAAAACCAGGTTTTATGCTCAACAGCTAATGTGCTATCCAGGAGTAGACAAAGCCACCTCTGAAGAAAATACAGGTCTGGTTCTCTTCTCAGAGTCATCTTACTAACAAAATTCAAAGAAAGGACACCACAAAACAGCTTTGCTACCCAAGGAGCTTTTGCTTCATTCTCTTTCAGCCATAAAAAGCCCTTCTTTCATAGCTCTGCAGCTGTAAAATGTCACCATGTTCCTCCTCTGGATGCCTCCTTGTCAGACCGTGTACAGGACAGTCAACAGAACATCTGATGTACAAGTGTCCAAATTCACCTGTCTGCCCCTTCTCCAAACAAAAGGGCTTGCAAACATGGGAAACCCTACACTTAGCTCTTGTCCCACAAAGCCTGTCTTTTTGTGCAAATTCAGTTTAGGTATCACAAGCCAGGACGTGAATGCAAAACACAGTGCACCGTAACTGTGCAGATGTTAATTCACATTAGTTACATGCAGCAATGTGTAAGCTCCCAGCTCGAAGATACTTCAAGATATGCTGGAAGTACATGATGCAGGTGCAATGGAGCACTGGCCTGAAGGTCAGCTTTGATTTTCTGGGAGTTTGTGTTTTACTGTTTGGGTTTTACTGGTAGTTTTTTGTTTGCTTTTGATTTATGTCTTTAGAAAACTATGAAAGACACCTTTGAAAAAGAGTTTTATTAATTTTAGGAGGTGTTCCTTTTACTTAAATACTTTCTTTTCTGTTTCTTTGGACTTTGCATTACTTTTCAAGAAAAAAAATTATTTTAATTTGGAAACATTAAACCTGGGATGGGATGTAGTATTTACAAAACATTAGCAGGCTTACACAGAATTTTTTTATCCTCCTTAAAGAGGTTTAAAATTATAGCATATTCCTAGTTTAGAAGGAATTTTATTTAGAAGGATAATTACTACTGTTATTTATTTACCCTCAGCTGTTTTTTCCTCCCCAACATAACTAACCTGGAAATCTCAATAAACACAAGTTGAAATCTCCAGGAACTCAAAATCTAAGTTTTAAAATTTAAGGGCTTTTTTTGAAGCATTAATCTCTGCTTGAAGTCAAGCTACAGCACTGCAACACCACTATTTACTTCAAGACAAATATCCTTGCAGGACTTTTAATTTACATGCATTGACTTGCTATCCTTATTGATTTGCTGTAATTTTTCATAGCATATCAGTGCAGATACAGCCTTCCCAACTGTATCTCACAAGACTTATCCATTTTTGACACAGATTAGTATATAACACTACATGCATCCCAAGGTTTTTGAATTCAAGATTGCTTTTAAAAGCAGCTGACATTCCCTAGTGTTTGCTCTTAAACGTTTTAAACATCTGGTTGAATATTTTACTTCAAGTCAGCTATGTGCTCAGTACAGCTCTAGAATCTCGACTTCAAGCAAACCTTCAAAATTATAATTTGCTTTCCCCCTCTGAAATGTTCAGCCATCAGAAACATCAAATATTACAACAGAAATTACCATGTATACATGGTTACCTTGTTAAACTCTTCGTTTCTGTGGGCACTATTTCATTTGATACTGGCAGACCAATTCAATTACTGGGGAGTGAACAATATCACTGACAAAACACTATAGGCACAGTTAAAATGAGCCAAGACTCAAAGTCTCTTCCCTCAGGCTGCAACCATTTATTCTGGAGTCCCATTTGTTTCAGTTATGGTGGTATGCTTTTAAATAACTGGCTTTAACAAGACAGAAGTAATTTTAAGTAGAAGTTACTCCACAAAAGGAATTCAGGTCCTCACATTTAACATCTCTTTTAGACAGATCATGAAGACTAACCTTTATAGCTACACAAAATAGCATTTAAAGGGACACTTTTCTTAAGCATTGCTCCTTAAGTGAAAATTACCACTACTTAAAAAGCCTCCACAAAAAGTAATGTGGCTTCAGATTTCCTCTATACCAACTACCACTCTTGAGACAAAAAAAATGTTACTAACAGTATCTATCTCAAAACAGATTTTGTTATGAACCACTTAAAAGCATTACTTCCTATCAGAAGTGCATTTGTTTGGCCCTTGTACCAACTGTTGTTATCCACGTGCTATGAAGTGCACTGGCTATAACAACACTCCAAAAGCCCAAACTGCTGTTTGAAAATGCCTCGAGTTATTCTTTTCCTTTACAGAGGCACACCTTTTCTTCTCCTGCATCTCTGGCATGCGTACGTTGTACATTAAATTCCCTCACCGTTCTTTACCATTAGAAACACAAACCACTCACTGCACAGCCAGAGACAGAAAGCTGGGACTGCCTTCCTCTGGGTTTGGAAACAAAGCAGAGCAGTGAGCAGTAAAGCCAAGAGGCCATGGCCTCCCAAAGACTCACACCTGGGACCCTTCCTCAGTACCACAGCCCTACATGTGCTCCTGCCTCACAATCCCCTGATATCCCCGGGGGGCCGAGCAACAGCCCCTGCTCAACTTGGTCCAGAGTGATGCTCCTGCAGGCTGGTGGCTGGCTGCTGCCAAGCAGGATGCTCTAACTGCCTTGTGCTACCTTGGGCTAATCCAGAGGGATTTTTCTCATCCACGTGCTTATTTTTATAAAATTTATGGGTAATGAGTATTTCCAACTTTATTCTTTTTAGCAGAGAGCCAAAAACTAGTCAGTGTTTTAAACAAAACAGAAGTGGAAGAGAAGAAAGAGGAAGTTGGAAGGGCTAACAGGAATCTGATCACCAATCTCATTTATTGACAGGAAACCAGGCCACCAAATCCTAATTCCATCAGAGTTCCTTATTTATTTTCATCCATAATAAAATACTTTTCCATTATGAGGAAACCCTGAATTACAACTACACAATGAGAACTCTTAAATGAACAATTCTCAGCATAGAGTAGCAGCCTGGATGTTGCCTGCTCTGCAGCCAACAAGCACTGTCCTCACTTACTAGGTATTTTAAATTACTACAAACATTTTGCTTAACATTACAGCATCACCATAAACTTTCTTCTCCAGCAAGGGAACACTTGAAAGATTCAGCATTCAGAAGCTGTGTGCTCTCCCCAGTTCTACAAAAAGCAGAGCAATTCAAACTGGGGTTTGTTATTTCCTGTAGCACTGCTTTATCTGAATAAATTAATTTTCTGTGACAGCTAAAAATATTTTGATTCAAAATTTTATCATACCTTGAACTATGACCACTTGGAAGAAGGCAGCTTCCAAACCTCCCTCAAACTCGATGCACACAGAACCATCATACCACACTGTCTTTCAAGACACCCTAGAAGAGCCTCATGATTTGCTGGCAATTTTCTTCCCCCCAGAGGCTGCAGCTCTGGGGTTTGGTTTTTTGTTGTTGCTGTTTAGTTTATTTTCTTTGGAGAGCAGAGTAACTTTTTCAGTAACCAGTGAAAATTATTTGCTCTACAAAATGTATACCTGTCCAGCTTGTGGCAAATCTTGAACTGAAAGGTTTTTCCCAAGCCTGGCTTTTTCTTTCTTTTCTTTTTTTTTTCTTTCCCTTCCTTGGTTTTAAAAATTGTCCAGCCTCCAAATCCTAAGTTTTTATGGACTACAGTCCCCAGAATATTGTCTTCACAAACTAAGCATTAAATACAATATCTGTCAACATGTTTGAGGGTGGTTGAAACACGGAAAAAATGAAACCCCCTAAAACCTAATGAACACAGTGCTGTATTAGATATTTGAACACAGAGAAAAAAGTAATCTAAAAACTGAAGTGGTAATTTTGGCATAGTTTTGTTTATATATTATTTACCATATCTGTGACTGCCTCTGAAATCAAAAGCAGACAAGAGAAATGTGAATGGAATTATATAATTCATAAAATGAGGTGGCTACCCTAATACTGATGATCACTTCTCATTGTAACACAAAGAGATATACTAGAGAGCATTATTACCAGGTAAGAGGCAAGAGAAAAGAATATCTTAAGTTTTCTGCAGTAAGAACATAAGCTACTGAAGAGGTGCCCCTACTCCTTTGTTGAACAAAAATGTGGGGAAAAAATGGCCAATCTGGGGGCCAACACCCCAAACAGCATTGCAACACCCGGCAAGCATTTAACAGGAACAGTTTAACTTTCAGATCAAATATAAGTGTAATAAACCTACCACATAAAAGAAAACAACAAATCCCTCCCCATATTGTGAATCTCATATGCTCTAAAAGCAAAAATAACGAGAAGATTTGTTGATGGTGAAACAGAAGTGCTAGTTTTTTTCCAAGGGGAGGAGTTTTCAAACAATCACAGAATCACTGAAACTGGAAGGAAAATCCTTGAGTTCCTCTAATCCAACACTTCTGCTCCAGCACACTCTGCTAGAATGGGTCATCCCACAACGTGTCCAGCCTGGGTTTGACTATGTCCATAGATGGGAACCATAATGTCTCTAGGCTACTTATTCCAGTGTCTGACCACCCTCATGAGGAAAAGCAACAGTTCAGAATTCCCTTTGGTTAAGAGCCTACAAAATCAGGTGGGTCTAAAAGGTCTCCTCCTTCTTCACCCAGATTTTTCATGCACGGGATTTTTGTTCCTATTCTCTTTTTCATAAATTAAGTCTCCAGAAAAGACTTCAGGCCCACTCATAACTGCAGAAGTAGCACAATGCTCCGCAGGATGTCCAAATCTTTCATTACTGACCAAGGATCCCCAGCTCTTTGCTTAATGACCACCATCCACTTCTGAGAAACTGAGAGCAACTTGTATCTTTCCTGAGAAAAGGTACTTTAACAAAAGCAAGTCTCAAGTTTCTGAAAATATCAACTTTCCTTGATGGCACCAAAACACTGAAAAGATTGTGGTAGAAGAAGTAACTCAAACTCACAAGCAGGAACCCAAAGGCATAAAAAAGGAATCAAAATATTTCACTCTTCCCTATGCGAAAACAGTCCTGTTGCAGTTTCACAACCAACTTTGACAGATTTGTGGAATAGAAGCAGAAAGAGAAAGGAGAAGGCACAAGAGGTGACATTTTCAGAAACAGGTATGGCATATATACAAATCCTTCAGATGCTATGTGGAATTACGCCAACTCTTTGACAAACAAGTGATCAAATCACCCTGGTGCATTCACAGAGGAACAGGACAGGGAGAGAGCGCACTCTGGTCTTTCAATACTGGTGAAAGGTATTTTGGCAAGAAAACGCTTCATTACTGTCCAGAAGAGACAAAGCAAAACAAATTAGAAAGTTTAGCTGCTCCACAGGCCAAATGACTGAAGGCAGGAAGTGAAAAAATGTGTGTCAGTCGTGGTACCAAACAACTACCTGCTTAAAATACTTTTCAATACATAGCAGCACACATTCAATGTGTGTCTCAGGCTATCATTAGTTTCAGTACATTATCACTTAAATGTTATGAATTAGAAAACATCTCCTGTTCTGCTTCCTTGAACCAAACAGACTGCCACGAAAAACCATACAACTAACACATTCTGCTTCACTCTTCTTTCTGAATTAATGGCTATGATTTCATAAATATTGTCAAAGTGGCACGTCATTAAAACATGATTTCATACCTTAAAGTAGTTTCTGTTTGAGCTAAACAATAAAAAGACTTGAGCCAGAGAGATGACTAAAGCACCTGTTTTGACTAAAATCTGGTGGCTCAAATTAATTAGAACTAACAAATTACGCTTTCTAGTCTTAAAATCTTAGATGCGGGTACAGAACTCACAGTGAAGTTCCTAATCCCAGCAAATTTTGATTAACTAAGCATCAGGAGTTATTCCAAATAATCACAAATGCCAACTTCATATTACTTCCAAGTTGAAATCTTATTTAATGCAAGTGCTTTTTAATTAACAGTGGTATTTACTCTCCAAGAAAACTCTTTATATTAGTATTTTTACAATTAATTTGCTTTTGAAAGCCGAAACATATTGCTGGTTCTAATCTTATTAAGTGTTTACGAATTTCCACCAAGGCTTCTACCAGTTTTTTTCCATGAGTATTGCTTTGCATACTGCATGTCTGAACATTCAACTTTTAAAGCAGCTTCCTTCGAAATATATCTGATGGCTGTAGAAAAATGTTGGCTGTTTGACAGCTATTATGTTTTTTCATTCTTTTTTCAACTCAAATCACAGCAAGATTTAGGCATCTGTGGAAAAGGGATGGAGAGCACTCTGAGATTGTATGCTGTCATTTACAATTAGTGTTGATGTATTACCTCTGTCACAGCCCAGTGGTGTAAAAACTGGTCCAGATCAGTTAGGTAAAGACGGATAGGTGAAAGCTGTGTCTGGCTAATGTGTGGTTTTCCTCTAATGCCCTGGAGACTAGTCAACTCCTCTCTTGAAAACCCTAGGGAAAAAGAAGCAGTAAAACAGTATCACAAAACAAGCCAAGTAGTGTTCTACTTCAACAGCATCATTGACAAACACTGTCTTTTAAATTATCTCAGCATAACGATTTTTTATTGAAAGCTCTAGCTTGGTATTTTAAGTATAGCAAAGTACAAATTTTGACTTCTGAAAGAAAACAAAGATTTGAAAAATCAATGGCATACCCATTTAAACTATAATGTGGTATTAAAAAATAACTCTAAGAGGCTGAAGTTATGCTATTTTCAATATATGTATCTCAAAAAAAATTTAATATAATTTGGCTTATTACATCTAGCCATGTATGAGATGTTTTAGTAAAACAAGATGACTGCTCCACAACAGTCACTTTCTTCCATTTTCTCTCTTACTAGTACAGCATTCTTTTCACTGTTTTAGGAACAAAACAGCAATTTTTGAAAACAAAGTGGTTGAACATTATAAATAACAGAGGTGATGAAGAAAAGCCACTTGATTTTTTTACCACAGCACAAGTTAATGGAAATTATTTCTTAGTGATATTACGCAATTTTAACCACTGTTATTTCCCAAGGTTGCATCACCACAGAACACAACTATTTTTACAGCTGAGTAAGAATAGAGTAGCAGAATTAATTCTGTTCACATGCTGACCTTGGGCAGTTCACTTTGATTACTTTATTCTGATAGAATGTTTTTAATAGTGTAGGCATGTTCACAGGAAATCCCAAAGGCACTCATTTATATTGGTATGAGCCAATAAAAGGCATTTACTTCAAGCTAGGACAAAAAAAATCTTGTTCATGTCATATGCTGAATTTAGGTTTTCCTCCTGCTTTCCAAAGAAAGCTGCTAGAATGAAGAAAAAGTATGCAAATATTCAGCCCAAATGGAAGAGTGTAAATATAGGGTATCAAAAATCAAATCAAGAGAAAAAAGGGTATCTCATATCAAAAAGATATAACAAGATTAGAATTACTTACAGAAGTATTTACTACAGCATTTATTCTGAAGTAAATTCAGTACTTTACTATGAAAACAAATTCCATTTTGTTAATTCTGAATTATTACATTCATATGGATTACCTATAAGGGTTGAAAACAAGAAGCTGAAATAGTCGACATCATTCATTGAATTTTCCTGCACTTGGCACTTCCAGCCTGCAAAGGATGATCTACACAAAACCAATAGCAAACAGTTTGTTAAAAACCATATAATTAAGAATTCACAACCTACCTGCACAATATAATAATTTAGCATGCCTAAATTGTTAATTTTAGCATTCCTGTTTCTAACTGCTGTTGTTAGAATAGCATTTTAAATAGCTTCAAAACCAGAACTTGCTCTTTTAAAGACAAGCAATACTGAACTTTGTCCCCCTGCATGGGCTTAGGTTGTTAATATGATTAAATTACTGAGATAGGAACTTTTCAGAAATACTGGTTTAATCTTTAATACAGTGACAATAGGCAATACACTGTAAATTTACCTAGTTTTATTTCTCTTACTTGGCAAAAGTCATTATATTACAAAAACTGGGCTGTATTTTTCATTATATGCACTACTTTTAATGCAGCTCTTTATATAAACAACGGATCCAATCTAAAAGCAGCCTCAGCACCTATTGTAGAACTGCAGAAGATATTAAACACAGAACTAAGTTAAAAACTTGGCTGGAGATTTAGAACACAAAAAGGAGCAATATGCAAAAACAGGAGCAAACCCCTTATCAAAGCTGCCTGACACTTCCCTTCTTGGGTTCAATCTGTAACAAGCAGAGCACCAGCCTCGGAAGTAGAAGCTGTACATGCTTGTGGAAATGCTTGGAGCAGACACCACTGACCACCCAATGATAGAGTCTTGCCCATGGATCAGTGCTGAACCAGGAAAAAGCCAGGATTTGGGAACACATACATCTCACACATGCTTTCCTCAAAAGGCTGCATCTCAGACCTTCATCATATTATGCAAAAAATGCATATTATTCAAATTGACTTGTATGCTGCTTTTGGCACTGCAGACTATGGATCTTTGCTGTAAGAGATTGCTGCTTTCTCTTCTTACAATCTTGTGAAATTTCAGAGCTTCTGAATGCAATTTTCCAAGCCAACTATCTGCCTCAGATCATTTTTTTCCCCCTAATTTCTCTCTGCTAACAGCCAAAATGGCTTAGCTCATGGTTAACAAAATTCTGGAAAGCTTGTTTTGCAGAATTTTTTTACAGCTCCATACTTTGGGAGCAAAAATATCAAATTTGGAATACCTTTGTGCCAGGCATATACATTTTGCCACCCATGAAAATCCATCCACAATATTTCAGCATTCACAAAAATGACAGCTAGAATATGCACATGTCTGGAGTTACACAAGAAAAAAAAAATTCAGAATTTCTTTAAAGAAAAAATTCAGGATTCCATTAGACAACCACGTAGGATAGTTAATTCTAGGGAAAAAAATTCACAGCCAGGTGAGAGAGCACAAAGTAAGGCTTTCTTACATAAAGCTCCCACTTCACATTTTATTCTTAATGCCTGGATGTAAGGATCTGCTCTATTTCAGGTGATATGGTGAACCAGGCCTCAGAGGAGGACCAAAGGCCTCCTAGGAACTAGAAGGGACCATGCAGAGCTTCCTGCACTGCAAAGTCATTACTTCCTTTCCTTAATCTGCAGTTTCTCAATCTCTCTCCATTCATAAGGCTGCCACTTGGTTGCCTACACTGAGTCCTCCCGAGTCAAACCCCTTGTCCATGGCCAATAGGCTTCTCCCAGGAGAACTGAGAATTTTTTCTGTCCTTCCAAGGAGGTCCCAGTCCCATTCATTACAGCATCAAGGAGATTTCACACATACTCCACTAAATCAGCAAGAACTCTTGCCACCTATTTCCCTACATAAAGGTGAATATTCACACAAGAATTAGATCCATATACTAGAGAGAATGAAGCCCTGGCCTGTTCAGCATAGCAGAAGAAACTGCCTGAATCGGATGCAGAAGGATCGTGAGTCAGACTTGAGGTCGCTCATCATACCAAAAATGAGCGCTGGGGAGCATGAAGAGAGATTCAGGAGAATTTAGGACTTACTGGACACAGAAATTCAAACTCTGATGCAACCACTGAGCAAAATGGTGGTAATGCAAAAGGCTGAAAGAGATCACAAGCTGCAGAGGGAATCAGGGAAATGTGAAAACAATAAAAACCTTGGGCAGGAAGAGAGAAAACATGGAAAGAACTTGTGATAAGCCTGAATTCAGGGAGTAGGGACTTACATGGCAAATCTAGTCAGAATCTGGTTTAAAATAATAAGATTAAAAAATATGTTTCTATTGCAACAGTTAGCAGACGCACTGAATTTCTCCTAAAGGATGACTATTTTACATGAACTCCAGATGAGCTTGAACAAAAGCTCAACATTCACTACAGGATAGCAAACACAAACTGCGACAGGTTCAGGAAATCCCTGGACAGGAAAAATTATTCTGAAGCTTATTGCTAAACATCTGGAAATCAAACACTTCATGAGTTGTGCTTTCCTACCCACATTTGACTATCTGTGTGCTCGAAAACAGGACAAGCATGCTAACAGCATGCCAGACTGAGGGCACTGGTGTAGGAATAAGAGAAAGCAGAGAGAATCCCTGCAGTTTCACCCCAGGAACATGGAGGCAGCATTAGGCACAAGCCCTTGACAGAGATGTTAAATGGTTTTAAGACTCATCTACAAGCACAGTGAGTCACACACACACACACACACACACACACAAAACCAAGATCCCAAAATTCAACTGCAGTTTACTTTTTTAGAAAGTGAAAGTTATTACATGCACAGAAGAAGCCTCAAAAGAGCATTAAGGTTAAAATAATCTAGCATTAAATTTAGAAAGTGACAGAGAAGGTTGCCTGTAATCTTCAGCTTGGCGCCTCTGTGCATACACCTTAGAGTATGATAATACTATGTGCCACATTTTCTCTAAAAAAAAAATTAAATAAAATCTATGCCTGATTCAAATCATGGATGAATGGATTGATCAGGATTATGCAATGAAGGATAACACAGTCTGACCTGTCCCTGCCTTATTTATTGCATCACCTATCACATGCACAGCGTACGAAGCATGAGATAGTTAAAAACTGTAGAAGAAAGAATTAGCTCATGAATTCAGGTATACAAATAGGTTTCAGCATTAAACTAGATCAACATCCCATCTGTAACACAGAGGTTCTGTGAGATGATAGATAAATACTTTTTAAAATTGGAGGACAGGAAATCAGTGGTAAAACATTTCTCCAAGTATCATCAGATTTTTTTTTTTTTTTTTACTTTTAGAGTGGAATAAACCCACATTATTCATAGTGGGGGCTTCTCTCATCCCTTATTTTCCACTGATTATCCCTAGCCCTTCAACAGTTCAACAGTGAGTAAAAGACTAAAACAGGCACTAAAGGCTATGGAGTGATACAGCTTCAATTACTTTAAGAGCATCACATAGACCCATCTGATCTCTACTGCTCCACTTGCATTTACAGTGAATTTGAAGTCAATCTTTTGTTTTCAGCATTGAAAATGCTAAATATTCTGAAAAATCAGAACTCAAATGTTTCATGCTGAATTCTTGAAGTTACCAGGTACTTCTATGTACTTCTGTCTACACCTTTTCCTGGCCTCAGATCCTCATCTTTAAACTGGGAAAAAAATATCACCTCCCCATCTCCTGCAGCTGTGAAAATTACTTCAGCATAACAAAAAATTCAATGGTTAGGGGCAGGGGAGGAATCATTTTGTTTTCTGAGTAGGACATAATACAACAGAGAAAACATGGAGCCTTCTACTGAAGGAAGGACAAAATGTAACATTAAGTAAACACTCCTTCAGACCTCATGATGTACTCCATACCAAATGTAGGATGGAAAAATAACATGAAATCATGTGATTAAAGACTACACAGGAATCTGATAGATACAATAAAACAAGACCAAGATCTTTCTAACAATACAAACAGAAGCAGAGCAGCATCACAACACAGGAGAACTTTGTTTAAATACAAGTCAAACCACTTGTCATCACCTCAATTGCCTTAGAACCCAAATGTCTATAATGTAGTTAAAAACTGGTCAGTTTTGAGGTACGAATTAAAGAAAATAAAAAATAAGGTAAAGTACACAGAACAAGAGAGATTTAGTTCTAGAACAGATGTTGATGTATTACAAATACATTACAAATTATGTCAAAAATCTTAGTTTAACATATTAAGATTACCACGAATAATTAGTATCTGCGTGCACTTTTCAAATGCATTTTCAAGATGCTTGTAAATTACATGTTAGACATTTCATGAAAAAAATTATCTGCTTTATATGTGGAAGAGAGCTAATAAGCATATTATGACTTCCCCTTTTTGAATAAATTATTACTGACAATGGGAACCTGCTATCAAACTGCATGAGTGAGACCTCTCCAGTCAACTAGTCCAAACCCACATTAACTATGATGAATTACATGTTGTAATTTCCATAAGGTCACCTGCTCTCCATGAGAACCTCTCTATGGAGATTTAGAACTGCACCTTTAGGTAACCTGCTCTGTACACCAAATGGTTTTAAAAGAAAAGCTGAATCTAATTAACTTAAAAATACCTGCTTCTCTTGCCATTAGCATAGCAAATATTTCTCAGTCACAGCAAGTGTGCAGTGCAGTCCTTTTATCACTTACTGCAGACTTTTATTTTAACTCCAGATGGACCTCACTACTTTTGTTCACACAGCTGCAAAATAAAAACAACTGCAGTTTGTGGACAAGTGGTTATTTCTCAACAACGGACTATTATTTCTGTACTTCCTGACCTAAACTAGCTACCAAATGACTTATGGTTTGGGTTTAAGGTGTTGGTTTTGGCTTGTGTAGTCACATAAGGAGCCTTTGGGTAATTCAGAGGTCTCTAACAGAAGAATTGATGAACCTTGCTGCAGTCATTTTAGAAATTATCCTTCCACTTGTCCACCACTGCTCAAACTCCAGCTCAGACAGCAATACACCTGTCAAGCACTTGTTAAGCAAGTTTTGCTTAGGATTTAGGTTGGGGTTTGATTTTTTTGTTTGTTTGGGTTTGGGTTTTTTTCTGTAGATGAGCAAAATTGAAATAAGTGATTAATCTCAAACCTTCGAGTTCAGTCTTCAAGTATTTCTAAGTAAAACATGAAAAATCAAAGGCAAGATGCACAGTTCTTCTGAGGCATTGATACCATCACCCTTTTGTTTATAAAGGTGAGAGTTATAAAACTCGAGAAGTGCAAGGTTTTCTGTTCAAGGAAACTAAAATTCAACTCTTTCACCTTCCAGGAAAATGTTCCTACCACCATAACTGAGAATATGTAGTGCGGGGTGTTGCTGAAACTTTAGAGAATTATTTAAATACTGGCAAGACAATAGACTGAGAAACCTAAGTCAGGATAAGTGAACCCACTTTACATTTAGTGTATCAACCACTGATCACAGATTTAAACCAAGGCCTCCCATTTCTTCAGTTCTAGATTACAAAATCATTCTAAAAGGAATTTCCCCTCTATTTCTTCCACTGATACTTCTGGTTCCACACAAAACATTTAAACAGTCATAAGCACAGCCAGCAACTGATTTGCTGATTTCCTGAAAAAAATTAACTTCATTCTAGGCCTCAACTCTGTGAGAATTTAATAAAATTATTAAGTATACCTACTCAAAATAGTTCAATGAATAAGTCACTGTGTTAGGAAATAGGAAATCCATCTCCTCTTTAAGATGAAGATAGTGAATAGAGATTTTCTGCAACCTCAGCAAGAGCTTTAACCACCAAGATATATTATTAATTTATTACTAAATCATGTTCCAAACACATGAGGAGCAGAAAACTTCCCAAGACTCTGTACACCCAACAGACAACGCTGCACAAGAATGACATTCAAGAAAGATAAGGCTAAAGGACAGAAGCTACAAGAACTCTGCCCATCTCTGATCATGAGAGAACAAACCGTGCTGGTTCCCACCCCAGAACAATTCTTTAAGAATACCTGTTGCAACTTCAAGCAGCTGCACAACATCTTATGGAACTCAAAAAAACAGAAGGGAATTACCAGGACAAGAAAGCATTCACCGTGGAAAGGAGTTCCAAGGGAAAGCAAGGATGAACTGAACCAGCAGCTGTGAGCCACTTGAGAACTTCTCTGACACCTACAAGGCTGTGGAGTGACAAATGCCATGATGCTTTTTGGTGGGGTTTAGGTTTGTTTTTGTTGTTGGTCAGTTGGTTTGCTTTGTTTTGAATAATAGGTTCCAAGTAACTAAGGCCTGTAACTTCAATGCCTGCCCTAAGCAAATGTCCACTAGCAGTGATGACAGAAGTCCACAAACATTCACATTATTTAGTGTACCAAAGTACTTAGTACAGTGGTGTGCAGCTAATCAAGGATACCCTGTCTTTTTGTTTCTTGACAAAGCAGCTTGGTCAGTTTATCTACTTAACAATGAAGATGACAAACCACCACCTTTCACATTCTGTCATTCTGTAGCTCATCAAGATACAGCTGAGCAGCTCTTTTTGCCTATCCAGGAGATCAGTTAAGGCCTTGGAAATATGAGAAGCAGAGTCCAAAGGAAGGCAATGAAGATGATGAAGGACCCTGGGGGGAAGCAATACGAGGAGCAGCTGAGGTCACTTGGTCTGTTCAGTCTGGAGAGGAGACTTCAGTGCAGTCTACAACTACCTCATGAGGGGAAGAGGAGGGGCAGGCACTGAGCTCTTCTCTGTGGTGACCAGTGACAGGACCCGAGAAAATGGCCTGAAGTTGTGTCAGGGACTGGATATTAGAAAATGGTTCTTCACCCAGAAGGTGGTTGGGCACTGGAACCCAGTGGTCACAGCACCAAGCCCAACAGAGTTCAAGAAGCGTTTGGACTATGCACACATGGTGTGACTCTTGTGCTCCTGTGCAGGGCCAAGAGCTGGACTTGATGATCCTTGTGAGTCCCTTCCAACTCAGCATATTCTGTGATAATCACATTGCAACCAAGGATCAGAAAGTTGTTTCCACTGCAGGAAACAGGGCTGAGTTTTCCTTCACAACCCAGGACCACAGATGCTGAGGACAACATCCCTTTATTTTTGTGAATCTTTCCCTGTAATCAACCAGACACTGTGCTGGCAGTCTACTGATCCACAGAAAAGTGTAAAGGAAAGGCATATTTCTTTCTCTCAGCTTCCTATTTTTATGACCTGTGCCACTTATGACCTCTCAACATAGCAACTCCAATATCAGCTCAGACAGCCTATCTATCAATACAAAATGGTTCAGCTGCTGATCAGTACTCAACAGGAGTAGGAGACTTCCACACAAATACTGCAGCATCTTTCTCTAGAGCTAAGAGAACTCCATTCAAATTCTTCAGCACACTGTTCAGGGATCACTGTCTAAACCCAGAAACACTCCTCTGATGACAGAAACCATACTGTGCAGGACAACACTGTACAGGTGTGTCTTCTAGCCAGTGTCCTCACAGGACTGTCAGGAATGCTTTATGTTGTACAGACACCCATCTGCATAACTAGTAGTAGCATTGTCTAACAGCCATTTAAAATACTGCTTATATGCAAAAACACCTGTCAAATACAGGGTAATGGATCAGTAACGAAATTAGCTATGAGCATGGAAAGTATGTTACAATATACCCCAAACACTCCCATGTTCTCATTCTTAGGAACTGCATGTGTATAAAAAACAATATATACTGAAAGGAGCAAGTACCTTTATGAAAGAAAAATATATCACATTTTCCCCCAGTGTAGGCATGTACTTGCACTACTGTAAAACATGTTCTTTTAAAACATTAAAAAACCCTGTGCCAATATTTATCTCAGCTTTGGCATAATTTATTCCTGTTCAGCTTTAACGGAAAATAATTTCTGTCAAATTGAAATTCAACTGCAATAAAGTATAAACTCAGGTCACTGCATCAACTCAATCAAATCAGTTTTGTGTTACACTGCTAACGAGGATCATCATTCTCAGTTTTCATATCAGTTCTTGAAAAAAGAGGAACCCATAACTGTCACAAACTGATGCTGAAATTGCTAACAAAACAAACAAAAAACAATTTAAAAAAAAAAAAAGGAAAAAGGAAAAATTAAATCTCTGAATACTTCTCCAACGGTGTACCCACCTCATAATTTGGAACAAATTAGCTCCAGGCAGCACAGGTTCTGAACACAAACTCTGAGAACAAGTGAAGAGTTTTTATCTTCCTTTTCTTGTAACAGGTTACCACATGCAGGCATTAGTTTGTTAGTGTGAGTTTTTTGTTTTAACTTTCATTATCTCTTTTGAAGGATCAAATGTTTCCATTTAAAAATGTGGCAAAATACAACAAACATCTGCAAGGAATTACCCGGGATTTGAGGAAAAATACGAAGCCTATTTTAAGAAAACAAAAATTTGAGCTATGCATTGTTAAAAGTAAGCCTGACAGCTACTCATTTGCTCCACAGTTGCAGGAGTTGTCTGAAGAAGAGCACTGCTCACACATTATAAATGAGAGCACAAATCGGAAGAAACATTCACTAATGAGCAAATGGTGCAATTGTAGTGTAGCAACATAATTCTGTTCGCTTTGATGAGGAATATCACACTTCAGCTGCCCTGGGGAAAAATGTAGAGGGCTGTGTCCTTAAACAGGATCTTAGACTTCTCCCTGTCTCAAGTACTAGACCTTTACATAACAGTGAGCAAGGAAAAGGAAATTTGCTGACCAGATGTGGACAAAGGAATCCATAAACCAGGATATGATTCTTGAGAACCAGGGATCCTTTCTAATCTTGCAGCAAGGAAAACAGATAATTTTTTTACCATTCATCCTCAGTGGTATACCCAGACAGGAAAACGCCAGCATTGAAAGCACACTCTTATTTTTGGTTTATATTAAGTAGTGCATTAAACATTTTTGTTACCTTTCTAATACTTCATTTTTGTTTCTAAATTGAGGGGTGTGAAAATATCTCCAGAAAAGACACTTCAGTGAACAGAGACCTTACTGTTCTTACATTTTTCTTAGCAACCCACTCATAATTAGTATATTTTTCTATACATGTATGATTTTCAACTTACTGTCCAAGATGTACTGAGCTGACTTTCCATCATATACGATTTGTAATGATTTGAAAGTTTTTTACTTTGTTTTGGTATTTTATTTTTTTAATAAGAACTTAAGTTTATTTTGGCAAAACTATAATTTTATTTGTGTATTTTAAAAATAAATATACTATTCAGAAATATTTTCTACACTTCATTTGCATAAAAATTACTGTATTCAGTTGCTCTATCACTGTTGCTAACCACAATAATGGGTTACAACAGCCTCCCCAAGCCCTCTCCAGGTTGCAAATACTTTTGAGAAATATGCTGGTTTTATGGTCTACACTAACACATTCAATAATTCTTTAATCAAGTAGCATATAGAGTCTTCCTTAGCTGCATTTTGCATTTTCACTGTCCCTTCTCATGCTATACTGGCAAAGGTTGCAGATCAAATAATTAGGATGGCTAAATACAGTAAAAGTATTATTTACTTACAAAGTAAATACCTACAGAAAAGTTTAAACTCTATTATGATCCTAAAGCATCTCTGGGTAATATATTTTCTACCTCATACCAAAGAAATGTTAAAAGACCATCCCAGTTCTTTCTAAGCATCAGATTCCTGAGGACAGCAGGAGCCAACAGGCATGCCTGGCTGCTTGATGAGGTACCAGCTGAGCTCCCTCATTATTGTCCGGAAAGCAACACAATATTTTAAGGGCACTACCTCTTCAGCAAAGAGCCCATTTACAGTTACATCAGCAGAATGCAAGTTACCCCCAGAGTTCTCTCAGACTCGGGAAGACTAGAAACTCCCACACAATTTATGCAAGTGAGCATTCAGCTTTTATTTATATGGTCCTCACCCTTCTCCTTTTCTACAGCAACAGAAACAACACTTGGCGAGACCCCAGCAGGGAAAGAGTCCCACAAGAATAAGAAATGGCTGTTTGAAGCCATTGGAGATCTCATTTATGGACAGTACTTCAAGAGAGAAATGCCATAAATTAACTCCCATTGTTTTTTATCTAGACAGTGAAATATTATCTGTCCAATTCTTTATTACAGTTAAATAATTTCCAGACACATTGTTCCAATGGATAAAAAAAGTTGTAAAACCACCATAACTATTATGCATAAATAAGACACATAAATATATGGCATTTCAGTAATTACACTGAATAGGTTTTCCTTTATTTGTACTTCAAGCTAAGTTAAGAGGAGGCAGTGAACCTTTCCTGTAAAGTCAGTAATCTAACTTCCTAGTTTATATATCTGATCACAATATCAATCTGCATTTCTTAATCCATGTTTAATAGAATACATAACAATAAGTACTCAGATTATATATTAATCAGTTTAAATATACCACCTTATATAAACAGGAAGATAAAAAGAGAAATGTGTTTGCAAGAGTATCTGCTATTCAATCACTACAAAGTCACCAAGTAGTACCCAAAAACATTGAGCCTGACAAATTGGTTTCTCTGCAACTGTTACACAGCAGTTAGGTATGTAAACAGCAGACCTCCACTTTGTGGGGTAAGAGAGAGAATCTACCATGTACAAGAAGGGGCATTTGCAACATTTAGTACATGCCCATATTTGACAAAAATATCTGCCTCAAAGTCAGTCTTCCAAAAATGCTCAAAAAATAAGCATATGCTTCACTAGCCCTTTAAAACTACTCTGAAGTAGCCCACTTGCCCTATTAATGTAGAAAGTTGGCACAGAGAGATTACACCAAAAATTTTTCCAGTTATAGCTACCATATTGTTAAAGTTTATTATCTTAGTGCCTATCACACCATCAATGATTTCCTCACTTTCTGGAGAGAACTGCCTACCTGTCCATATCCACACCCTCTGGGAAACACCAGAACTCCAGTGTCAAGGTGAAGCTACGAATGGAACATGAAGACAAAGGTCCACTTATGACAAATGTTATTTATATATTCCAACCCAACATCTAATAACAGAAAACTACTATTTGATTATTTGCCAGTTATTCCAATAAATCATGAATAAAAAATACTGAAGTTAATTCTTCTGAAAATGTATCCCACTGCATCAAGATGAATGGCTTGTGTGAATATATCAAAGTAGTACCACCTAAAGATCACAGAAAATCCATTCAGTAGATTTGATGCAAAAACTTTCTAAAACACTTCCCAGACCCTTCCAGTTTTCTCCATAAATTTAAGCTCATCAGAAGCTTAAATCCGAGGCCAACTCAGAGAACTTGTCTCTTTCCAAGAAGCTGCTATCTCTCATTTTTCAAGTCTGAAGACACAGACTGTTCACTCGTGTCACTCCACACGTTTCCTCATCTCTTTGTCTATGACTTATACCCCAAAACCCTGGCACACTTCCATCTCTCAGAATTCTACCTGCCCAGATTTACTGAAGTTAGACACATCTCAGGTCCCACACAGCAGGCACAAGGCAGGCATTGGTGGAGAACAGCAGGGAAATTAAGCCATGAAGACACTTTCTGTCCTTCAGTTTAACCTGAAACTCAGCAGCTGCAGCCACCCCAGTGACCCAAAAAGCAGCACTGGCACAGAGATCAAGATCAATTAGTGTCAATCTGGCCATGTTCATACCAACATCCAAAATGGGGTGGCTGCATTTCACCTCTCTTTTTCAGAACAGACCTTGGCTCATGCCAACTGGTGAAACTTCAGCAAGTACAAAACAAAACCATCTCTAATAACAATATTCTAATAATTTAACAGTATAGGTAACCAACATCACCAGCTCAGAAACTTTCCCCTTAAATGTGGAAATATTGCCAACATTATCTTCATTCTCAGCACACAGAGCCAACCATGGCTCACCCAGTGGGCCCTGCAGACCACCTGGCTCATTTCACCATTGCAAAAATAAGAAGTAGAAACTATTGAATGCGTTCAAACCCATTTCTGATCAACAAAAAATTCTAAAAGTTAACTAGCAACAATTATAACAATGTTACCACCTGATATCATCACAGGGCTGTGGTTTGGGCCATGTGAATACATGTACTATTAAGTTTTGTAGTTTACACACATTTGAAAAAAGCTACAAGTTCCTTGAGTTTATAAGGACTGTTTCTGGAATAACTTCAAGTCTTATTATCATCTATAGGCACTCTCAGCAAGTTCACCTTAAAGTAGCTTCTCCCTGACAAATATACATGTATGTGCACTCTCGGATGCGCGTAAAAATGTACACCCTCTGCCACTCAAAGTACCACGGGAATAAAGGCAGTTAAAGAAATTAAGAGCAAGCACCAAGCCCTGTGTCGGTGCCGAATGCAATCTATTCAAAGCCTGACGGATAAGCAGGTGCCACAGGAGAAAAGAAATGTGCGGCGAGTCCCTCCGCAAAGGGAGCGGGAATGCTGCGGAAGGGGAACAGCGCCACCTACTGACAGCAGCGCGGCACTGGGGGGGGCCGGCCCCGACGGACCCATTTGGGGCGGTTTCCCCACGCAATAGGCGGAATTTAAAAGCACACAGAAAACGTTCCACGAATATTTCTGTGTTCTGTGGCACACAAACGTGGAGTTAAATATATATTGTTATAGTACCATTCATTTCACAAACGTGAAATTTTAAGTCCACGCATCGCAAGAGCTGTAAAAGATGACCAGTAGTTACCTAATCCCTCTACTTCCTTGATTACCTATTTTAAGTTAGTATCTCCACTTAAGTATATTTATAACCCCTTCCCATATAACCTATTCCAATATGTATCTCTGCTTTTATAAAACTGTGCTAGCACTCAAAACAATTCTCCTGATATTTAAGGCCTGTTTTCTAAAGGTGCTAAAAGTGCATTCTCCCACCCCTTTTCAACAGCGTTTTACACGCATGGCTTCCACTCCTTCCCAGTCTTATTTGCCTAACAATACCAATTGGTGAGTCATTTCCCATGATAACAATTTACAGACTATCATTCTTTGCTCGTCTTTAAACTGGATCCTGTTAGTCCATGCTATTATCTAAAAACAAACCACAAACCTGGATACAACAGTTCACTTGGCCTTTCGAATAAGGGATAGAACATTAGTTCATTCATGCTGTGTGCAGTAACAGGTTATTAAGCTCATAAAGCCTAGCTAAGGTTCATATCCAGAAAACCAACTACTGTTTCCTTGACTGTACAACTTATTTTTCAATAAAAAAGAAGTATCAGACTGTTCTGTTCTTGAGAAGTTAATATTTACTGTTACTTATCTTCCTATCTTTGCATGTCTAAGTAAACAAAGCAACATTTTTTTTTTACACACCCCTCAGCAGCCACAAATACTTCTATCATCTTGGTTCTCTAATTCTTTAAGGCACCCTAGGATGAAGCTTTTAGGATAAAACATTTACAGTCATGATGATTTAAAAAAAAAAAAAAAAGTAATCTGTCACAAAATACATTTCATCTAATCCACAGCTGAAAATGTGTCATCTCTAAGCCCTTTAAAACTTGTACAAGTTTGTAACAAGGTGAGAAGGTATTTCCAATGCTCTTGCATTCGCTTTGTCTATAAAGGAGTCACTTTAATCTTTCCACAGACTTGTATTATTTTCAGATGTGTTTCTAAAAACTGATCAAGTTCCTGTCTTTAACACTGATCCCTCTCAATGGAGTGAAAATAGCCTTATCAAACAAAAACAATGCTCAATCAAGAGTAATATCTCTTTTTCAACTTTCATCAAAACTTGTAGGCTTCCAGAAAGGAGGGCTGTCAGGGACTATCAACACAAGAAACTGCACTAATTTAACTACATCAGTACATTTTTTTTCATCTAGTTATTTCAGATGGACTTGGGTTGATTATCCAACTTAAGTTCAAAACAGGTTCCAAATACCATAAATTAAAAATCAAAGTATTTTATTTGCCCCTCTGAAAAGTAAGAATCTACTCCTCCTCCCCTGTTGTCAGAACATAACCTACTTTTGGTAAGTACACTGCACTCAGTCTGCCACTTGCATCTTCTGCCAAAAGGATCAAATGCCCACAGCCCACCTGCAGCTTTCTGATAGTCTTTAGAAAACAGCTATATTATTAGTATAAAAAAATCTCCCACACCAAAGATCCACTAAGATCTAACAGCAAAGTAAGACCTGAGTGCTTATTACTGACTTCAGTTCTTACAAATGACTGAACTGGTTACAGTTTGCTACTGAGTTTTCAGTATAAGGCAGAGAACTTTTCATTTTTAAAAACAGAATTTGATGTCAATCATCCCAAACCGAGACAGAACTTCACTTTCATCATGGTAACACATTAGATATAGGATACAGATTTCATCACCATTGCTTCATGTTAGTGACCTTATTCACGTTACGCAGTTAATACGAGGAGGTCTGCATTTGCAATACACTGTCTTGTGTCTTAATTAAAAACGTTTAAGTTCCAAAAAGCATTAAGAATCCCTTCAAGCATAATTCAAAAAAGCTTAATTCATGCTTATTTATCCAAGGTTTGGCAATATTGACCAGTGGAGAAAAACAAGTATATTTTTCCCAGAAGCAGCAAAGCAGAACACCCTTGTGAAATCTCAACAAGCCCTCCACTCATTTCATTGGAACAGCAGCCTTTTTCCCCTGACTTCACAGGCAAACTTACTCTCATTCAACCTAGGACAGAAAAAACAAAACCAAACCAAGAGCGTGAATAATCTCAAACATGACACTTGCCAAACAACTATGATTTGGCTATTTAGGTGTGATAACTGGAAAAAAAAGAAAGTTTTGAGAATTTGGAAGGAAGCAGACTATGAGAAAACAAACTGTTTGGGTGTTTCTCACTATCAACTATTTCAGGTTAAAGTATTTACACAGAAAAGCTGCAATCAGTGGCAGAACAGAGACCACTGGTGATGACATTCTGGGTAGAAGGTGCTCAGTACTGCATAACCTTACAGGTCTTATGCGAGATAAACTGCTGCTGTTTTGCATCCTTATTGAAAGGACTCAATAGTACAAACACTAATGTTTGGCAGACTGTGTTAAAATACAAAGATGATATAATAGGGATGGATGAATACAGCACTTAAGTACACGGTTCAGAGGTACACTTGGCAGTGCTGGGTTAGTGATTGGACTCAGTGGCAAAGGTCTTTTCCAACTTGAACGATTCTAGGATTTGCTTATCAAGTGTTGGAGAAAAATTGGTCAGTGTAGCCTGACTGAAGGCTAACTTTGCTCATGACATCAACTGTTGCACGTTAATTTGGTTTTCTGTGTGTGAAGCGGTAGCAGAGTTCGCGCTTGCCGAGGAGATATTCACGCCCGGGTTTGCGAGGCTGGAGCCAAGCGCAGAGAGTCGTACCTCATGTGCAGGATGCCGATGAGGGTGGCGGCGAGGTCGGAGGACATCCTGCCCATGATGCAGCAGCGGCTGAGGCAGGCGAGCAGGCTGGCGGGCAGGCAGGGCAGGAAGTACACCAGCTGCACCAGCCGCCGCTGCGCCTCGGCCGGCAGCAGCACCAGCGTGCCCTCGAGCGGATCTGCCGGCACACAACACACAGTCAGCACCGCGCCGCCACGGCCCCGGCCAACTGCTCGGAGCGGCTTGCCAAAGGGAGGACAACATAACCAAAACCAAAGGGGGAGGGAGGGGAAGGCAATACTAGAAAACAGGAGGCTGAGGGGGAGGAGCTTCATCACTTTCTACAACTATCTGAAAGGAGGCTGTGGCTCGGTGAGGGTCAGTCACCTTCCTCTCCTCCCACATAACAAATGACAGGATGAGAGGAAATGGCCTTAAGTTGTGCCAGGGGTGGTTTGGATTGGATATTAGGAAAGCTTTCTTCACTGAAAGGGTAGTCAGGCACTGGAACAAGCTGTCCAAGAAATTGGTGGAATCACCATCCCTCGAAGTGTTCAAAAAATATGTGGTACTTAGGGACATGGTTCTGTGGTGGATTTGGCAGTGCTGGGTAACCACTGGGACTCTATGACCTTAGAGGTCTTTTTCAACCTAAATCATTCTATGATTCTCTGATAGACTGGAAACCTTAGTTTTTGTCTATCAGATTGAAGTCCTGCTAACTTCAACTAAAGATCTGAACCTTTTTACTATCCTTTAGTACATAGTTCATTTTAACCTTTCTTGCAGGGGACTAAACCCATCTCCAACCCCCAACCCACAGTCTTGATGTTCACCTAGGAATCAGCAGGATTTTCCATGTATTGCAAGCTCCCACCAAGTGAGGGACAAAATTCATTATGCTGTAGTGTAGAAGTCCTACCGTATATTCGAGCAGCAGTGGCTTGTAAACTTTGCAATAATTCCTTGTTTGAACGAGAAGCAGCAGAATGAATGATATCAATGAGCTGATTGGAAAGCTCAGGGTTTCTCAAACCAAGCAGAGCCAGTTGCTGAGGTAAGCCAGCCAACCAACGAGATAACACTTTACTTCGACTTCTAAAGAAAGAGGGGAAAAAAAGTAAGGCAAAACAACAGAAACCCCACAAACTTCTCTTTTCAGTCTTGAATAAATTGCTTTTATTTATTCTTTCTGGCTCAAACTGATGCAATCTTATAGACCAATCCTCGTTCATGGGCTACAATTTCTATGCCACCCTGGCTTATCAAATCAAGCACCATTTATAAACCAAAAGCATTTAATCAGCTTATTACTAAAGGGATAATTACAAGAAAGAAAGCAGCCAAGCATAACTCAAGAACTTCAAAGTAGGTATTTGAAGATGTCAACAAGAGCAGCATGATGATGATACGGATTATTTCACTTTCAAAAGACCTGACAAAATCCCTCACCAAAATTTTCAAGGAAATTAAGTATCCATAACATAAGAGGGAAGGGCCTTGCATGCAGATATGAACTGTTCAACAGTAGGAAAGCCTGGAGAACAGACAACTGAAGTAGATGAGTTGGAGGTGGGCACAATGGTCCCAAAAAACTTGACATGCAAGTAGTGGATAGGAATAAAACATTTGCTTTCTATTCCCACAGAAGAACACACATGCCAGTATCAAATGAAACTATAGAAGGAGCCAGGATCAAAACAAACAAAAGGAAGTTGATCTTCAGACAGCTGAGCTTTGTCACACCTTGCCAGAGGATGCTGCAGTTGCTCTTGATTTAGACCAGTTCAAGGAATGATCAGAAAAGCTCATGAAATAGACACGCAATGAGTGATACTAAACACAGAGGAGTTCTGCACAGCATGGTTGGAAGCTTAAGAGTGAGATGAAAAGGTAATTCTTGTCTTCTCCCTATAGCATCTCACACAGCTCAGTGTTGAAGGCAGACTGAGAGGCTCAACAGCCTTTTAAGACTCTACCAGTACATATATGCATATGTGCCCACAGACACACTACACACATGTACACACAGCGACTATACATAAGTGTGCAGTGATTAGAGGTGAAGATAACTCAAGCATCAAGACAAAAGTGAATTCTGAACGTTGTAATAAGTTTTCTTTTGCACAAGGCAACAACAGGCCAAAAGCTCCTACCAAGACTTTGAATCAGATACACCTAAAAAATAAACAGATTCACATGAAAGTTCTTGGAAAATGCTCCAACATAAATTTTGTTCCTCTCAGACTGCTCTCAACAAGCTTCTGAGAAAAAATAAAAAAAGATAATGAGCACAGTCACAGAAGGGCTGAAGGAGCTGTAACATCAAACTGAATGGAACAACATGAACGTCATCCAGGATCTAAAGAAGAGTCCACATTTTGAAGAAATAAAAAAAAAAAAAAAAAAAAACCAAAAACCAACCCCACTTGTTTCTAAAGGAAAGAATATTATGTTGTTTAAAATATTTTGTCAGACAAAAGTGTAATTGTATTTTTTTGCAAGCAACTTTTGAGATTTCACTCTTCTGTTACTAAAAATGTCACAGTTCCATGTAGAAGACTAAGAGGAACAGCAGGAAAAACTGTTGCTATTTGTGATGTCTAAAGATAGAAAGTTAGAGCTATCTAGATAGTTAGATGATTACATGAAACTGAATGAGATCCTCAAGACTTCCAGGTAAGTACAGAAAACAGTGGTTATATAACCTCAGAGAAATTAGTCAGTATGAAAAAATATCTGTTTTTCACTCTGGGTGAAAAGAGAAAGCAAATGGGATATTCCCAAGCTTTTTTCCCTGTCTTTCAAATTGCCCATGTTTTTCATAATGTCCAGAGCAGCAGACATTTCTGGCTACAGATCTAATTACATCTATTCAGGCATTACCCACAACATAAGATTTAACAAAGCAAAGGAGCTGCAGAAGGGAACAACTTTCCCAAAGCCTGACTGTGTTAGTGGATGCCAGGACTTCTGGGAGTCCTGAGGTTTGATTTTTTTACCCAGGAACATTAACAGGTATCAATGGGTATGATCTTACCACATCCCCCAGAAAACCAACTGTGTCCTGGGCTGCATCAAAAGCAGCATGGCTAGCAGGTTGAGGGAGGGGATTCTGCTCCTCTACTCCACTCTGGTGAGACCCCCCACCTAGAATACTTCATCCAGCTCTGGGGTCCCCAGCAAAAGAAGGATCTGTTGGAGCATGTCCAAGAAGGCTATGAAGACTATCACAGGACTGGAGCACCTCTCCTATGACAACAGGCTGAGAGAGTTGGGGTTGCTCAGCCTGGAGAAGAGAAGGCTCTGGGGAGACCTTATAGCAGCTTTCCACTACCTGAAGGTGACCTGCGTAATGCTGGAGGGGAAATTTTTGCAAGGACCTGTAGTGATAGGTCAAGGGGTGATGGTTTCAAACTGAAAGAGGTTTAGATAATCTATGAGAAAGAAATTCTTGACTGTATGGGTGGTGAGACACTGGATCAGGTTGCCCAGAAAAGTTGGAGATGCACCCTTCCTCTAAGTGTTCAGGGCCAGGTTGGATAGGCTTTGAACAATCTAGTCTTTTGGAAGGTGTCCCTGCCCATGGCAGGGGAGTGGATCTAAATGAACTTTAGGGTCCTTTCCAACCCAAACCATTCTCTGATTCCAGAATCTTACATCCCTTTGCAGTTCCCACACGAGCTAGGATTGGTATGGTCTGATTTGTGTTTATGTGGCTGGAACTACATGACTTGGCTGAAAAATAGCTTCTGGAAAAGTTAAGATCTGGAGACAATCTGGACACATCTGATGATGATAAACCATTATAACAAATGCAACATAGGGAATGATCTCTTCTTACTTGAAGCAAGTCAGATATCTAATAGATGCACAAAACTGGGTGCCCAGAACAACAAGAATATTTTCTTTAACCCAGTCTCTTTGGAACCACAGACCCAAAACAACGGAACACTTTTCTTGAAGAAAGTAAGTACGAAAGGCTAGACAGGCAGTACCAGAACCACCAAAGGCACTAAGTCACAAGTCCATGACCTCAGGCTGCAGTAATGGAAATGCTCCATGGCCACAGATGCACAATCTTGACATGTCTACTGACTACCACACAGCCAGTAACAATGAGCTTGCAGCTGTGTACTTCAAGTTAAATTTTTATCGTGAAGATCTATCTAGTACTTGACAGACAACTAAGATAATACACATCTCCATCTCACAGAGAACCCAAACTTTCAAATTTCAGTGACACAGTGTCAAAATAGATTCAGAACAAAGTTTTACAACATCTACATACAAATTCAGTATTCTCACTTCTGAAATCAACATACTACCTTGAAATGAAAAGGAACATGTAACTTCTTTTTTTACCTGATTCTTTGACTCCTCAAATCTTCTTTTTGGTAAACTCTGCTAAAAAATTTCAAAAGCAATGTACGAACTGGAAAGAGGAGATTCCTTTGCTGGTATAGCGTATATACTGCTTTTATCAAGGGTTCTGTTGCCACTAGAAAAAAAAGTATAAAAATCTGAAGTAATACTACTTAATCTTCTGACTTTACACATACACAGAAGAGCTATTATCTTTTATCTACAGCTGTCTACATTGAACCCCAGAGGAAAGTACTAAAATATTTTAAAGTAACTACAGGACTGACTCCTAAACCATTGAAACAACACCTTCTGGTGTAGCTTGTGAAAAAGCCAGACAAAAGATGAGAAACAACACATGAGTGAAAACTTCAGAACTTCCTGAAGACAAAACAGTCCACAGGTTGTGAGGCAGTTGAGAACCAATAAATCCCTGCTTTCCATAGCTATCCCTTTCCCATAGCTATCTTCCACATCCCTTTCCCCTAGACCAGTAACCCCACACCTGCATTCTCTTTACTCCTCACCTATGCTCCCCCAAACCTCAGTGTCACAGTGCCTGCAGTTCTCTCTACACTATCCCTTTCTCCCTGCCATACACACTAAGCTTATCAGCTCTCAAGTTACATTGGCTAATTAACCTCAAGAGGCCACTGGCAAGACCAACTCTGCAAGCAGAACTGCTAAATTCCACTGCAACTTCTCTTTCTCTGAAGCTACCACCAAACTTAACATATGAAAGCTCTGCCACTATGACCAAATCGGCTAAAACCAACCAGTAAATGCAGAGCTTATTATAACAGCCTGAGAAACAGACCAAACATTTTCTTTGGAAACCAGATTAAACCACTGGATGTAAAAATTAACAAAGCATGGAAAATATAAATATAAAAATAAATAAATATTTTAAGTGTGTAGTATGTTAAGTCACCTTCCAATAATTCTCTGTGACATGTTAAAGTGAAGCAGGTCCTACTATCTGAATTATTTCATATGAACTTGTTTCATATGAACAGGCCAAGTTTAAAAACTGAAGCAATTTTATAAAGTACTCTTACAAAGTAATACTTAAAAGGTCATTCTACAGACTTCCAAAATGCAGCAGAAGTACTCATGTTTTAAAATATTTCAGCTCTATCTGGCATATGTCAAGCCTCCTTCTGTAGTGACTAAGTGTGCTCCTTTCATTACCTAAAGAAAATGTATCAAAAATACAACTAGCAGAGAAGTTGCTGCTGCTGAAGTCAGATACCTGAGAAATGCAAAAAAGGAGCAGACCTCCTAATTAGAGAGCAGATCTAGAGTTTGATCTTAAGCAATGGAGAGAAATCTTCACACAGTACAGCTTCAAGCTCTTCTGGATATCCACAGAAAAAGGTGGATATGTGCATTTCACCCCAGAATAAATACCTACTCAAAATAGGCAATCTGGAAAAATGCAACCATGCTTGTGTAGCATAATGCATAGGAGGCTGATCATGGTTTTATTTAACCTTTTTCATTACCTCTCTTTTTTTTTTTCTATCTAGATTCCCCCTCTTTTGATTTCCATTGTGCTCAAAAATTTTTTTATTGTAATGGCTCATTTTTAATTTTGCATTGTCTTCTAAAAAACACATACCCTTCCAGCCCCTCTATCTTAGTATCAGACTGGTTTTAAACAAATTAGAGTTGAATTTTTTGCAGTATCATCTGACACAATACAGAGTACAAAATTTCTAGAGCAGAATCAAAAAAAAAAAAATCAGGGAAGGAAGTTTTTCTTTCACAGAATCACATAATGATTGAAGTGGGAATGAGCCCTGAGGTCATCTGGTTCAACACCCCTGCTGAAGCAGGATCAGCTAGATTTGGCTGCCCACAATCATATCCAGATGGCTTCTGAATATCTGTAAGGATGAAGAGCTCACAATCTCTCCAGGCAACCTGTGCCAGTGTTTGGTCACCCTCACAGTGCAAAGGGTGTTCCTGATGATCTGTCAGCATCTCCCATGTTTCAGTTTGTGCTCACTGCTGCTTGTCCCATCACTGGATACCACTGGAAAGAGCTTGGCTCCTTCTGCTTTGTACTCTCCCTTCAGATATCTACATGTATCAATGAGAACCTGAACCTTCTCATCTCCAGACTGAACAGCCCCAGCTTTCTCAGCCTTTCCTCACAGGAGAGATGCTACAGTGTCTTCATCACCTTCATGGCCCTTCGTTGGAATCTCTCCAGTATGTCCATGCCTCTCTTGTACTGGGGAGCCCAAAACTGGACACTTCAGGAACAGCCTCACCAGTGCAGAATAGAGGGGCAGGATCACCTCCCTCAACATGCTGTCCACACTCCTAATGCAGCCCAGGACACCACTGGCCTTCTTTGCTGCAAGGGCCCATCACTGGCTCCACCTGGACCACTGGCCCTTTACTGGCAAGCTACTTCCAGCTGGTCAGCCCCCAGCATGCAGAGGTACATGCTTGTTCCTCCCCAGGTGCAGGACTTGACACTTCTCATTGAACCCATCAGCCCATCAAGGCCATGTTTCCTCTACAGCTAGCAGATCAACTAAAATATGACATGTAGTCAAGTTTTCAGTACTGCATAAGAATTATCTTGAAGGGATGAGAGAAGCCATCTAAATAAAGAGACATAGATTTGTGAGATAACCAATTTCTCACTGAACCTTTACAGGATCAGCAGACAAAATCCATACATATTAGTCTTTCACAATTTCATTTAAACTTTCTTTAGAGCTTATTTTTTTCTCGATTCTAGAGGAAAACTATTGCACTAAAATGGCCACTTTGGGTAGAAAAACACAAACCATTATCTACTACATGGTAAAGGTTTGGCAGACCAAATTTAAAAAAAAAAAAATTCAACATTTTATTACAAGGAAAAGCCAGAAATATCTGACTTAACAGTCTAACAATAGTTTGGAAACTGCTTTCCTGAGCAGCAATTCCTCTGCTTTAGCTCAGTAGTGAGACAGGCTCTGACTTTGGATTATTATTTGCCTGAAGCGCAGATAGGAATGATTAGTTATTATCTCTGCCACCAGGGACATGGGAATAGACAGATTCCCAATTAAAATGGATTTGGAAGGACTAACTAATTGCTAAAATATATTTGAGGGACATTTGACATCTCTTCATCTTACAACTCTAACAATGAAATCTGTTGCTAAGGGCAAACCTTTTATATAAAACTGCTTGGTTGCATGGCTGGGGAATTCACTTCTATCAGACTGGTAAGCCACAAAAGACTACTGTCACTTTCAAATTTACTGAAAAATTCCCTTCTTAAAAAAGTCCTATTTCAATCACCTATTAGAAACTTCAGCCAAGGTCTCATACAGAATACAACCAAGTAGTACTTAGAAAGAGGAAAGCCAAAATACTGTACTGGTCCTGCAAGTCACAGCTGGAAAAGTTTTCTCTTGGAAAAGGATTCAAATCAAATATCTTGGTAAATATTCAACAGCAGCTTCTATTCGAACTACCTTGGCATTTCATACCATTACAGAACTAGAATGGCTACCTGACTTTACTCAAGCAAGTCTACCAGTCATGTTAAATGATTTTTAAAAAAGATTGGAACACAAAAATATCATGCACTTCTATGTTCTAGTAATCTGTTCTTCAATATAAAACTCATCTTCCCATTTATAAAAGTATCTCAAGAAGTAAAAACAGGTAGAAAAATATATTCATACTTTGCACATCAACATGAAAATAAGAGCATTGTTAAAAATAAAGTTATCAATGTTACACACCGGGATATTACCACAAAATTCTATTTAGCCCTATGACAAAATCCATTATGATGGAACAACTGAGGATAAACTGCAAGCTGAAAGCACTAGACTAACTCAAGCTCTTTGCCAGTGCATAATTTTGCTTTTTCAAAACTATTCATCTTACCTTTGTTCTGCTGTATTTGCATTAATCTCCAAGTCACACCAAGCAATCTGTTCACCTGTTTGCTATTCAGCTTGCTGCCATCCTGAAGGGTATCTGTCACAAATTTCCTTATCATGTCCAGCCAACCAGAGTCTGTCTGAAGTGTTGAAGTGCTTGCTAGTGAAACCATTATGTCACACAAGGTTAAGTTCAGTAAAAGATGGTCTATGTTGTTTGAGGATGTCATACAGTTCTTGCTGCTGAAGGGAAGGGGGGTGTGGAGAACAGAAAGATTCCAAAAAAATTGTTTTTAAATAAAAATGGACACCACCTGATACTCCGTGTACATACACTAGTGTTCTACATAGACTGCAAGGGTGCAGAATGATATCAGATCAGACTTTGCATGAATATAGCCTCACATCTGGGAGCTGAGAGGGGAAACAACCTGCTACTGGCCTCTACCAAAACAGAATTGGTGCATCCACTCTGACAGCTCATCAATGAAAAAACATGTAAGAGTTTGTCTTCTCCTGCTCCAGTAATGCTTTGCCATAGAGAATAGCCACTGTGTGTCCTTTCTCCCCTTCTAGCTGTGCTTACCCAGCCCTATAATACAACTCTGGAATACTGCCTGTAGATGGAAAAGTGTTTGAACTATGTTTTGATGTAATTCAGCAGTCAACTGAAGAAAACACGCAGAAATATGAAACCAGTGAGACTAACACAATCACCATTTAGTAACACGCAAATTCCAGATCGAGAGTTCAATTTAAAAAAAAAAAGTTCAAGGATAAAAAAGGAGTTCAATAAAATAATTTCTCTAAGGCAGCATTTCAGTTTCTACCAGAGGCTATCCAGACAACTTCCTATACTTTTACAAAAAACAATCAAAATTTTTCAGTGCTGTAAATTTTCCAATTCCTGTAAAAACTCTTCTACAGATCTTCAAGTAATACACAACAAAAAGTTTTCTTTTCCAACATTAAAAACTTAATACTGAATAAAGCATATGACTCATGTCTCACTTCTCTTATGAAATTAAAAGCCACTATATGACATTGATTTTATTCTTACCCTTTGAATGAATCTTTCTTTTTGTGTTTTACTGTTTCTTGTACAGAATAAGGAAAATGACGCATGAAGTGGTGCTTGAAATCAACAAGGTAATTCATTCGAAGCCATAGCTCCTGTTAAGGGAAACAGATGACAGACAGAAAACATGGTAGTAAGTGAAACACATAAACACAATCATTTTCCAAAATCAATTATTGGAATGAATGAAAAACAGGAACTTCAGCTTCTGTTTCCAAGTTTTTTATACATATTTACTTTTAGATGTTAATGTGAAATTCTGTGCATGAACCTGAAGGTCCACAAAACAAGGGAGTAATGTGAAAAGGCTGAGCAACATTTAATCCCAACTGGACCAGTATATTTTCTTATCACATACTAATGTAGATATATGCAGTATTAAACTCCGTTGCAGATTTTAACTGAAAGTGCTTTTATATCCATTTATCAGTACTTAGAGTGAAATCTGATTAACTTTGAGTGACTGCTCTGCATTTTCTATTCAGATATATTCCAATACTTGCTATCATCTTTGCCTATCATTTATGTACTTGTAGTTGAAAGCCCACTGACAAAACACTGTTCAGTAGAAAGATCATCCTTACAGAAAAGGGATTCAATATTTTAAAATAATTTTACTTTGTGAGTTAGCAGACAGTCACCATTCTACAAAGCCTCCAAAATAACTCATCACTTAAAAAGCCTGCACTGCTATCAAATTGATCGGGCAGAATAATCTTTTTGATATTCAACTATTAAGAACAGAGAATGGCCATTAAACTCTTTCAAAGATCAATAGCTTTCCACTAAGCATATTCAGAGTGGTTTTCCATAGTGTCTATAATAACCACTTTGGCTTGTATGCCCAAGGGCTATTAAATAAGCAAAGCTTTCATTTCCAAACTGAGACACTTGAATGCATTTTGTTCAGACACACTGAATCTATCCTGCAGACTGTATACGCTGAGTAACTTTAGTCTAATGTAATGATTCCACAGACATTCTCCAATAGTCTATGTGTTGGTTTTTGTTTAGCAAAGGGACCTATGGCCCCATACATAGGTAAAGCAAAGAGTTATCAAGACATTCCTTCCAACTACTTCCAATAGCCAAAAAGGAAATCATGTTCTGTTTCTAACTTGCAAAACCTTTGGAAGAACAGCAGAAGTTACAAAAAACAAACAAAACAAAAAGTAATTCATTTATCAGGGTAAAAGAAAATAATTAGGTAGAAAAAAAATCAAGGATATTTTCCAAAATGCTTATTGGGGTTTTGATTCCGTGACTTACGATCCTACCACACAGCAACATAGATTGCACCAGGCAATTACAACATCTCATACCACCTTTCTCTCTTACCTTTCCAAACATTTAGGGTTTGTTCATTTGCACCTACCCCTACAAAATTTTTCAAGACATAGGAACTAGGAACAAACAACTCCATTCTACACTTTAAAAATTTGTATTCTAGAGGTTATCTGGGAGACAAAATGCCCTCCTCTCCAATACCACTTTCAACAGCTTTCATGCTGCAGTCTGTCAAGGAGGATTCCTGGAGACTAAGTGAACTCCTTCTCAATTCAACAGATTCTTTTCTGGAGTAAGAGACTTAACAAAATTTAAATTTAAATTGTACTCCACACTGAGGCTTCTTCTCTCAATAAAGTATTTCCACTACTTTCAATCATCAAATTACTAGTTCATAATCAAAACAAAATGAATTGTCATCATCAGGCCATGGATCATTTCTCCCTTACCATTTTGTATGTTTCATCATGTCGCTTTGTGAGCTTCCACAACAAATGTATTATACTAAGCACTTGCTGCATAAGCTGCTGAGATTCTGATTCCAAAAGGTTTCCAAGAATGGGAGCTGATTGTGCAGGAGATGCTTCAATCCAGCACTCAATCAGTAATGGAACTATTATCTCAATAAAACCTTTTAAGTTTTCAGCCGAGGACAGGCCCTTTTCTGCACTGTCCATTACACTCGTCAGAGACCTAAACAAAAGCAAAAAAAGATAAAAAGATAAAGATCACACCTTTAAAAACAAGATTACAGTAAGACCATTTTCCTGCTTTCTCAATAACAGGAAACATTACATTTTAACACATCACTTTTGCTGGCTTTCTTGCTAGATATTTCAGTATGGACCAAAGGGAGTTCAAACCACATACAACAAACCTGCTCCAGAGTCTCCCTGCAAGTTTGTGGGCTTCTGTATTAACGTCTTAGATTTCAGTATTTCTTTCCCCATTGTTATATGTAAAGCCTATTAAGTGGAGAAATATGATTTGCAATATCATATCATCTTCAGCCAACAGGTGGGAATTCACCGTACTCAGCACAACAAAATACAAAAAAATCTTCTAGTTTTAAGACCCTTGAAGCAAAATAAGGAAATTGACTACAAGGTATTGTCAAATGCATGAGGTTTATTACAGTTAATAACCATCTCCAGCTACAAAGAAACACAATGGTTTTCATATTAATAGAGGGGGAAAAAAATTCCGCAAAAAATACAACTTTGGTTCCCACCTGATGTTTAGCTATAATGCTCTGAAAAGCAACTAGATGTATTATTAAAATGATCTGATAATGAAGCTAAACCAAAAACAGTTAAAAAATTAAGATATAGTTTAAATGGAAAGAACATCTACCAGAAATCAAGAAAACCAAGGACATTTTTTTTTCCACACTTAAAACACACTTTGTGTCTCCAAACGGTTCACCAGCAGATATGACCAAATCCTACTCCTGGATAAATTCAGGCAACTTTTATCCCTTTTAAAAAGAAGATTCTTGAAAGTAAATGCATATAACAGAAAATTTTATTCTGCCATTTCTCTCTGGTTGAAATTGGTCTCTCAACTGCCTAAAACAAACAAAAAAATCCCACCCCACAAAAAAACCCAGGTATTAACAAATTGTAAAAGGTACAGGAAGAAGGAACAAAACAGAAAGTGTGAGACAAATACAAGCTCTTTTTCAATGAAGACAAGATGGGAAGTTACATCTCCACAAAATAAAATGGACAAGTGGAAACATAACTGGTCATGAGAAAGAAAAAATTATCTTTAGCACTTACTGTAACTATCAGGTATCTTAAAATTTCATAAAGCTTAGCATTAACTGCAGCAACCAACATATCCAGTAAATTTAATGTGGTTTATTTCTTCCGTTTTTGCTGCTTTATGCCCCTTCTATGCTGCAGACACTGCAATAGACACCAGTTTCTTACAGACTATGAAGAGTTTAAGGTGAATGCTTCTTTTTTTAGGGTGAAGACTTTTCAACACTAAGTCATCTCAAGACACAGTAGACCAATCCCATCTTCCAATTATAACCACAATGAATTCTAAAGCATCACTGGACAAGCCAGTTGATACCAAGACTATGATTTCATTGAAAAAGTGAGGTTGTCCTGTAAATGCTATGCCATGACAGGATTACACACTCAGTTGAGAGTCTGAAATGTCAGTAATTGGCTGAAATAGCTCTGAAATAGTAGTCTTTAATAATTTCTCCTAAAAGAATACCTGGTATTACAGTAGAACTCTGGAATTCCAGCAGTTTATTTCTGGAACACAGAAAACTCCCCATTAAACAGTGAACAGTGCCTGAAACCTAAAGAGCTGACAACACACACGTGAAGATTCCTATAGAAATGTGGGAACACATAGGTGTTTCAGTACTTCTCTAAAATAAGGACTGGAAAAAGGAAGAATTCATGCCAAAAGGGATACTCCCTCCCAGCTGCTGAAAGCGTTTGGGTAAGAATACTTAGCACAGCTTTCATGTACTCTGGAAAAAGAAGCCCCTATCTCTCAAGATAAGACTATGCCACACATTCAAGGTTAACACAAAAGTGGTTAACAAAATCTAAGAGGCAGTAACAGATGATGACAAAGTCTTACAGCAATCTGTCCAGTGTCTATTTGACTAGTACAATATCATCAGAAATACAGGCTCACTGGAACTGGGAAGGTTTGATGTCAATTACTCTTTTTGTCACGTATCTGTTACCACTATTCTTTAACAGTAAGGTGACTCTTGGAAACACTGCAAACCATAATACCTGCCTATCAGTATGAAATGCTGTTGAGGGGAGCTACAACGTATTTTGTGTACCCCTTAAACTATAATTTTTCTTTTAAATGCCAATATTTTTATAAAGCAGGACCAAACAAACAAAAAATGTGTAAAGTATCTGCCATTTGACAGTAAGAAGACCATAGAAATTCAGAAAGTGTAAAAGAAACAGAAAATGAAGAAAAAAATTGTTGTTCTTTAAAATAGGAAAAGTCATTGGAAGTTTGTAAGCTTTTATGGCTTGCAGTTTAAGCCAGGTTACTGTCCTCCTTGTCTGTGTGTACTGGCAATTGCAGCAAACACCAAGTGAACTGCATTTTCCATTTCTATCTGATGCACATGTCACACCATATACGTATTCATTGACTGTGCTTCATCATCCATTTCCATCTCTCAAATTTTCTTTGCTTTTCTCTGCAGCTTCATTTTGTCCATTCTCAGCAGAATCTGAAGGTCTACTGTTTCTCTTCAGCACCACTTCCAATATAAAAAGTTGTGAAAGCTTTCCATTTTTCCACACCTGAAATGAGTTTGATGCAAAAAACAGCACAGTCAGCACAGAACGCAGAGGATGCATTCTAACAATCTCCTAATTCACTGCAATCTTTAACTTACACACAATAGGAAGATCTAGCACACAACAGAAGATAATTTTAAGACTTGCATCATTCAATCATCCAGCACTCGAAGCTCAGAATCTATCCTTTTCATTAAATTTGAATACTGCAAACTGATTCCAAAAGTCTCTTTCCATAATCACAAGATTATCAATGAGGTGTCATCCCTACCCAACAGACTTGCAAGGTTAAAAAGATACAGGAACGTTAAAAATTTGGCATACTATTATGGTGTTTGGAAGTCTACTTTTTAAAGAACAAAACCAAAACTTACTTGCAGTATTAGTGATGGGGCCATCAATACACACACAATACTGCAAATACTTACTTATTGTTTGGTCAACTCATTATCTATAGTTAGGACTTGATTCTTTGTGACTTCTTTAAACACACACACACACACAGTCTTGCACCTTTTATTAGAACTAATTTCTGTCCTTGCAGCAGTGGCCACAGTAGAGGCCTGGGAATACCCATAAAAGGCCACAACTGGGATTGGAAGTGACAGAATTAAACACCTTTAGATTATTAAAAAATATTTCAGTGACAAATACAAAAACCACCACAGCAACTTTTCACTACTGGAATTTCACACATAACCACTAAAACAAGTTGCACTGGCCCTTTGTGAAACACCAATATACCAAAAACACACACAAATGCAATAAAACATGAACATTTTATTACCTTCTGCAGACGATCCTTCCCTTTTCTATTCTTCTGTTCTGTTGCCATCCACTTGCTTTGCCAGTCTCGCCTTGGATTCTAGCCATGTTTCCTTCTATTCTTCTGGCTCTTCCTCATGCTTGCAAACATCTTTTTGAAAGTATTTATAACCAGAAGTGGATCACGATGTTTCACCAAAATCTAGCTCCTCAGAAAAGCGGAATCCAGTTCAGGTGACACCAGATGTAAAGTTTATATTCCTAGACCTTGGATACAATGCACCTTGAGCTGTTACAGGGCACAGTATATCACACACTGCATATCACTCAGGGCACAACACAAAAATCCTCTGATATACAGTGGTCCACAATTGTGTGCAAAGATGGAGTCAATAAGACCATTTTGGGCTCAGCACTGAGCCCCTCCCATGCCTTAAGTGGGCTTCACCAGTCTAGTTTCCAGATAAAATTTTACCTGCAGCAGAGATTGTTGATCACGACTAAACACCCATGCTAACAGCTACTTTTGTGAGAATAAGCTGCCCATTTTACTTAGTTTAGTATGTTGCCTGTATCTACCACAAGTAACATTACCTACAGAGAGGAAGCCTAAGAGAACAGTAACAGGTGGTCTTGTCTGTCTCTCCACAGCAGAGAGAAAATTCAGGCCAACACCTGTGGTATTCAAAGAGAACACCTCTCCTTCTGCACTTCATTTATTCAAAGATAGGAGAGAGACACAGCAATGGATTAGGCAGTGGGTTTTATAACCTTTTTTGCCACTGATGTCCCAGATGAATTTGGTATAACCTCTCATTTGGTCTTCTCCAGCAGTCAAACAAGGATTGTGGTTTCTCTTCAAATCCCCTTGGTATGTACAGGTAACAACAGAGCTGTGTAACAGCTAAACTGCTTCCATTTTTCAAGTCATCATTCCACGTCTCCTACCAACAGGTATGTAACATCTATAGTAATGCATATACACGAGGATGCCAATGTTTAAAAACCCCCATAAAGTGGGGTGGAAGGTTCCTCTCTAGTAGGTGAATCAGAAAGGAAGAAGAGAAATAAAAACAGTTGTTTATTTCTTCCTTAACTTCAGCTCACATCTGTTTAGAGTACTACTAAAACCCACACAAACCGTTCTGTGACTCAGCACACTACACTTTCTTCCATATTCATCAGCATGTCTCAGACGAGACATCTTTTATCCATAGTGAAGATACAAATCCGTGAAGAGATTAAAAATATCTCGAATTGGAAATTCAGCAGAACTTCATACCACCAGACACTTCTCATCATGCTGCACTTTTTAAAAGGAGCTATAGTCAAAGAAAATAGACTTCTCAGCTTGTGACAGACTTTTGAAAGTAAAAGGACAAAACACCAGTAAAATCCATTATCACAGACAAGCTTACATTTAATTTAAAGAAATTTGCCTGTTTGCCCCTAGGCCTGTTTGATATCCTGCAAAAACCTGCAAGTTGTCAGTTTGCATTCCAAAAATACCCTAATAGAACTAACCATCCAAAACCGTTATGAATAGCATAAAAGAAAGCTTATATAATGGGAAAGTTCACGACAGACACGTGTTACCTGCTAAGTATTTTCATATTTTCAAGCCTGTGCAGTAAGACTGCACATTACATTAAGTGTCCTAAAATATGGCTAAGGGACAATCCCACAACAAAAAAAAAATGAAACTGTGACACACAGCTGACATTAATTCCCAAATTAGCTAACATTTTCTCACCTCAGTCTAAATGATGAGTTGATCTTTGGTCGTAAGCCACCATTTTCAAACAGTTGTATATGTTGCTGATTATTTGCATGGAGCTTCCAACTTATACATACTGGGTTCCTCACAGAACGAGGGCTGTCCTTTTGCTCTTGAAGCCCTTCATCCTCTGTTTCACTGGATCCATCTACCACTGCTTGGAGAAACTTTTTGAGCCTGGTAAGTACATTCAACCTCCACTGCTGAGAAGTTACTCTGCGATTTGGGTTAACAGAGAGCATCCAGGAAACTTTGTCCCTGCTTTTCAGTCTTTTTGAAAGTTGCTGGTGAGAAATAAGCTCTACAAAATTCTTCAACAATATAACGCTGCGGTCTGTAAGAAGAGCTGGGTACGCTTCCAATAAAACGTCCAAGACTTTCAATGAATCTTCCTGAATTCCCTCACTGATATGAGTCATGGCACTAGAGAGATGGGCACTTACCAAAGGGAAAAATGGAGCAATCTGTTCCGCTCTTATTTTTGAAGCCAAGAACTGCAGCAGGTGAACAGCTGCTCTTCTGACACCAGAATCTTTGTCTGTAAACACAGCAGCCACCTCACTTATTATACTTGAAAGGTGTGCATCAATTAAAACTGGATACTGAGTCAGGAGTTCTTTGAGTCCAAGAAGTGCATTATGCTTAACCCCAGGACTATAGTGATGCATCTGTGAAAGCAGGTCCTAAAAGGAAAGAAACATATATACTTGCTATCATTATTATCTGAAGCTCTTTAAACTTCCCCCAGCTATTTCCAGCATGTTTTCCTTAAACACTGAAAATATACAGACTCTATTCTTATGATGTACTGTTGCTTGTAACAGCAATGTATGTTCTACTAGTTTAAAGCAAAACAATGAACAAATCATCAGGATTCAATGACAGGAAGAACAAGATACTGCAACTTGTCCTTCAGGTCATTAGATACTCCTCATTCTTAAGTTTATGGTCACCCCTACTGGCTCAACAGAGGGATGACCAAAAGTAAGTCATTTCACTCTTGTCCTTGTAAGTAGAACTGTGAAATCTCAGGCTCAACTGCTTTCTTCAGTTGAAGCAGAGAGCTGCAAGAGACAGAGGACAACACAAAGGAAGGAAAACAAAACCACTCCTTAAAGAAATAAAAGATTCTTTAAAAACATCATTTCAGGAAGTTGACTTCTTAAAACCCTGTCTTTAAGCCATGATCCAAGATTTTTAAAAATCAAATGTTAATCCCAGATACTTAAATCAATGTGCAACTGGCTCTTCATACTGATGAAAAACTTTCCCTTGGGTTACATGCTGGTCCAGCAAACAGAGTCATTAAATTAATGGGTCAGACTATTGTCAAGGTCAACAAGGCTCTATTCAGATAGCCTGTTGGACTTGTTTTTTTTAAATAAATACTTTTTCCTAAACATTGTAAACCTAGATAAATGACAAGTAATTTTGCTGCAATTTCAGAATGTAATGTCACACTATACCTTGATGTTAAGTTTTCTATTTTGTGTAGGAAGCACTCCATCTTCTTTAAGCTGCTCGGGAATTTGTATGGCCTTTGTTTTGAAGGTAGTATCAGTTGCATTCTCTAGTTTAGGCTTTTTTTTCCCAACTTTAAACTTCACTTTCTGGAAATCTTCCTGATGTTTCCTTTTTTTAGTCATTCTGATTCTCTGCAAAAAGATATTCAAAATTTTAGTTCGATTAAATAAACAAAAACCCCAATGTTTCCACAAAAGTGCAGCAACATCCTAACAAAAGCTACTGGGTTTATTCTTTTTCTCTATGCATAAACTAGTGCCCACTCTTAAGATTAGGTGCTAGACTAAACAGTCATGCAGACTGATTCTCTGCAGCTGTTTTTCTAGAAACAGAAAACATTCTGCTGCTCCTTTGGCTATCTTTGCTTTGAGAACTGCTTTACTGAAAAACATCACCAAAATATCTGCACCTGCCGCTGCTTTATCAGATTTAAGTTGCTGATTTTTTTTTGTTTCAGAAAGTTCCTGCTAACAAAGCAACTTTATACATAACTGATTCTTGTCAAGTTAAGGAGCTCAGCGAACTGCTTCATTTCATTTGTACATTGCTTACCAAGTCCATCACTAACAGTACACAGACTGCTCAGGTACAATCATGGGTTTAATCAAGCCTTTACCAACAACAGCAGGGCACAAGAAACTTAAGAAAACTTGCAGTATACACTGAAAAATCCAGTCTGTGCGTTTAAAAATGGTAACTGGAAGAAGGGGGGTGTGAAGGAAGAGGCTAAATGGGCACACAGAGAGAGTAAGTAAAAAGAGACTGAAAAACAAAGCCATATTTAATAAGGCATAAGAAATAAGGTAGTATGAGTCACTGTACTTATAAGTTGCAGACAAACTAGAATAGAGGTACAATAACCAAAGCAAATTAAAACCCACATAAGTTTCTAAATGGCTTTTTGGCTTTGATTTATTGCTTGAGTATTGAAGCACTCTTACTTCTACCAGGTTAAAAAAAACCCTCATCAACACACCAAAAAACCCTACAAACACTACACCACAGGATCCCTTATTTAATCTTCTGAAAAAACAAAAAATACTCCAAATGAAAACCCCAACAATACAGCTGACCAAACTCAGAAACTTCTAAATTACATATCCAGACAATTATTCTTTTCTAGTGGATGTGATCTTCATTCCCTCTAGAATTCTGGAAAATAGAATTCTGCAGCCAATTTCCCAATGGACTTCATGCTGAAATTTAGAATATTTCACACATACATCATCAATATAATAATTCAACAATGTTTTTTAAATCAAACCGTCATTTTCTGTTCTTTTAAAACAATTTAAACAACTGATTACACAAACATTTGACTACAACTGAATTTCTCCTTTCCACATGCTAGCTCAAAAAGTTATATGCAAGACCACTTTAACTGAAGTACAATTTTAGCATAAGTAACCTATCAACTCAAAAGGCTTTTAAAAAACTTGGGGCTTGGTGCCAAAAAAAAGGTCCTTTAGTATCCAACTATAACAATCCTGGTTTTATAAGCTTTTGATTTTTACCACACACAACTTTTAGAAAAGAATGACCAGATTTTTCACTACTTTATATACAGAAATAGCTAGAAGTTTATAAAGCTATTTTTCACTTACAAAACTGGCTTTAATGGAGATATCTAGAAAGCCTCACTCCACACGGCAAAACGTTTGGCTCCCAATTAGCATTAATAACTTCACAATAGAGGTGCACACACAGCTGAACAAAATCAATAAAGTCTTCTAAAGGATGAGGCTTATAAAATACCCTTTCTCCCACTAAAACAAAGCAGCACAGTTTACCTTGCAGTACGTATTCTGGAAATAATTTACGGATAATCTAAACCTATCGATTTACAATTCACATGTAACACGCAAAATCAAGACGTAAAAGTTACAAAACTCAAGCAAACACCACAGAGTCTGTGACATCTGGCAAAACCGTACACAGCCAATGAAACTATGTAAATAATTTTTCATTAACAGTCTTGCTGAAAGAAAACCTGTTGCTATTTAGTTCAACAGTATCTGGTGAGGAGAGACTGTGGGAGCAGACCGGGCCTGTTTGGTCTGGAGAGGGCTGAGCGGGTAACTCATCAAGGCATGTAAATATCTCAAAGGCAGATGCCAGGAGGATGGTGCCAGGCCCTTTTTCAGTGGTGCCCAGTGACAGGATGAGGAGCAAATGGCCATAAACTAAACTATGGGTTTCACCTCAGCATGAGGAAGAAGTTTACAGTGAGGCTGGCAGAGCACGGAACAGGCTGTCCAGGGAGGTTGTAAAGTCTCCCTCTCTGGAGGTATTCCAAACCCACCTGGACATGCTCCTGTATAACCTGCTCTAGGTAACCCTGCTTGGCAAGGGGGGTTGCACTAGAACTCTAACTAATCTGTGATTGTATTTTCACTTGGCCCTCCTCCAGCCGGGCTGAGCTAAGTGCATCTAATCGTTTATGCACTAGCGTGGCTTTTACAACCCAAAACATTAAAGCAACCTCAAGCTTTCTTTAACATAAAGCTGCACTCCGCGCTTTTTAGAAGCCACCGGAGGTGTCACTCAGTCACCCAGGCAAAGGGGGGGGAACCAGAAGGAGCGACCACTTCACCTGCAATTTCACTGCAGGGAAGGGTCTGGGCAAAAGGCAGCTCGGGGGTGAGCCTGTAGACCCCTCCAACTACCCGAAAGGGGGCTGGCAGCGGGGGGGTGGGGGCGGCCTCCTCACCCCCAGCCAGGGCGAGGGGCTCAGGGGGCGCGAG
>VXBX01005702.1:287268-306736 GCA_013400415.1 Scytalopus superciliaris
TGGCACGGCACGGCACGGCACGGCACGGCACGGCACGCACAGGGGGTGTTTGCACAGCCGGGCCCAGCAGACACAGCTGCAATTTACACACTTTAAACTTCTCATTTGCTGGCAGCCGGCCCACGAACACGCCTCTCCGTTCCCCCTTACCGCCCTCTGTTCTGCACCCTTCTGTTAAAAATCACTTCCTCAAAGCTCTCATTAAAAGGTATGAAAGCTTACAGAAAAATTCATTTTCTCTTGGTTTAACTTTTCCTCCTATTGCTTAAGTTTTAACTCTATAAATTTTCTTGTTAGTCTAGATGTCTACCTTGCTGTTACTATGAGAGACCAAAACATAGGATATAAAATACAGTCACCAGCATCGCTTAAGCATCATCACTGAAGATAATCCCTTTTTCCCCTACTTTGGAATACTGGCACAAACAAAACATTAAACTCTGTTTTCCATTAGCGTGAGAAAGTACCAAACCATCACAAAGCAGAGGCAGACACAGGACAAAACAACACAGTGCTTTTTCAGCCCCTATTTGCATCAGGAGGGGAAAAAAAAGGAAAGGAAAAAAAAAAAGGCACGACAGCAGAGGCTCTGTTAGGCTGTGTCCTCTGAAAACATTTCCGGAAGCACATCCTTCATGACTCCACACAGCTCAGGTTCCTCAGCTGTGGGTGAGAAGCGCAGCAGCCACACACTGCTCAAACCATTCAGGGGGCTTCTCTTCTGCACCGTGCCCCTCCTGCACCCAAGGGGAAAAAACACCTCAAATTCAAGTTATTTCGACTCAACTTTATTTCCACGAGGAATGATTCCACAGCAAGGGGGAAAATAGCTGGCCCAGAGATGGCCATTTGCAACAGCTGAACGCTCTGATTTTATTATTTTAGTTCATAGAATGTCCTGCACTTTGAAAACAAACAGAACAAGAAAAAGATGTTTCTGTTTTTATTTTCAGAATTCAAAATTTTCACCTTCATTAAGCAGGTATTAACACTGTCCCTAGATATAGAGAGTAGATGAACTGTAAGAACTCTGGTCCTATCTCTGCTTCTGACAAGAACAGATTTAGTTGCATTCCAGAAATCCTTCACAGTTTCTTTAAAAGTGTTTTGTGTTTTAATTTCTTTGTCAGTGAAATGTTTTCCTTCCCGTGTCTGTCCATAGAATAAAACAAATAAATTTTGTTTCTGCTTTCTTTGTTACCTTAAGTTTTACTGCATCTTGCATTCCATGACGTGAAGATGTGAAACCATCAGGATGAGGATTCTCAATTCCCTCCAGATCTCCAAAAAACTGTAAGTTAACATTAAAAGGTTCATTTGCCATCTGGCCCCAGCATGTCTGTATTATACCAGCATTTGGCTGCAAAGCTGAAGAGCTTTAATTAGAACCACTGAATGCTACCCAACATCACAAGCAGGAAGCGAATTTTAATTACAAAATGTAGGTTTAAAAAATATTTTTTCCCAAGCACACTAATTTATAACCATCCAAAACTTTTTTCCACCATCCTACAAAAGTAGAAGTCATTAATATATAGACCTTAACATTCAGTCAAAACCACTAGTACTTCAGTTGGAAAAAAAAGCTCATGTTAAAAGAGCCTGAAGGACAGTATAAGCCAGTTTTCATTTCATTCTCATACTCCTGGTATAAGAGAAGACAAAAGATACTTTTGCTACCACGTGAGTGCCTCTTAACCAGAGTCTAGGTAGATCTCTTGGGATGTATCCCTAAATGTGCAAGCACAGCCAACTTCTATTGACTTTGTTAAAGCTTCCAGGCTTTATCTAGGCTCCTTAAACTGGCTATAATCCAGGCACTTCTCAACTCAGAACTAGACTGATAGCACTGACTTTTTATTATTATTTTTAATCTTTGTTTTTAAAAAATGTGGAGACCTATTAAAAACCCTTATAGGGAGAAGGGGTTTGATTACAAAAAATTTTGAGGCCCAGCAGCAACAGGGAATAACTTCTGAGTATTTGTTTTAGGATTAATTTGCCATTCTGCTGATAACTCTTTGTAAAAGCATCAACAATAAGAAGACATCAGACTGTCAAGATACCTAATGTATTTAATGATATTGAGAAACACAAGTTACATGTTTTAAAAGTATGTTATCCATGGAAAAAAAAAGAACATGAGCTTTACAACCCTTCCATAATACAGAAATTTTAGCTAGATGGAGAAATAAATAACAAGAATCTCAAAACCAAGTTATTAATTTAATTAAAATAACACCGTACAAAACCTTAACATAACAGAGTCAACTCTGCTCAGCTTGTATTCAGTAAAACAACAAACTTACCGAAAGTACACATGGCTATATTAGCTCCATTAACCACCATGTCACTGTGTGCTGCCGTTGCTTGGTCTCCTCAAAGTTCCACTTTCAGCCAGCATCCTTATAACATTCGGAATATCAATTCCTTAGTTAAAGGCAAAAAAACAAACAAAACCAGAAAGTAAGCAATTTAATCATAAAATTAATTTAAACCCCACAATTTATACTGAAACATTTCGATGCTGAGGTGAGTTTGGATCTTTCCTTATTAAATGAAAAACACCATAACTGTTAGCAATCAGAATGTGCCTGGAAACTATAACTGTATATTGCTATGAATAGCTGCACTGCTTCAGTCAGAGTCTGTCTTGCCCCTCTACCCCAACTTTCAAAGATCTGCAGCTGATAATCAGGAAATCACAACCAGAAGTGCTTGATTTTATCTCTGTAACAGTAAGTTAAAGTGTCCTCCTCTGAACACAAACAAGAAGGCCATGTTGCTTTGATGAAACTAATGTCCGTGACTTTAGGAGGGTGAGAGGACAAGTAGAAGAAACAGGGGGGCTGTTTAAGTGGCAATAAGAAACATTCAGCACCAATAACCAGATGCTAAGGGAAGAGTAAAAGCAGGGCAAGTGTGCCTGATGCTTGGTGGGGTGTGAGAATACCATGTTCCCCTCATCTCAGATAATCTTCCACTCAGGAAACTTTCTGAGGACAGTCTGATGTGGTAAACCTTTCAGTGGTGCTCTTCCAAACACTTGCCCAGTCTGGGCCAGAGGGCAGAGACAAGGAAATGTAACATTCTTCTATCCACAGTATCCTTTTGCTAGGAGTTCCACATATCATTCGCCTACTACTGCATTAAGAACCATCTCTTTTTGTCCATTTTGGACTCCCATGCTACTCCCAAGTTTTTATAGGAAAGTACAGAATCCTGTCTGTCATTTTCATCCACTCATGATTTTACAAATCTCTGTTGCAGTATCTTAGTCATCTCTTTGCCAGGACAAAAGGAGTCCTAGCTTTCTAGTGCATCTACTTCTATGGAAGTTATTCCTGTATTTTATTGCTGTTTAGAAACCTTTTGCAGCAGCAAAGTCCTTTATCTGAAATAAGGGAAACCCTTTACTCTGTGCCAGGTACAGGCAAAGCATGAGTTTATACAACAGCAAAATTACTTCTCCCATCTTTATTTAATTCTTTCCTTAATTCCCTGTATTCAACATATTCTTCTGACTGACAAGTTGGTACTTCCACAGATCTGATCAGGAGCTTTTGAAATTTTTTAGGTCAACCAACACTTCTAACTGGTTCAAATTCAACAAAATTTTGTCATGCAGATACCTATCCCTTTTTCCAGTTCATTTGTGAAGATATGAAACAGCACAGGCCCACAGTTCTCTGCTGGAACCTCTTTCATTGTAAAAGATAATTGATCATTTGCTATCTCTTTATTATTTAAACAATGCAAAGATTTCCCTCTTTTACCACAGCCAGTTAGTTCCCTTAAAAGACTCTGATTAGTCAGAAGCTTCTTGGAATTCTAAACAGACTATATGAACTGGATCACCTTGACCTGCCTCCTTTGCTGACCCTTTCAAACAAGAGCAAACCACGTTTGTCACCTACAAATTCTCGGGTTCTGAAGGAAGCTTCATGGGAGAATTATCTTAAACATTTTGATCTGGAGGAGAAGAGTTCTAACAGTTTACTACTTTGCTCTGATTCATTGTTATTTTTGTGTTCCTGTGCAAATACAATTCCTTCAGAAACCAGTAAGTAAAACTTTCTTCACTGTTGGTATTCACAACACCACCATTTCTCCACTTACAACACAGACAAATGATTCTGCTTTTTTCGAATAACAATATGCTTGGGTTTAGTTTACAGTCTCTCACCATGTAAATGTTACTATACCCAAACAAGGAAAGAATTTCCAAAAAATTTGGCAATTATTAATGCCATTATAAATGCAGACATTTTGAATTACCATTCCTAAACTGAAACCTGCAAAGATTAAAGGGGGGGAAAAATTAAGTTTCTTCAGCCTTCCTTAATGCCTCAAAGTTCTTCGACCCATATAAGCCCTCATTATTTCACAGAGCTAACAAAATATGTTATGTATATTTTTATATATTTGTGTGTGTGTGTGCATGCATTTGTGAATTACCTCTGAAAGCTGGATTTGCTGCTGCTATTTTGTGCAGAGTAGCAGTAACTTCCTCAACATTCATATTCCTTACACTGTTCAAAAATTCGTTCATGACGTTTTTCTCATATGCTGTGTCTGAGGACCCAGTTGAAAAGTTCAGGGGTTCATCTTCTCCATTTGCTGCTAAGGACTGCTTAGCTGGTTGGCTGCTTGAATAGTCTTAAAGAAGAGAAATACTGGTTTTCAGTAAGAGAAGATTCTGAAGAGCCTTCATTAGGTGTTTCACTAAATAGGGCTTTTCAAAGCAAGTGTTTCCAGTCTGGCCCAGCAGTACTGCTGGTAAACTTCACATCTGCCTGCTACATTTTCAAACAACCAAGAGTCGGGAATGCTTTCCATTTACAGAAAATCCTGAAGAAACAAGGGTGGAGAGGTAGGTGAAAGCTACTTGGATTATGCTTACAAAAAAGGAATAAAAGTTTCAAATCTCATTTATTGTAACTCACTGAGATCTTTATTATTAGCATTGTATTAATTGAAGTTTTCAAAAGCTAAACTTCCTAGAAAAAACAGAAAATTGACATCACACAGAAAAAAAAAATCATACAAAATAACTTCACTAGTATTATGGGTATCTTGCCTTTTCAAGCATACAAGTGTACTTCCTATGTTTGAGAAAAAAAGCCATTTGTTTATATCAGAGGGAACTGACCTCAGAGAAATCCAGGATTCTTTGAAAAAATTAATCTGAAGTAGCAAAGTCAAGCAGTTGCAGTGTTCAGGTATTATCCATCCAATAAACATAACTCTTTCCACTAACATCTCGATTCAACTAGACGTGCAGTAAGCATCTTCTCCAACAAGAAGAGAAAGAAATATGGGGAGGGGAAAGAAAAAAAAGCCAGAGAAACTTGGAGTGTCTCCTTAGAAACAGCTGCCTCTGAACAGAAGAAAGAGTTGACACTAACTTAATTTCTCCCCAGATCCCACAGTTAAGTAGGATCAATGATTTTTAATAGTCTTCCCTCTGGTATTTGTAGAGGATGGGGAAAAAAATCCCCCAAACTATTAATTTATGCTACTTGACTCTGGTTTTATTCTGCTCCTAAGCTCTGCTTTTAGAGAAGCAGGAAAAAAAGGCTTAGTACAACTTTGCATAAAGTTCAGTGTTAAGATCAAAGCACATTAAAGATTTCAAAGCCAACAGTACCAGTATCAGAGTCACTAACATCTGCTGAAGTCAGGTCAGACTGTTCTGTGGAATATTCCAATGCTGCTTCTCCATTATACTCAACATCTGAGAGGTCCTACAAGTTAGGGGGGAAAAATAAAGGATGTGTTCAAAATGTCATCTGGACAACCTCTTGAAATTATGAACTACTATATTTTTAATGATCACAAACCAAATAAAAGACCTGTGTTTCTGATACCAGATCTGAAAAATCAAGTATTTCTTTGAAAATCATAAGGCTGCTAATAGACTTCTGTGTATACACACTGTCCATGATCGCTCTTTACATCTGAAAAGCTCATTATTAGGCAATGAAGTGATACTTATTGAGCCTAATTCTCAGCCTGCCAGGTCAAAGGAGATAGCATTTTACACACAAAACAAAAGGTTTAGCTACAAAATTACCAGTCGAAAGATCAAAAAAACAGTTTACAATAATAACAAGGTCTAATGTGGGAAAACATTTTTGTTTTCTACAACTGGTAAGTTAAAAGTTACTTCAGTTAGAACTTGATTGTTTTGTAACATGTCAGCAGCCTCAAAGAAGTACTTGAAACCTCCCTGTGTACCACCTATGTAAAGACAAGTCAGTGAAAAATAACAGCAGAGAGGGGAAAAACCGGGTTTGTAACAGTGGAAGAAGAAAGAGACCTCAAAGAGAACAGTCCAAAGAGTAGGACCAAAAGTTGTATAAGAAAGTCACTATCAATGATGTTTGATTACATGTGAATAAGGTGAAGGCTGGGAACAGAAACAGGATACAGAACAAGAGTGTCAGGAAAGTCAGTAGAGATGAGAAAAGCTTAAGTTAGAATTGATAAGGGGCAAAAATAGCAGAAAAATTTAGATGTAAGGACAAGCATGGGGAAATGAGACAAGATTATTTTTAGGTTCTATGAAAAAAAGTGCAAGCACCTTTGAACAAAAATTATTAAGACTCATCAAAAAGCTAAAAATTTTATCCTATCATTACTACAAAAATTCACATATTTAACAGGCAAAACTTACAACCCAGTCTCCACAACAATTTTGTTTCATTAAACTATTTATAACAATAAAAAATGCATAATCACAGGAACCTCCGGATTTGTAGAACAAAATCAAAACAAAATCTGCATTTACTTTGTTTGATGCAGCCTGCTGACGATATTCCACCAGTGCATCTGTAAGAGTCTGTGTAACTTTCAGGATAAATGAAGCATCATCTTCATTCAGTATCTCAAAACTTTGCTAGGGAAAAAAAAAAGAAACAAAAGCAATACAATAAAACATTTTCCCTCTGAAAGATTGAAGTGTCACAGTTTATAAACAAACCTGCAGGAACCTAATTTTCATTGTCTCTATCCTTCTGTCAGACGTGGCTGAAATTATAAAGCAAATACAGTTTTTATTTTTAATCCCATAAATTGGGGGTAGGGAAGCGGAATGAAAGAGCATCCTAACAGAATAAAGCTGCAGGTACCCAATAAAAAGGAACAACCCAAGAGTATGCCTGGAAATATAGAGAAGATAATGCTTTTCCATAAGCATTTTGATCTCTTCCCGAGATACCTGCATACAAATGAATATGTACACATTCCCTGAAGCAATGTAGGCATAACCCATTTCTCTAGGAAGTAGCAAAAAGCCAGAATGCTATTGAATGTAAAAATGCATGCTGCCTTGCCCTAGACTAACCTTCTTCTTCCCCAAAAGCCTAAGGAAAAAACAGTCTTGAAGCTGCGAAGCTCTAGTAGGGGACCAAATTCCAGTACCAACAGCCCTCACAGAGAGAGCTATGTGTCATCCTCCTCTCTGCATCAGTTAAGTCCTTCTGAAAACACTTGCACTGGGCACAATGTAACAGAACTGCAGCTCTGTCCTAACAATCCAATCTTCTGGACTCTCCAAACAGTGGAAAAAAGTAACAAAAACCTAGCATTGAGTTTGTATGTGACAGCATAACACTGGTTATATTGTATTTTTAATACTAATAGTATTTATCTCTCATGGTTTGCAGAATATATATTTAATGAAAATATTGTCAAAAGCTAGGTGGAAAAAGATTACGTTTGGGCAACAATATCTTTGCTATGAGATAATACAAGAAATATGATTATTTTAATGGCAAATCTCAGTATATTCTCACAGTATGCTCAGCATACTGATTTTCGCAATTAAAAAATATGCAGTATGGATAATTATTGAACAACTTTTCACAATATGAACAGGAAGGCCAAAAAAACGAGTCCAGAAAGACCATTTGCATCTTTTTTGCATCCACTACATATAAGAAACCTTTTGAATCCAGCAACAATAGAGACATATAATGCAGTGCATGACTGTAGATGCTGATATTAAACAATTTAAAAAAAACCTTTACAAAACAGAATGCTGTTCCAATCACATTCCCAACAGTTGTCTTTTATTCTTGGAGGACAATCATACTAAGCAAGAATATGCCTCAAAACAAATCCAGGTTTATTAACAAGGTGCAATCTTTACACCTAATAATTCCCTATAAAAAAAAGATGAAAAATTATTTTTTGATATTGCTGGTGCTTTTATTAAACTCACCATTTCTGTATGCAAGACCCTCTGGGGAGGGTTTGGTTTAAATACACAACTTGCATTTTATGTCTTAAAAATTGCCTTTTTCCTTTCTGCGTATCTCAGATATTTGTCTTCATTCTGCTTCCTTCCATTATTGAATTACATCTTTCCAAATTCCTCATTTGAAAATCATAGACCAGTTATGAAAAAAGGAGAAAAAAATTCCTCATTTTCGTTGATAGACATCTTGGTTTCTTTTTAAACTAAGTAGTTAAGGAGTGAAGTCAAGCTGCAGTTGAGAAAAATGCAATCATTTTCAATGCAAGTCATTGCCCTGACAGCCAACCAGTACTTGGGCAAAAACTATGTCTAGAAACTTGAGAATTGAGAGATAGCTACTGAGTTCAGTTACATTAATTTTATTCTGCATTCTGTCTTCTGACAAAATACACTGTTGGATTACCAGACTGCCTACATTTTAGATTTAGCAAAACAGTGATTTTTTTTTTTTAATTTTTTAATTTTTTTTCCAAAAATTACATTGCAAGGTAAGATTTAACACTCACCAAATAACCCAAAAGTTCTTCCTGACTAGTGAATTCTTCAGGATTTGCTGTAAATTCTTGCTGTTTAACATAAAAAAAAAGGTTCAGAGATCTATTATGTGCAGTAAATGTAATTAAACAGTAACAATTATGGTTACTCTAAAATTCTTGCTCTAAATGTCTCTAATTTGTATGAAATGTATATATAGCTTTTCATAGCAAAGTAGGAAAAAACCTTATTGTTAGTAGTTTTGCCTTAGTAACTTGTAGTTAATTTATTGTCAATAATATTACTCATTTGAATAAGCAAACACCACTTCAAATCATGTATTATTTTCCCAACTATTGGACACTGGAGCAACCCATTAACAGAAAAACATTCACCTTGACTCCCTTGTTTTCTTCCTGTGACTGTTTATTGGTCTCACACCTTAAAACAGAGTAAGTAAAACATTCAGTTGATTGAGCCATCAAAAATGCGTAGCCAACCAATAACTGATAATCAGTTTAAGCTCCTGACACACAGAACTGCACAATGAGGATCACTATGAGGGAGAAATAGACAACAGCATTTCCAGATGTGGATAGCTGGGCTTTTATTAGTTCCCTATTTTTAAAGTTTTCACAAACTAGTTTACTTTCCAGGTTCAGAACTGTTACAGTTATTTGAAAGCTAGATAAATAAACAAATGCAAAGATTCATAAACCTGGACTTGAATCTGGTTTCAATTGATCCTTTTCAGTAGCAGTAAACAAACAAAAGGTGTTCGTCCTCCACGTCTAAGAAAGACTGGTTTGAAGTTAAAAAAATTCCAGAGAATGTCATTAAGAGCAAAACTAAAGAACTGTCAGAACAGAAATCTTATGTTTGGGTTGATGCATGTATATTTTTTATTGAATGCTTTCCTGGGGTTCCTGGTCTTACACAAAGATGACCAATGCTGGAGATACCCTCCTCACACAAAGGCTGACAGCTCAAACTGAGCTTATAAAACTGTAAGACACTTAGAAGCAGCAACCAGTTTCACCATTTCAGAACACAATACTTCTTGTCCCTCCAAGAAATCTTTTGTAAAGACGAACCCAAATTGTTACAGCTATCTACTGATTGTCTTTCCCTCCAAAATCAGTTCATATACCACCCTAATCATCTGACATAAACCCATAGCAGAGGTGGTTTTAAACCATGAGGAAATGTTATTTTTGAACAGTTTGAGCAGCACATGATGATTATACCTTAAAGATAACACAGTTAAATACAAAATCCAGTTGCATCCAGAGCAAAATCTGAGGTCACTCTACATACACCAGGTTGTCTGTTGATGAGAGAAGTTTACAGCTAAGCACAATTTCAGAAGACAAGGATTTTACTACTAGGCAAATCCAGTGTAGACAGTTATCATCTACAATATTCTCCTTTATATAAACCCTTTAAACGAATTTGAAGGTGGATTTTTTGTTTCTTTTACCTTTCTGAGTTATCTTTGCTGCTTTCAATAGCCTTATTAGGTCCAACCTCCTCATCTGGTTTTGCCTGTTCTTTCTGACTTTTTCCCTCCTCCTCTTGAACATTCTTTTCATCTGAAACAATAAAAGCCATATATTAAGTAAAGTTTTTCTAATATTTTAATTTAAAAGTACTATTTGTTTACAATATTTTTAAAGATAACATCAATAAAACCTGGAGGTGGAAGTAAGGTATCTTGTGAAGAAATAAAATAAAAATTGAACCTAAAAATCAAAGATTTGGTTCAGCCATGAAGCACAAGTTCGTATTTCTGATCAGAAATATTCTGAGTGAGAGCAATTACAATGCAGTTAGACAGAATCCTAATCTCACCTCTGACATTAAGTCTACAACCAAGAAGCAACTTCTGAATGTTTCTTAAGTTTACACGGTGTTCACTGATTTTTATATTTAATTCTGGCTTTTATTTCAAGAAAATAAGCATTAATCAGATATTTTAGATGTCATTCAAAAAAAGACAAAATCTATCCAATTATTTCATTTTTATTCATCTTGTGCTCTGAACAGTCTGGCATGCAGCTGTTCCCAATTTTTTTCTTGACATTGAGAAACAGCTTATATGCACAACGAGTCTGTGCCCATCCTCCAAAAATGCACATAGTAAAAATTTCTAATTGTCAATCTTGTTTTGTTTCTGTTCTAAAGTATCCAGCAACGTTAAGTAAAACAGGACTGTTTTCTTTGCAAACACTGGGATTATTCTTTTCTCTGCCACAGACCCCAAGCGCACCCACACCCTGTGCAAATTCGCCTTCTATAGCTCAATTGTGGAAGTTATAAACAGGCACATACAGAGAAAATAATTCACACACTGGTGAAATTTCAAAAAAAAAAAAAATTAATTTTTCTTCTTACCTTGAACAGGGTCTGGCAGTCCCCCATCTTTATTTTTACTATCTGCTTTTTCTGCATTACTAAGCGATGCATCCATGTGCTGAACTTTAGCTTTTGAGGGGCTGTCATCTGCAGTAAAATCTAAACAAACATGCATAATGGACATTGGTTCTGAAAGTGCACTTCAATTTCAACTAGCTCGGTTTCTGTGCAATAGTAGTTACAAACACGAAGAATAATTTTATAAGCATTATTATGTGACAGCATATTAAATACAAACTACAAATTAGTAACAAAGTTTTAAATATTTTATACCGTGGTTATAATTATGTGCATTCATTTCTTAAAATATGTAAATATTATAAATGTAGAATGCCACAGTCACTTGAAGAATTAGACACATAAACCAACAGGTTACAGTCAAGAAATGTAGTTTGAATAGGACTCAACTTATTTCAAATGACTTTCCTAGATTCATAATTGCTATTTTTCCTCTTCAGAGTATGACACTGCTAACCTAGATCATCTCATTAGTTCTATTGAGGTATTTTAAGATACCATTTACATACTAATACACATTAAGTACATTAGTTTTAATCCAAATATTTGATTTTCATCCAGGTCTGAGAATGAGGGTCTCGTAGCCATTTTTAGCCCTTTCCTATAGTGGCACACAATCATACTGTCTGTCCATCTAGACCACACTGTACTACAATGAGGATTAAAAGATTAAACTGAGTGGGGAAGTCTCACAGATACCACATTCCTATAGTTTTGCATCCATGACTAATAAAGCAGGAAGTTTTCTTCCACAGATGAGCTCTATAGCTGTGCTCTAAGAATTCGGTGTGGCTTTCTGCACTGCAAATCAAATACACACACAGAGCTCCACCTGCTCCCTTTGCTCAGCTCACCAAACTGCTGGTGAGTAGCTGGCACTGCAGAGACTACATCTTTTTGCTACCAGGCAAAAAGAAATCATAGGTAAAGGATCCTGGGAAGCAAGGGGGACTGGAATAGAAAAAGGGAGAGAGAACAAAGCCTCTCCAGTTATGCTGACCATGAAAGAACTTCTTCATGCATCAGATTTTCAATATAACCTGTACAAAATGCCGCTCAGAACATTGGTGCACACAATTACTGACCAAATATTTCAATTTGTCCTTAAATCAACCTGATTTAGGTTAAAGGAGTTTACCCATATTAAAAATGACAATTTACATCCCACTGAGCACACTTACATTCTTGCCATCTCCTCCTCATTGTTGGAGCATCTGTAACAACCTAAAAATAAAACCCATTTAGTTAGTTATTCTGTGGATGAAGTTATTCCACAGATATTCCATCAGAGTTAATTTTTTTAAGAATATATAACCAGTAGTATAAAACATATATGTGTAAACTCCTTAATGGATATTCAAAATGGCAATAAGTGTCAGTTACCTGAACACTTATTTACCACAATTCAATTTCTGTTAGATCTTAAAAAAAAATACAAAAAATCAAATAGCTTGTTTCAGAAGATATAGCAGTAAAATTAAACCAAGTTATACAGGCTCTGTTTAAAAGTCCCTTAAATCAAAAATGGATTTGCTACGGATGTAATGAAACTACGTAGAAAAACAGAAAAGTCTACAAAATATAGATGGAACTAATTATTTCTATATCCATCAACATAAATCTCAAGTAAAATAAACAGTCGCAAGTCAAGAAGAAATTTAAGTAGCTCAAATGAAAAAGTTGCTGCCAATAGTCAGTTTTGTTTTACTTTTTAAGCAGAGGTTAAAAATTAAGGACATGCAGGCAGAAAGGATTTGATAATCTGAAATCTCTCCCTTCTACAGCATGGATTTGATCTTCCAATATTCCCATCCTTGTTTTTCATCACAAAAAAATAGGATCAGTGCAGGCTCTCATCCTTGAGCCTAGGCCTGATAGTATCACAGAAAGAAACATGGGTGTCTTTTCAGATGGGCAGGACACAGCCAGTTTTCACACAGGAGCCTTGTGAACTCCACTTGGAAAGGAGACATCTATGCACATTAAGCAGTATAGCAAGGGATCTTGTCAAGAAATGCTGCTTAACAAGCAGGATGCTGACAGACATTGAAGTTGATGGAGAAAAAATCAGGGTGTACCATAAAGAGCGCTGTGCACATCAATAAGCTTGTCATGAAGCACCATGGTAAGGTACAACTCAAGAAGGAACTTTGCCTGCCCAGATAAAGGTGTTGTAAGTACTACTGTGGTGTAAATGTCAACAGAAAGTAATATGAAGATACCTTCACGTGAAAATGCTTCTAAGGGTGCAGTTCCCCAAGAATTGAAGCTTATGGTGTGTCTGTGATGCCACGGCACTGCTGGCAATCTCTTATTGACCTGGAAATTCCCACACTTTCCTCTGTACTACCAGCAATTTCACCTGGGTCCCCCAAAAATTGCCACAAGGTGCTAACAAAGCAGAAACTGATTGAGAAAAGTCACATAGGTAGTTTCTAAGCAACACTGAAACAAGTTATTTCACACACACACACAACTGAAAATTGATTAAATATTAGCGTATATATATATATTTCATTATTTGTGCACTCTGGAAACATATTTCTGTAAACTCAGGTAGCATAAGTATTATTACAAACAAGAGAAATACTTATGATGGGAGTGACCAGTGCGAAATTGTGTATCCAGAATAATCCTGGAAGAATTACTAAAATGACTAAAAATACCTGTAATGAAAGTTTAAAAAGTAAGATTTTTCTACTATCCAAAGCAAATCTGCCCACCATAACAGAAATTACCTTCTTTGTTTACTAAATATGAAGCTTCAGAGAAATGTACCTTTATTTGTTTTCTTCCTTCTTTCTTCTCAATTGTTAAAGCAACTTGCCTAACTTTTCTGTTCAGTTCAGAGCCTTTACCCTTAACTTCATCAGATTCTGCTATCTCAGGATAATGTTGTTTCTAGAAAACAAGGAAGCACAAATCCTTAAGTCACACAATTCCTTCCAGGTCTAGCACAGTTAATAACCATGGGAGATAAATCAACTTTTACACATACACAGTAGAACTTATTAAAATGAGTACGCATAGAATCACAGAATAATTTAGGGGACTGAAGCCAAATCATCAGCTCAAAACAGGGTTTACACTAATTGCAACTCTGTGTTGCACAGGGTTTTGTCCACTTGGGTCTTAAAGATCTCTGAAACAGATTCCTCCACCTCTCTAGACAACCTGCTCCAATGCCTGACTGCCCTCACAGCATAAAACTTCACATCAAGTAGGAAAATCCCCTGTTTAAATTTATTTTCCTGCCAAGCAGCTCCATAAAGGACCTTTTCCACTGCCTAGGATTAATCCATCTCTGGTGCATGACTTACAAGTTATCCTTGTTGAATTATTATATTTTTGTAGTATTTAAGAATATAGCAGAGATGCAGTTAACAAACATAAGATTCAGAATTACAGGAAACAGCTCAAGGTAAACAAGAAATACAAGAGCTGAGACCTTCAAAACTCAGCATGTACATCTGAGTTAATGACCAGAAACAATATGATGTTTATGAAAGACATCACTGCAGATTCATCACACTGTACCAAATAACATTAGCTCTAAGAGTGCCTCAAAATGCTAAATGAACTCAGTTTTCTATGACTTTAAGACACATGGAATATAATGCTAACTTTAGGCAACTTTTATGGGAAGTATCAAAATACCTTTCAGAATACTGCTTTCTCAGTTTTGTTAAAGCTCATCCTAAACAAATATGCTCAAGTAAACATTCAAAGACCAGACAGCCTCATTTCTCTAAATGTGCTGAAAAAAATAGTGTGTTTAAACATTTTTGGGCTGACATGAACCATAAGAGCTTTGGAAATTGTCATAAACCAGGTAACAGAACTCACATGGCTTGTCCAGCCTCAAAACTGAGATTGCAATAATGACTCCAAGTCACAACCTCTATCTAATATGTATCATGTTCATTATTAATTATGTTCCTTTTAAAGCATCTGAAAAATGAAACAGTTTCTTCATTGATTCAGTTCTTATAGATAATACAAAAATTAGTCAAAGACTTACTTCTAGTCAATTTTCGCTATAGATTTCATTATTGGCATTACTGGTCCACCATCAAAATAAACTAAAAAAACTCAGTGTCAAGCAGTGGACTGGCATGCACATTATTGCTGAGAAGAATTTTAAGTCTATTTATCACAGTTGCAATACAAACACAAACATTTTCACAACACCTTATGTAACACTTTTTTTTTTTTAAATCAAAATATGACCAGCAAATTCTCCCCTTAAATCATTACATTAAAACAAACATACAAAAAGAACTTACCAGGTATGCCAGTCTGTGCTTGGAACCGCAAACATGCATGAACATGTTATTCAGTCCTGTCTTACAGCAGCACAGCTGACATTCATAGAGAAAAGGAAGATTGTCTTTTGATCGATATTCTATTACATAATTAAGTCCTGCATTAATAAAAAAACCAACAAAACACAACTTAGGAAACTAATCATCAGTGCGAGTTGCAAAGGAGACATTAAAGGAAATTAAAGGAAATTACTCAGTGTAACCATAAGAAGGTTTTATTACACATTACTTAATTTTATATTTTACTAATCCATACGCTGTAAGGTAAACATTACACAAGCAAACAATGACAGTACTAAAAGCCCTCACCAAGTGCAGGTTCTGAATCTTTGCATGTATTAAGCTGTTCTTCCAAGCTCTGTCCATGAAACCTCTCGGGCTCAGTTTGCACTGTAAGAAATTCACATACAAGTGACTCCCTGCTCAGACACGGTCCCATTATTATAGAAGTTATCATAAAGCATTATATCCCCAATCCTACTTTCATTCTATTTAAAACATTTAGCTTCCAAACATTATATTTAAGCATTATTACAAAATACCACTGCAGATTGAAAGTACAATGAACAGAAATGAATTCCCAATGGCCTGCTCAGGCCTAGACATCACTTATAATATTGTACCTAAAAATTTTTTATTTCTTCTTCCTTTTTTTATTTTTTGTGGGCAGGCTAGGGAGGTGGGTATTAAACATTCTTACCATAATCAGGAAGGTTTACAGGTGTTTTCACTTGCTCCCCTGAGCCACTGGCTGGTTTAACTAAAAGAAAAACAAAACCAACCACCCACCCCAGAAATGGAAATAAAATTATTAGTACAAAGAACAATTTGGTATGATAACAGACATTTTTTAAAGAAAACTACTTGAGCTTTTGTTGACATGAGAAAACTAAGCTATGTTTAGTTTTCAATGCGCTATGAGATTTTTTGGAGGTGAAAGATGGACAAAAAAACATTCACACCAAACAATAACAAAGTTGTTTAATGTTAGGCAATTCAACAAAGCAGGCAGAGAGAAAGATCAATCAAGTTCAGTATCTCCAAACATTTCAGGGCATCCAGTAACTTCATGGCATTCATTTCAGCAGCATCCAGATGCTAAATATTTAATTACTTAAATTTCCTTTAGAGTCCAAAGAAAAATTCCCAGATTAGGTGCAATGACTATGTGTAACCTGGGCAATGAATTCCAAGGCAAGTTCTAGCAGCAGTGCACTGTAGAAACCCGTAAATACATTTTGGTGCCTCATGAAACCAAAGAAGGAAAACCTTCATCCCTCCTGGAACTATAGCAGCTCATAAAGACTCAGAGAAGGTTTAATGTTATATTAATCCTATTGAAAGTACTATGCTTCAGCTAATTAAGATGTTTTAAATAATCTAAGATATTTTTGATAATGTCTTCTACAGAACAAATATAAAGTATACACATTTTTACATGTTTTAAGAAGCATAGTTTTTAAAAATATATTTTAAATCTTGAAGGTGTCTAAGATCTTGAATTCTTTGAGGTTTCTCAAAACCTTAATATAGGCAATTTTTTTTTAATTGTAGTAGGTGCTTATTAATCAACTTTGCATACCTCTTGCTCACATTATTGATTGATTTCTGTAGCATTAGATAGTTATGTCACTAAAGAATACAAGACAGGTCTTAAAGCACAATATTGAGAAAGTCTTTTTCTGGTTTGTTTCATAAACAACTACATTGGGGCAGGGAGAAAAGTGCCTGTATAGAACACAGCAGGAAGTAAAAAATCTTGCACTTACCAATGCCATGAGCTTTCAATGCTTCTTCAACCTAAGTTACCAAGTCATCAACCGACAAGAAAGAAAGGCACTTAAGCTTCAAAACCCAACAATGCAAAGGTTTTATTATTTATAAAATATGTTAGATTAATGCTTGCACCATAGACTATCCCAGGTGAACAGAGAATTACATGAAACTTCAAAAAGATATTTTTTTTTTCTGAGATTATCTGTGATTTAAGTAATTCCACTCTGCCTTTATTAACAGCCACATATTCTCATATATTGTCTTTACTAGACACTAAGTTGTAACGTTTTCTGATAGAACTAAGAAAACCAGTAAGCAAAATGGTAAAGCAGCAAAACTAGTTAAATATCTGAAACTGTATGTTTTACCACCACATTAAAAACTAGATTACAAACCCATATTTTATTGCTAAATAAATCTGTAAAATCTGACAAAAGGTGCATTAAAAAACTTACAGTCTTGTGTTTGAATCCAAGGAAGTGAGTCTGCAAGTTTAATGCAGAAGCACACCAGATTTTGCAAATCTAGATGGAAGAGAAGTATTTCTAGCATTGCACACAAACCAAGAGAAATACAATACAAGTGATATCAAAACAGACTTACTATCAAACTGGGTAAGTTCTGCAAAAGTACTATTCCTTCAAAGACAAACCAAAGCAGGCTCCCAGAACTTTTCTTAATGAGGCTCCAAGACAGTGCAATGAACAAGAATCTCCACATCACATAAAAATTTCAGATGTCTCCAGAACTCTGCAGCTGTCTCATAACATTTTCTTTGTGTGTGTGGATAAGTAAAGACAAGATCCAAGATCTTCCTCACACACTCAAGCAACTCTGAGCCAGAGGCACAGCATGATTGGAACAAGTTGCAATACCAGTACACCTGTCTAGGATGAGCCAGTTCTCCTCAGTGTTGCAGTCAGACTGCCGTAGTAACTGATCAGTTTGGGGCCTCCCTTGCTTAGAAAGTTTACCACACAGCTGGTTTATGCCTGGGCCAGTTCAGAATGGGAGCAGACTACGTTTAAATTCATGTAAATAAACAACGGCAGTCCAAATTATTTTTTTCTCCTCTAAAAAACCCAAGATGTATTAAAAAAACCAGCAATAAACCTGACCACCAGAGAAATTAAGAGGAGTTTGTTTTTCTGAATAGGAGCTGCAATTTAATCTTTTACTTTAAAAAGAATATCTTTATTTTGAAACATAACATTATTAAAATTATTCATTTAGTAAGTTGGTTCTTAACACACATCCAAGTCAAACATGACAAAGACAGCAAAATAAGTTCCACTCCAGCGCTATTTATCAATTTTGCTTAAGAGAAAAAAAACAAAGTGTTCGCACTTGAGTACAGCTTTGTTCCACTAAAATTACTTTGTACTAGTTAAAATTTTCAATAAGGAATACTTACATTGCAGTAAAAAGGGTTTACTTGCTTCTTTATCTCAGTTTCAGGGTCCATATTCAGTCTTCAGGTGACTGGAAAAAAAAACTATAGGAAAATTGCAGAAAGATTGCAAACTATTGTTTAAGCTTCACAAAATAACTTTTAATTTTGTTCCGCCTATTTAAGGAATTTGCGTCTCGCCTGCAGCTGTATTCAACTCTTAAATCACCGGGCTAATGATCCTATTTTTAACTCGGGAGCAAAGAGTACAGAGTGGAGAGAAGCAATTGTTCTCTGAGGGTTTCCCTCGGGAAACATAAACGCCACCAGAAGATTACGCACACCCTGAAACAGAGCTAATCTGGACCATTTCGAGCTTCCCCCCTGCTGTCCTGGGATAGGACTGCGCACATGGGCTGGGACAGATGACACACGGACACACACACAGACACGCACACACTGACACGCGCACACAGATAGATACACACTGACACACACACACACACTGACACACAGAGACACGCACACAGACACACTCACACAAACACACGCAGACACACACTCTGACACACACACAGACACACACACACTCTCACACATGCACACACACAGTCACACACACATACACTCTCTCACACTCACACTCACACACAGACACACACACACACAGTCACACACACACTCACACTCCCATTCACACACTCTCTCACGCTCACACACACACACACTCTCTCACACTCCCACTCCCACACTCACACTCTCTCTCACACTCCCACTCTCACACACACACACTCTCTCTCTCACATT
>VXBX01005702.1:309529-401628 GCA_013400415.1 Scytalopus superciliaris
AAAGAAGAAGAAAAAAGAAAAAATTTCCTCGTATTGGTATATAAAATTCGACAGGAGAAATTTAGGCAAAGTGCCGTGAATTTTTACTAATAGATTGTTTTGTTCATTTGCCGGGTGATTCATGATAACTCTTCATTTGTATTAAAACGTGTAGGGGGGGGGGAGGACCCAAAGAGGTGGGATTTTTAAAATCCGATTAAAACACAATTTCTGTATAGATCTCGTTCATATTTGGAATATGCACATAACGACCTAGTGATTTAAAGTCTCAAGGTAGACAGGGTCAGGCCTGGAACGGTGATGGAAGCTCAGTGAGGAAAACCTAACATTTGAAGAACACTGTTTACTGCTGGTTCTGTCATTCAAATGAAATATAAACCTGTTGTTGTGACTAGTTTGGGTCATTTCCATGCCTTTCTTTTACACTCAAGCACTGAATGAAAAGGACAGAATTATGATTGATTTCCGATGTTGTTGTTTTCTGACTATGCTTGAAGCTTCACCTGCAATTTAAGTTGGATACATAAATTTTCTCTTTTCCAGTCCTTGACTATTTCTGGCAGAAATTCTGTTGGCACTGTTAAATGAACGTCATTTTCACACCATGACAGCAGTTTACTTTTCTTTGGGTTTGGTTACTGTAACCTTAACATCTGGGTTATGTCTTCCACCATAAGTTTCTCTGTATTTTATTAAACCTAAAAAAATATTTTGTGGACTGAAAATGCCCATACATGCCAACCTGAAGGGTGTCTTTGCAACTGACTGGAGTTTGGGTGTCTCTTTAGCTGTGTGCAAGAAAAATAATACATATATAACATACTTATGAACATATATGCACTTCTTAACTTGTGTAATTTTTTTTTCAAGATATTCTTCCAGCAGATCACAGCACATGCCTTGTAGTCTTTAAAAGAAGAATGCTGCACAACATTTCAAAGTAAAGATGAGGAGCTGAGAGATATTTCCATTATCTTAATGCTATAAAGGTTTGTGTGAGGGGACAAGTACTTAGAACACTGATTTGTTTTAAGGCGAGTTGTGAATTGAGTCGTGCCAGGAGAAGACGTTTAGGATAAATGCTTCCTTGCTGCATGTGTTTTGGAGCCTAGGCACCTGTAAGAGTGGGAGAAGCTTTCCATTCTTTGTTTCTTAGAATTTACTCTACAGCTGTCCTCATGCACCCACACAAATCATTTCTGTTTACTGGATGAGCTGTAGACAGTAAACTACTTTCATTTCAACACAGATTTCTACCTGCTAAATTATATCCTGGGCATATGTCCTGGAAAGATATCTTAGCCTTGAAATGGAAATTCTGTGGGCTTGTGAGAGTCCTTTCTTGTATTCTGCAGAGGAGCCAGTGGGCTCCCAGAAGGTGATTAATATGCATAAAGAAAAAGAGGTGAATATAAATATAAATATCTGGTGCTGTTTTGCTGCAGCTTCTCAGTATTCTAAATTCTCTGACATCTCAGAGGGCTTTCTGTTCACCTAATTGCAAATGGGCTTTAATATATTGAGTCAAGCAGACTAAGCATGTAAGAGCTTGAGAAGAATCTTCAAGGACTCTTTTCTTCTGGGTCGTAAGTGCATAAAACTGCTTACACCAGTTCTTGAGTTCTTTTATGCATCCAAGATCACAATCCTGGCTTCTTCACAGAAAATGTATATGTGTAGGAAAAAAAAATTAGCAATGTGGTTAGAGGAAGGGAAGACTCATATATTCTTCTCAGTGTAGGACCTGTGTGTCCATACTTAAATATACAGTATTTGAACTTATGACTGAAGATTTCAGATGCTACCACAGTAAAACCAATATAAATAAATGATAGTGCAGTGTGGAAGTGGTACTTCAGTTTGGTGTGGCTCCATCCATGAAAAATGAGCTTTTATTCTACTACATAATTTGTTATTGCGTATGAAGTCTTATTTGGAAATGTTTCAGACTTTTACTGACATGATCTTATCTTTGCCAACTCATACTTAGCACCTGGAACCCAGAAGTCCTAGTAACATTGTTTAACTTTTTGAACTTAGTCTCCAAAGTATCTAGTTGTCTAATTAAAGAGATTTTCTATACAGAAACATGTAACGATTTTTTTTTGTGAGAGTCTCACATCTTTTCAAAGCCAGAAATAAGATTCAGATGCATCAGCAGAAGGTAGAATCAGTCATTTCTAATCACATGGAGTCTCTGATCCTGGCTTTTCAGTGTCATCAGCTATTGAATCTTATGACTTGCTGGTGGGACTGCATTTCATCCTGTTTATTGGTGGAATTGAGGCTAAGACAAAGCACCAATATTTACTCCCAAGAATTTCATTTCAGCAGCTTAATGGTTTGGATTGGTACAAAAAAATATGTCAGTAAAATAGATGCATTCAGAGTGGCCTTGTGGAGCAAAGTTGCCAGTTTTTGGTATCTTTCTTAGGATGTGAATTTCCTCATTTCTTTTTTTTTCTTTTTTTGGGATTTGAGTTCCCCTTTTTTTTTTTTTTCTTTTTTTTTTTTTTTCCCCTTAATTTATGTTTTATGTAAGGAACTTCCGAAGCAGCTGTTCTCTTCTATTAGACCTAGACATTATAATGATTGTGATGAAAGAAGTTTTTGTGCTTAGTTTGTTCTGTGCAATTATAGCTGTTTAAGAATTCCTGTTACCAACATGTGGGGTGACTTAAGTTTTCACAGACCGTGAAAAAATAACTTGATATAGTATGATGGAAGAAATACTGGATTAGGAAACTGTCTTCTTTAGGTTCAGCCACCCAGCTCTCTTCCTTCTTCCACCTTTTTCTTTCACATAAAAGAAACAAGCTGTTCTGTGAGCAGTAGCACTATTAAAGTCTGGTTTCCTATGGATCTCTCCCTTGGTTCCCTAAATCCTGTCTGCTGCAAAAACTCCAGCTCTCCCATGTCTTCATGACAGCAGCATTTGGTAAGAGAGAGCAGAACTGTGCCTAGGCAGGAACCACAGAGGTGCCAGCTGCCCAGTCAGTGTCTGCCCGGCCACTGCCCAGTCAAGCAGTGACAGAAAGTACAAACTGAGTGTTCATTGCCTTTTTCAGTAGGGATGCCACTTAACTACTAAATTAACTTAGGTTTAGACTACTGCATTTTTTCTATTCACTTTGCTTCAGTTTTGCTGCTTTGTTCTGCTGCTTTTTGTATTCTTTGACTCCTCTTTGTTTTGCTGCTGTCGTGGTTTAACCCCAACCAACAACTAAGTACTGTGCAGCTTCTCGCTCACTCCTTGCTCCAGTGGGGTGAGCAGGAGAATCAGAATAAAAAGTCAAACTTGTGGGTTGAGATAAGAACAGCTTAATAATTGAAACAACATAAAATATAGTAATAATACTTGTAATGAAAAGGAAAGAGAGAGGAACAAAACTCAAGAGAAACTAGTGAGGCACAATACAATTGCCCACCACCTGCTGACCAACTTCCTCCTCATTTACACACTGAACATGGCATTTTATGGTGTGGAGTGTCCTTTGGCCAGTTCAGGTCAGCTGTCCTGGCTGTGTTCCTCCACAGCCTCTTGTGCTTCTGCTCACTGGCAGTGTGGAACACTGAAAACTCCTTGACTTGGATAAGCAACAACTAAAGTATCAGTGTGTTATCAACATTATTCACATACTAAATCCAAAACACAGCACTGTACCAGTGACCAAGAGGAAAATGAATTTTGTCCCAGCTGAAACCAGGACAGTTGGGTTTTATTGTGTTTAATGGACTACCTGAGAAAGCTTGGGTTCTCATTTTGATATTGCCTTGTCTGCTAGATTTCTTTATAATTAGTGGTAGTTACCTTTAATGAAAGAGGTGAAAATAACTGTAACTATTAAGATGTTTGGAGGAAAAGAATTACAAGACTGGCACAAAGTAAGTCCTAGTGCAGTGGAGTTAAGGACAAATACATTGAAAAGAGGAAACCTGTTGGTGATATCTACTGCATCATTAAGTAATGTTATGAGAGAACTAGTAGAGACAATGGGCAAAATACCAGAAAATTCACTTTGGGAGAGTCCTAAACTGCTAGGAATATGAACCAATTAACTTATACATGCTCTATCTCTGAGTTTTGTGATTAAAACCAGAAGAGATATGAACTAAGGCAGCTTTGCTGCTCTTTTTCTTTGTAATTGTCCTGAAGTTTTTGCCCAAAATGTGAAAGTAATCTGAGCTACACAATTATGGTGAAAAGGAATAGGGGGGAAAGTGTGAAAAGGTAGAAGAAAAATAACACATTTTGCAGCATAGTCATGCATTGCTAATTCAAGACAACACTGATTTATTCCTTTTTTTTAATGGCTAAGAATTCACTGGTATCAACAACTGCTTTCCTATTGACTACACGAGTCCTAGGCTTGAGAAGAGTTGTTGATGTGGTGTAAGTGTGTAGCAGTGGCTGTATAGAGTGAGGCCAAAACTCTTTTTAGCCTGGCCATTTGCTCCTGGGAGTGATGAGCATGGCAAGCAAAAGGAAGTGCCACACACGCAGGGTCAGCAGTAAACAGTGAAGCACCTGTACCTTCCAAGCACTTAGTCTCTGTAATTCCTTCATGTCCTCTTGCAACCCTTGCCTCTCCTCAGTGTTGTAGCACAGGTCAGGATCCTGCTGCTCGTGGGGTGTCAGACAAGGACAGAGCATGGGGGAGAACCAAGCTGGCAAGTCTTTAAAAAGAAAACTTATTACTACCATTTCTCACACAACTTGAAAACACTGTAGAGAGAGGGGAGAAATTAGTTATACCCAGTCAGCAAGGGCAGAAGAGCACCTTTTGTGTACCAAAGGAAAACCAAACATGATGAGAATGCCTTCAGACTTAAACCTGTAGTTGTCAAGGACTGGATTTCAGAACTTGTTCTACAGTTCAGGCCTTTGAAACCTCTCTGGGTGTAAAAAAAATGCCGTGAACAGGAAAACAAGATATTGAAAGCAAGTTACTAAGTAAATTTAATAACAAGGATTTTGTATCAAGACAAATTGTAACAAAGACAACTCTTGCTATGGTCTGCTGCTGGAACTGTGTACCCACTAAAGTGGCAACACAAACCAGCATGGACTTATGCTATATATTACCTGATTGTTCCATTATGTACTCTACAACCACTCACAAACTATTCTAGAAAGTAAAATTAAGCAGAAGTTATGCTTAGGAGTTCTTTGCTGAAGCATGGTTTCCTGATAGTATAAGTAGTTCTAATTTGTGTTTGTTTTTTGTTTGTTTTTTTGTTATTTTGGGTTTTTTCTTTCAACATTTTTTTCATAGGAATTTTGACTTCTTGGCGAAACAGTAGAAGATGCAAAACGAAATAATAAAGCCTGCTAAATACTTCTCAGAAGTGGAGAAGAGCGTGCTGCTTGCATTGGTTGAAAAATACAAATATGTGCTTGAATGTAAAAAAAGTGATGCAAGAACTATCGCTCTGAAACAACGTACCTGGCAAGCACTGGCTCATGAATATAACTCCCAGCCCAGCGTATCGCTGCGAGACTTCAAACAGTTAAAGAAATGCTGGGAAAACATCAAGGCACGGACAAAAAAGATAATGGCACATGAGAGGCGGGAGAAGGTAAAAAGAAGTATTAGTCCACTTATAAATACTCACATCATAGGGAAAGAGAAGATTGCCAGCATAATGCCTGAGCAAATGTACTTTTTGCAGAGCCCACCAGAAGAAGATTCTGAATATCAGCCTGATGCTTCTAGTCAAGGTATAAATGTTACTGTAATGATTCAAGTGGTATTGTTTTGTATGTGATTTTCCCAGTGATTCTCTTTCAGCAGTCTAAATCTCTCCACTTAGCTGAGACTGCTGGTTATAGAAAAGTAATTTCAGAGCTATGATATTACAAGGCTTTGTGTATTTCCCTAGGCCTTCGGGAGTTAAACTGAGGTTTTTCCACAATTTTTTTCCATCGGTTTCTTGACATATCTGCTGCTTTGTGGCAAGTATCACAGTAGCAATCATGCTGGCTCTCCAGAGAACAGTCCCAAGGATATTCTTATCCTTTATAAAGTATCGTTTGGCTGGTTAAAAAGAACCCAAACAAACCCACCAGCAGCAAATTGATACACAATTGTCTGCTGCAAGAGTTCCCTGTAGGTCTTTCCTCCTTTGTTTTCAAGGACTACAAACACTATGTAGAGCCATATTTCACACTGCAGTCCACATTGGAGAATGGCCTTTCTGAAAAGTTCAGCACTACATTCTTCTCTGTTTGGCAAGCATACACAGAAGGAATAATGCAAAACCAGAAGGGAGGGTGGCTACAATGGTTTCTTGCAAATTTTATTATGTCAAGATCTCACACAGGAGACTGTCCTTGCTCAAAAGATGACAGTAGTTACATTGTTAGATAACATTCTTAGAATGTCTCTTTCATAATTATATTTACCATAATAAGTCATCAATATTTGTAAAGCAATGTATTTTGAGACCCTCATTTGCAGTGGTAACTATTCTGTTACACGAGTAGTCTTTTCTGTTTCAGAAGAATGGATAGACCCTTCTCAAAGTTAAAATAATGTTGGGGTTTTTTTTCCTAAAAATATACACTACTGTGTTTACAATATCTGCAGTAGTCATAAGGAAGGAATAAGAAGTATTCTTCCTATTATTCCCTCATTCCCTTGGTGTTCATGTTGATACAGCTCTTCATCTGACACTCAGATCTTTCATAAAAATATTGCAAGTCACATATGGATTTAGCTTAAACAGCTGCATTAAGGTTTATCTCCAGACTCTGCAACCTAAATTTAGGGATCCACTTATAGATGTCTACAGTCACTTTAGTATTTCTCAGCTCCCTTTATAGCCATGGAGATGTATCAACAGAGCCCAAAGTGGTTCAGTTGAGACCATTATGCCCTTAGTATTCTGTAACACAACTGCATTAGGTAGTGTCTCCTGTCCTTTGGTATGGAAGCACAAGGTTTAGATGCATGTATCAGTAACTTGTATCATCCACATTTGTGTTTCATGAAGGAGGGGAAGGGAATGCTGCAATACTTTTTCTTCTCTTGTTTTGCAGAGTCATTTGTTGTCTCAAACAGAGAACTTTGTGATGAAGACAAAGAGCTGGTACATTTTCCAGTATGTGAAGGTACCTCTCAACCTGAGCCTTCGTGTTCTGATGTCAGAATAGCAGCAGATAAGAACTTCAGAAGTAAAGCATCTCAGGAAAGTGCTCTGAAAAAGATGCATGAGGAAGAACATCATCAGCAAATGTCAATTTTGCAACTACAGTTAATTCAAATGAATGAGGTTCATGTGGCAAAAATACAGCAAATAGAAAGAGAGTGTGAGATGGCTGAAGAAGAACACAGGATAAAAATGGAAGTGCTAAATAAAAAGAAAATGTATTGGGAGAGAAAACTGCAGACCATCACAAAAGAGTGGCCTGTATCATCCTATAACAGACCCTTTCCTAACTCACCTTAGAACATAAAGGGGCAGAGTCAGTCTGATTCGGCACATTTATGAGTAATACGCACTGGAGAGAAGGTTTTTTAATTTGAATGTACAGTGACAGGATAAGTGTCCAGCTAATAGTGAACACACTATGACTCCTAATGTTTAGAGATACAGTGGTATAGTCCACCAGGGGGAAAACTGTATTGTTCATTTGTAGGTAGTTCTGATTTGTTTAACTTGGACATGCACAGTGTTCTAAAATGTGAACATATTTTCCCCTATCAGAACACCCTTGCATCTTTGTGAAATTTAAGGTATGCCAGGTATTCTTACATTGGGTATTCTTAAGAAAACAGCTTTAAACATCAGGCTGCAGTATTTATTTTGATTTCTAGCTCTTCCTATCTGCCATTTCCCAACTGAAGGCAAGGGTTGGAGTTTCTCTCTGCTATTGAGACAAAAGTTGACTGACAGGTATCAGTTGGATCATTATGCTGGGGCTTAGGTAAAAATATACTTACCTCTAGTTAATATAGTCCATAACATATTCTTCATAGAAGATGTGAAAATGAAAGAATTAGCAAAAGGACCACTATAGTAACTGAACCCTTTCCTTCTGAAGAACAATAGTATTTCCCAGCTGGCTGGCTGATTGAGAGAATGGTTGTGGACTGGCCCTCTGGTTTTTTGAGCCTTGACCCTTAAGAAGTTAAAAAGAAGGTGATTTCTTCCTCAAAAACCATTGTGCTTGTTCCTTCTTTTCCATGCCCATGTTGTATTGAAGTAGAATACTGAAATAGGAGGGTAAAATGCTGCTGCCAGCACTGTGTGCTGTTCACCTGGAGTCATTCTGAGGGGAAGAGCTTTTAAACAATTCATAAAGCTCCTAAAATGCAGTGAGCGAGCAAATCCATTGTCAAGGTCTCCCTCTATCTTCCTATGCAATACCTGATGGTGTAGCAGCCAGCTTGAGTGTCTCAATCTCCTTAGATAGAAGAAAAGACTTAAAACTCACCCTCTTTCCCTTCACATAGGGTGGGAAGCAGTTGAAGGGATTCATTCCTGTCTAGAAGCACTGTTCTGTTTTGTTCTGTCCTGTGCATTATATGGTGGTGTGTTTCTTGCATTTGCTGTCAGTGAGGGGTGATGGACATGATTTGTATGAAAGCATTCACACCAAGGTCCCCACAGAGTTTGGGTGTCCAGAATAGTAGATTGTAGGAAAGCACAAATAAAGGCAATCCTTACCCAGGCAATCATTTATTCTAGTGGGGCAAGGGTTAAGAAAATGTGAAATGCAGAACCCCGCAAAGATTCATAAGAACTTTTGATGTGTAAAAACCTATTTTACAGGAAGGTGTACAACCGTCATTTGAAGCAGTGAGAAAAATGAACAAAACCATAAATTTTCATTGAAAAATCTGAGCATCACATTATTCAATAAAGTATTTTCAGATCATGATTCATGAGGGCAAGTCCATACTGTGAGCAATGTATTCAAATTACAGCATATTACAAAGCATACATTCCCAGTTCCACTCCTCTCTCTTTCCCTGGCTGTTCTTTCTGGGGGAGTGAGTTCCTTTCAGTTTTGTTTTGTTTTGCTTCATTTTGGGTTGGGTTGGGATTTTTTTTTTGGTGTGTGTATGTCTTTCTTTTTCTTGAACTGCTTTTGCTGCTGGTGATTCATCTTTCCAAGCACTGCCATTATCAACCACAGTACTCACTGTGGTTAACACTGTGGTTGGCACATGACACGTGCCTTACTCCCTTCAACCTGCTAACACCAGCAATCACAACAGGACCTATTTATTACAAGTTATTTTATATGACAGAGAAAAAAAAATATGCAGAGCTGCTGCAAGATTAAAAAAAATAGGCCACGTATGAAATCTGAAGACAGATCTTTTTGACTGCAAATTCAATTTTCTTATTAATTGGCCCTATGAAGGAAACACAGGAATTCCAATGAAGGATATTGTCATGGACACTTTTTTTTTCCTGCTGAATGGAAACACTGTTGGAAGGTATAATAACAGTAGAGGCAAAAGAAAGAAGTAAAAAGAAGCGAGGACCTTTTTGCTCTGAGATGGCATTCTGTGTTCTGGAGCATGAGTTAGTTATTTGAGTGGTTATGACAATTGTTCAGGCACTATCCAGAAAAAAGGATAGGAGGACTTAGCCAATGATAGGATTCCTTCCACAGTGATTGTAAGTGTAAGTAATTTTGAACTATGAAATGGAAACCAGGCATTAAAAGGTGATAAATGGAGATATTTCAATACTGGCAATAGGGCAAGAATAGAGAGACAATCCAGGTCTAGCAAAGGTGTGAAATAGTCTAGGGAGAATATCATGAAGTGTGAGATAAGGATAACTTGGATTCCTGGAAGTTATACCATGGCTCATGAAGGATTGTTTTATTTTTGTATTTAAATATCCTTTAAAATATGTGTGTTTTCAAACTGTACTACGTGGGCAATGCCTTCCTTTTTGGCATACTTTCTTATTTTAAGATCAAAAGTTACAATTCTTAGGCTGAACAATAGACCCGTTTAATTCAGTTTCTGTTTAAAAGAAAGAAAATCACAAGAGAGAGATTAGAAAGAGTCAAGATGAAGATAGGAAAGAAAGAATGATCAGCACACATGTAACGGAAAAATGGGCGTGTTACACCTAACACAAATTATACAAGATGGTTTTGAGGGCCACATACGGTTCACAGGTGACACTGGCTCTTGCTTTCCCATTTGTAGTCAACTGTTGGTTGCTGTAGGATTGAGCGATAGATGTAGAAAAATGTAAAAGATGAACAAGATGAAGTAATGTAGCTCCTTGCCAGGCTTTGTCTTCTCCACCTGAAGGCTTTATAAAATGGTTGATGTGGTGGAGTTGAAATCACTTGAGAAATGTGACTTCTACCTTCTTTGGTTTTGTTGTTGTCATTGTAATTGCTTCGTCTGGTATTAGGGTTTACATTTTCTTTTGTTTGTCTTTTCTTATATGTAATATAGCCATCTCAGACAGGATGTCCATTTGTTCCTTTCCCTTTTTTTTTTCTAGATTATGTCATTCAAATACTTCAACAAAATTGTGTTTTCCTGTTAAGCATTTGACCAAACTATGTGTGAATTTCCTCAAGGCTTTTCCAGAGGTAAAATACAGGAATGCCTTAAGAAGAACATGCCTGTTCTTCTTTGAGTTTGCTATACAAGTATTTGTCAAGAATGAACTTAAAAGACACACTGGGCAAAATGAGTCCTGCTTAATTCCATAAGAGAAAAACGTCTACCAGACATGTCATGGCCACGTGTTCTGATGAAGAGAAACCATGACCTTCTAGACAAGGTGTGGTGAATTCCTTTATACTACCCAAAGTGACATGACCCTGGCTCCAGGTGTCTCTCAGAGGTCATCTAATTTGTTGCCTGGTATAGAGTTTTCCATTTGTTGATTTTTTTTCCCCTCCTGCGTTTATCCCTTGTGTCTCTGTTCCCATTTAGCTTTTTAAGCAGCAATATGAGCAACCAGCAGTATTTCCTCTTTCACAGAAAGCATGGTTAGTTAGCATTATGTACACAGCTGCCCACACATTCTGGTTTCTGCACAGAGGCTGGGAAACAGAGGATTTTGAAGAGAGGTTAGTATTGCAAAGAGTCTGTATAGAGAAGATCACTTTCTCCATGTCAGCTCCATGTAATTCTGTGACAACAGTCTGGCTACAAAGTCATTCATCAGGACTAATGAAGGGTGCTGAAGTGTGCAAGTGGTGCTGATGCTTCATAAAGCCTTGGGGTTTTGCAGAAGTTAGTTTTGAGGTTTCCTGATAACAAAGTTCCTTCTTTCTGAGTAGTTGAAGAGTCTCAGTGGAAGGCTTTCACAGACACTTCCTCAAATCAAAGCTCTTACCTTGACAAAAACCAACACATCCTGCTGTTATACACTTCTTTCAATGTCCAGGCTTCCCTGTCACAGGAGCAAGGGATCTTGCTGCTTACCATATATCCTCTCATGCTCCTTCCTACACTGCAGAGATGTGTTTATCCAGGGCTGAAAACACAGCCCTCCCCAGACACTGACCAGAGAAACCATCCTTGCAGAGCAGGTGCACCTGATGTGGCTGAGCTCAGCATGCAGATTTTGGGCTCAGCATGTGGACTCTGAACTATTGCAACTCAAGGCTGCAATATTCCCATTGCAGCCCAGTGACCAGTATGGTTCAGGGCTACCCTTTTCTGAGCATGTAGCGCAGCTGAGGATGTTGTGCTGAATTTTATTTAATGATCATTCATCTTTGTGTGTTTCCAATACCAAATTTTAGCAGTCTCCCAAGGATTTGCATGATTATAGAGGTGTTTTTCAATGATCTTTTGCAGATAGTTTTCTCTTCTGGTTATAGTTACAGTAGCTTTTAGAATGTGTCCTTTTCCTTTTTCCGCACTTGCATTATAATGCTTCCAGTTCTGCTCTGAATCAATGTGGTTACAGTCTGTACAACCACACTTTTGTGCAGCATCACACCTTCAGCTATGCTTCTCACTATGACACTGAAACAATAAACTGCTACACATTTATATATTGTTACACTGTGGGAATGGGAACTATATGTAAATCTTACAGTAACATTTAATTGAATTTTTTTTCCAGATGAGTCTCTCACAAGCAGTCCCATGATTTCATATTTTGAGCTAGCTTGCTCAAAGCTATTTTGATAGAACTGATGCATCTTAGTTTCTTTCATAAGATAATTACCTGCCTTTTCACATTATTTTTTGTTTCTTCTCAAAGCAGCTGACTGTAAATTCACACGTTGTCACTCTTCCTGAACTTTGTCTCCAGTTAGATATTCAAAAGCATTTCTGTGCATATTAAGTCCTAATGCATACTAAAATTAATACATTTAGGCTAATAAAATAAACCAAGTGCAAAGATGATATGATAATATGCAGCAACTGCTAATATAATTTTAAAATGTTAAAGAGGTCAGCTCTGTACATTTGATAAAAAGAGAGAAGAGAATTTGTTGCTATCTATATTTTTACAGTGAAAGCAAGCAGTGGGCTCTGTTTCTGGTATCACAGATTGACTTCTGTGCTGCTGATAGTTTGATTCTCTTACACCTAAGGAAGGTGCACATAGAAATGTGGACAGATTTCTGGGCCCCAAATGGGAGCTATTAAATGGAAATGTACTGGCTGTGGCTCTGAACATTTTACTGTTCTGGTAGGAAAGGGATTAGCCATCCCACAACATCATCAGTCATGTTAATAAGAAATCTAAAATTTGCAAAGGGAAAAAAATATTAAAGGGCTGGTATGGTTTTTAGAATGAGTCAGAAGTGAAGACAGCTCTTACTTGTCCCAAGAGGTAACATTCTCATGTATGTCGAACATTTTCCCTGCATGGTCTTCACTTGTATTTCCATTGAGACTCTGGACACCTTTATCATGGAATTCACAGCTCCAAGTGCCTGAAAATAAGGAAAGTAGCCACTTTCAAATGGCAATCCTACAGGAATTATTAGACCTCACTCTTTACTAAACTGAAGTTGGACAGTTTTCCTAGACTAAATTATGCAGACATGCATGCTATGCACTGTGGAAAGGCACATGAAATCTGTCCAGCACGTAGCCTGCCAAATGGCATGGGTTACACAGCAAGAAAAGGGAAAAGGCTGTCCACTGCATAGCTGTGGGTTATAAAACTGTTATACTCTGGAGGGTGTGCGGATGGATATCACCAGACGGTCAACCTCTCTAAGAATTAAGAAGTATATTTGCCAAGTCTTCTAATCTGTCGAAACAGCCACAGGAAAAAATCAAAAGGGGGAAAAAAAAAAGAAAAAGAATTAAGCAGTCAAAATAGCTAGAAACAATCTGTTGTGTTCTTGATGATGAGCTGGCTAGATACAAAGCCTACACTACACACACATATATATATTTAGGGAAATACCTCTCTAATTTAATAGAAATAAAGCCAGGTGGGTTTGTAGATTGTTCTTACTTAATTTAGGGGAGTTTTTTTCAGTGTTGATTGAGTTCGTTTGTTTTCCTTTTGTTGTTCAGTCCAGCTTCAGTCTCTAACCAATTGTTAGAGCACCTCATTAATCAAATTGATTTGGCAAGAGGGTAGAAGTAGATTTGTATTCAGCACAACTTGAGATTGACTGTTTTCCACAAATCTTCAAATATTTCTTGTCAGAAGCTAGAATTATACACCAATTTAGTAATAATTTACTATTTATATGGCACTAAGAAATTGACACATAAGCTGCTCAAGTTCTGCTCATTATTTGGCCCTGTACAAATCCCTTTTCTTAGAATTATGCCCTGAAGTTATGTACTAAGCCACAAATGGACCATCTGAATTGCACATATAAATTCCTGCCACACATTCTGTGTCACACTATGATGTGTGTGTGGGAAAAAGTCCTTCTTCTGTTTAATCATGGAGTTTTGAAATTTTGACCTGTTTCTCTCACCAGAGCTTTGCTAAATATTGTTTTGTTCTATAAGACACCTGTGTGTTCCCACTGACCGGTCCTTCAACCCAAGCAACTGCATGACTTTAAAACTTTGGAATTCCAGTTCCATGGACTGTACAAAGTCTGAATTGACACACGCAAGATAAATTCCATTTATCTGAAAAATATGTTGTAAATACTGAGATTCTGAAAAGTACAAACTGGGGAGGTGATGTGAAGGATTTGGCATTTAAACCAGGGCAGAAATTTTGTCAGGCTAGGAGTTATCAGTTCTGACCTATTAGAAAGGTTCAACCTCTGCTTAGGGAACAATAATGTCCAATTCAAATATTGTCTTGCCTCCAACTTTCTGTCTAAAATGGGGCGTAATGAGAAGTCCTTGCCAAATAAAGCAACACTGGTTTCCAAAATGCACTTAATTCACTTTCAATTGCTGGCTTGCCTGAGGTTTCTGAGGCTAGTCTGGGATTTATTTTTTTCACTTTGTTGGTGGCTGATAGCATAGGAGGACTTCCCATATGGATTTTATCCTGTTCCCCTGGAATGCAATACTCCTGTTGAGATATGCTGAGTCATGCGATGGTGCCAGTTGAACCATGGCAAGATGCTGACATTCTCAAGTTGTCTGGCATCTTTTCCAGTTACCAAATCAGTGCTGGTGGATGTATTTGAATAAAAAGGAAGGGGCTTAGCCAGCAGGAACAACCATAATTGCTAACTGTGTCACTGAGGTGCCTTGTAATGCTGGTAAGGTGGCAAATTTAGAGTTATTATCAATAGATGATCACAACGGTGCTTTGTCTCAGCCAATTAAAATCCTATCTTCTGGGGTAAATCTTCCTCTTACTCTTCTCATAGACTGACAAATAAATTGCATGCTTCCAATTTTTGCTTCCACAATCCCACTGAAGCCAACACATTTTTTTGCATGGTGTCATGGGCTGGGGGTTGATCTCTGTTCTCATTCTGGTCCAAATGTCATAGCTACCAACTCTACTTCTGTAAATCCATCACAAGTGTGCTGTCAAGGAGCTAGGCCAGGAAAATCAGACCTGGGAAAAGACTGGCTTAAACTTAAGCCCTTCTCTTAGACACAGCATGGACATGACTGGCTCAAGTCCCATGGTACAGCAAACTTGAGCCCACATCCTGTCACAACTTAAAACACAACTAAGGACATAGTAACAGCAGTGGGTTACTTTAGTGATCTGCAAAAATGGCTTTGGGTGGTAAGCAATTGATTTTTCAAACTTGTGCATTAAAACCTTCCAAACCATGGCAAAGCTTAAAATTATGTCCTATCAGTGTTCAACGACCAAGAGCAATAGATTAACACAGCTTCAGTGTGTCAAACTGAAGCAGTTTTCTGTCAGGATTCAGTTAACTGGTAGTGTTGATATATCACATAGGTATACTCTCCTCTCACCTTTCTTTCCTGTAAAACCTTTACTACTTCCATCAAATTATTTTGTGTTCTCAAATTTAAAAAAAAAATTAGTAAAGCCTACTGGGCTAATCCATCCCCACTTAGACATGTACATAAATTCAAGAAAATAATCTTTTGGTAATATTTTGAATTTTAATCATATGTGGACTTTTGTGTTCATTTAGACTTTTCACCTTTTTTTTTTTCTGAAGAGTCTAAGATTAATTAGTGAGAGACCTGATCTTCACCTTCTCATGATGCATATGTTATAACGTTTTAGAACAGTATCTGAAAAAAAAAGTTCTGGTAATCTATAAATGCAAATACAGATATATCCCAGTCTGTCCTGCTTCCCACAGAACTAGAAGACATAGCCCTAATCATGCCTTTCTTTTTGTGGTGGCATTTTTGAACTTCCAGCCACAGGATGTACGAGCTGCTTTACTGCCAACTACCATCCAGCAGCACTCATGTAGTTACAGGGCTTGTTTTCCAAAAGTGCTGACCTGCTGGATTTTTGACTGACTTATATTGCTGAGTCAGAACCTCTCTTTCCCAAAAAGATACCTAAGAAGTGGAAATACTTTAGGCGATAGTATGTTTCCAAATGTGTTATTGCCATCTCTGCTAGTACTACCACTTGTGACGGTACATCATGTTAGTCCTGTTTTGAGAAGTCTAAACTTTACAAGGGGAAAAAGAAACTTTCACTTTAATTTGGCAATGACCCAGGCCATTATTTGAGGTTGTTCCATGAGGTTCTCTCTCCATCATCACTTTTTCTTATTCTGCAGAATCTTTCCCTATTTTACTCGTATGTTCCACCAGTGTTAAAATTCCACCTGAATTCTTTTGGTCCAGGAGACTGTGAGGATCCTCTGAAAACTCTAAAAGTGGTAATCTTCCCATCTGTGCTTAGGAGGTTCAGAATCACTTCAGAGGCACTGAAAAACAGACCTCTAAAATATTGCCAGCACAGGAGCTTGAGAATCTTGAGGAGAATCTTGAGGCTAGGTCCTCCTCATTGTCATGTTTGTATGAGTGGTCAAATAATAAGGAAATCATTGGTTCTTTACAGTGTGTTGTATTTCTTATGTGACATTGGATTCTGTCGAATTTTAACAGTACATAAAATTACCTTATGCCATGTTTGTTCTTATAGTTGGTGAGCATCTAAAACACAGTGAGCACTTAAGCACAGGGGTATTTGTCATAAGATACTTGAAAGTTTACACACTCCTTCTGGTGCTAAGTATTTTAATGAAGTATTAGATGGTATTTCTTGTGGTCTCCGCCTTTTATTAGCAACAGGTTTGGGGGTTTGCCTTATACATTGCACAAAAAACTATACATTATTTAAGATCCCTTTTTTAGACAAATGACAGCCACTAGGCTAATCTGATTTTCCTAGCATGGTGTCAGCTCAGTCATCTCACCTCTTGTAAAGTGTTGGTTTAGTATTTTAGTGCTTCGAACACCACCAAAGCTGGTTCTGCCCTGCACAGAAGTAGCTTCTGGAATTGCACCTTTAAACAAATCTTTTTTGTGCTGTTGTTTTTAATTAATAAAGAATACCCACATTATAATTTGAATCTCTAAAAACCCCACAGTATGTCTGAGTTCTTAGAAATGTGAGGAATGGAGTTTTCATTACCTTTATTGTGTGGATAATTGTCATAGCAAATTCTTTGTCACAGAAACAGTGACTAAAGTGAGACAAAATTAGAGCCCTAAAATGTATGCTTTCTAATGACTGAAGATGTATGAAATGCAACAAGAAGTACCATTGAGGGAAGAGGTTCAGTAATTGTCTAAGTGAGGGGAATCTATGTCTGAAGCTCACAGTGTATGTAATAAGGATGACTAACTGTACATTTTAGTGCCTTGTTTCTTGTAGAATGTTTAATCATAAATTATGAAACATAAATACTTATGAATTTATGAGAATACATATCTAAATATTGCTAATAGAAACTGTATATTCACAGAAAAGTCAATAAATCACTGACTATTGTTACATATTAATTAGACAAGATTTTTAGTCTTCATTCTTTCAGAGTTGTTTTCAAATAATGTCATTTAATTTACATACAACTGTGCTATTTCTGTCTCTTAAACTAAACTCCACTCAACTCCATGAAACAGAGAAACTGTCATAGTTGCACTGTCAAATTTTGTGGAAGAAAGTGCTATTTGTGAGGTCTGCAGTACATATTCACTGCCCAACTTTATATTTGGGTTGATTAAATGCCAACACAGTCATAGGTTCCTCTCAAATGTTCAGCCTGTAGGCCTGTTGGCAGATCAGGTTTGAATCTGAGTTAAGCACTAGCAGTTTGCTTCTGGGCAGCCTATGTCAGGCACTGGTGGGCAGTAAAAATACTTGGATTGTTTTTAAGAGCACCCTAATGATACCAGTTCAAAACCTACATTGACATTCATAAAGTATACATAAAGTATAAGATGTCCAGAGGAACTGGGACACAGCCTTACAGACAGTGGGATTTGTGCACATAAGGCAATGCAAAAGCTGTTCTATGTCAGGCCACAGCTCCATCTAATGCAGTATCCTGCCTACAAAAGAGACCAGTAGCATCTGTCCAGCAGAAAGCAAAAATAAATGCAAGTTTGTACAATGTTTTAATAGTATGCACTGTTCCATGAAGCAGGTACTCAGTGAGACTGTAGTGGAATCGTTGCATATAATGATTTTTGATGGATTTTTCTTGAAATCTGGCCAATATATTTCTGAACCTATGTAAGTTATTAGTAACCATGTATTCCAAGGCTGAAATATAAGCAGAGTGATGAAAACCCTTCCTTTATTAGCTCTGAAGCCAATTTCTGCTATTTTAGTTTGCTGCCCTATCTCTCCATGTAGAACCTTGAGTTAGGAACTCACAGGTCTTAAGACTGGTTATAATAAGATAAGGGTTAGAATAGCTCATTCAGTTGGTTTCTCTTACATCAACACAAGGTTGGTTTTTAATTGAGACAGAAAAATATCAGTGACTCTCTTCCAATTTTCAGAAGACAACAAATACTTTCTTGAAATCTGAAAGAAAAGAGAAAGGGTAGCATAATTATATATAAAAGTAAGGACAGAACTTCACTTTTATACTTTTCAAGGAGGTACTCTTCACTTAAAAATAAGGTTGCTCCTTTTCTTTGCTAACTCATTTTCAACAGGAAAGGATAGTTCCACTGTGTTAAAAAAAGGCTTTGTGCTAGAGGAGTGCTTTTGGCCAGCAGGGTGCTCCTCAAATCATTTCATCTGACTGAAGATTTCCAGAATGTGACCACATGACAGCAAAAGGCAGGTCTGAAGGATTCTGTCTACAACCTTTATCTTATCCCTTTTGATTCCTGAATAGAAGTAGCCAGGTTTGTGGCTGATTACACCATCAAACTTAAGAGTTTTGCCTTGTAATCAAATTTATAAGATTCAGTACATTATGTCATAATCAGGATTTATTTTTTTTTCCTGAAAATTTGAGTGTTCCATGAAAAAGGGAAAGCCATGAATTGAGGGCTTTCATATGACAAATGACTGTAAACGTGGCTGGTTCCCCAAAGTGGCAATCAATACCATGCTGCCACTATATCCCTTTAGTTTCTAAATCAGATGGGTCGGGAAGTGAACACTTCATGTTCTTGGCGGCAAGATGAAGAGAACAACACAGGCACAACCCACTTTGAAGGCGAAATAAATGTACCTGCTGGCAGTATAGGGAGTATTATCAAACAGAAGGAAATGCAAGTAGAGCCTAGTAAATATAGGCAAGAAATTAATAAGGTTCAATGGTAATAAATAAAGCTAAACACATTGGGAAAAGAAGTCTTGACCTAAACACATGAAGAGAGTTTCTGAGATGTAGAAGACAGAGAACAAAACCACTTAAAATTTTAAACTAAATATTCCTGGTACTATATGCCAACAGTAAATTGGTTTTGATACAGAAAAGGTAAATATTAAAATTAATAGTACCTTATGTATTTAGAAAGAAGCAAGATATTGGTTTATGGGTGATGGTTGATTTATCATATGAGATGGTAAAGAAGCTCACAGTCCTTTCTAACAGATTTTTACTAGAAGGAAAGAGCAAGTTTGGAGGATCGGGGGTTTTCTTCATTAAAATATTCAAATTGCCGGTAGGGCGCTCCTCAAAGGTGCTGGAGTAATCCTGAGAGAGAGAAGTGATGGGCAGCCGTGAGAAATACCTCGCAGGTAACCGGGGCCTCTCCCCGTTCGGAGGTCATCCCTCTGAGCCCAGGAGCCTTGCCCGGGGATGACACAGCTCGGTTAGGGGAGGAGCGGCTGGCAGAGGGATGGGGCGAGCGCCGGGCCGGCCCCGCAGGCGGCGGGATGCGCTCCCTCCAGCGGGCGGCACCCGCGGCACGGCGCTGAGGATTTAAAGTGCTTTTCCCACAGGGGCTGCAAGCCACGCCAGAATCTTCCTTTCGTTTCGTCCTAAGCCGGAGAGGGACTGGTTTGCACTGGAAGCCAATCAATCGCTTCCCTAGAGAAATCAGAGTTACACACACGGCCTATATTTAGCTCGCTGTACTTTGCTTGCAAGCCGAGTGAGTGTAAGCAAGGCTTTCCAAATCCTTTGGCTGCTCCCCCTCTACTAAATTCTAGGCTTTCGTGGGTTTAACACAAAACCAGAACAAGGGAAACACGTTGCAGGTAAAATCCTTCAATATTTTCAGCCTGTGGAAGAGTTCCCATTGATACCGGGCTCCAGGAAATCCTCCATAAGGGTCGGGGAAGGATCCTAACCCGCAGGAGATTTTGGCAGCCTCCTCTTTGCTTCCTCCCCAGAAAGAGAAATTCCCTAAATCTCCAAGTGTCTAGAATGTTTGTCACATGTCTCGGTCAGGGAATTCTTGAAAGTCTTTAAGGTATTTGTTTTGCCAGGTTATGTCTACACTAAGAAAAAAGATTATATTTCAGTGGTAGTTGTTGCTATCTTGTAAAAAATTAGCTAGATAGGGCATGCTGTGAACGTCTGCTTTACCTAAGTGCAGCATCCTAAAAACCCCTGCTACTCTCATACACATTTTTCCTCATCAAGCCAGCATATATGAGAAATGCCAGGTACTAACTATCATGTTTTAATATCACACCATTTTGCCAATCCAGGCAAAGCCTCAGGGAAATTCTCCCAGATTTTGTTTATCCACACAGTGCATAAATCTTTTAACCACTCCATTTGCCTGAGGCCGCATGGAGGTTACACACTGCACATACACACAGGGAACATGCCGTAGCCTTAGGCAATCTGAATTGTTGAAAAAATTGTATGTAAACACTTATAAACAAGTTTTCAAGATCTCTATTAAATAAGCAATAAACTAATCCTTGTCATAGACACATAGGCACCCATGTCTCAGCTGTTTAAGAGCAAATTGCGTAACGCGGTGCCTGAAATACCTCAGTCTAAAAGCACCATCATTGTGTTCATGTGAAAATGAAAACAAAGACAACCAAATACTGGGGACACTGATCAGCACAGATAACACTAAAGTACACACAAAATAACTGAAGTTCCTGATTCTTGGTAGCATTCATATTTGGTTTTCGTATTCAGAGAAAGTATACCTGTACCTGCCAATTCAGCTTTTAGGTGTTCTTGCTACAAATGCCCTAAATAGCACTAGTTTAAATCACTGTTCGTAGAGCAGGAAAATTAAATTATATGCAGAGAGCTCAGCCATGAGTAACTTTTTCCCACTCCCAAGCTAAGAGCTAAACAAAAGGGCTATAGACTACATATTTTTTAACCCAAGAAGAGAAGCCAGGGAACAGTAAAAATTGCAACAACATATAAACTTGGAAAACCTGATTAACTAATAGGAGAAATAGCCATCCAGGCAATCATCCTGACTCAATCTGACTTTCAGCACTGCATGGTGGGTAAGACAGCCATCAGCAGCTGCCCCAGCTAATAGCTGCACCCTGCTCCCAGCTTATCATTTCAGCCTGGATGTGTCCCAGTGAGCTGCCAGTTAGTATTTAGGCTCCATCAGTGTCCCTTCTCCAGGCAGTGGCCTCAGCACTGGCTGGCAGAGCAGTCAGTGCCACTGCTGCCTACTGCCTGCAGGTCACTGCCCTGCTGCCCACCCCAGGCACTGCAGTCCTGGCAGCCCACTCCCCTTCTGCCTCCCCATGCTCTTCAACTTTTGGGGGGCATTACAGATCCAAGGGTGCCACAAGTCTATCATCTTATGAGGTAAATGAATGCTGAACAGTGTCCATATCTAGTCTCTATAAGCAAAAGAAAGACATACAATTCTATTTCATTTATGTTATTTTATTCCCTCTCTCATCCCACCTGCCCAGGGCTCCTTCATCTCAGGCATCAAAGACTCACAGGCATACTTCTCTTGCCCCTCTATCACTGAATAAAAATATAATCCCACAGACCTTTATTTTTATGAAATAGCTGTAATCCAAAAGCTACAAATAGGCATCAGCTGAGATGTACCCCATGCCAGTCAGCATCTCACACAACCTTTCTGCTGGAGGATGCCTGAGAGAGGCTCATTCCCCTTCACTTGTGAGCCCCTTCTGTGGTCTCTGGCCACTGAGACCTCATTATAAATGGCATAATTAAACCTGAAGAGGACATAAGCTAAACACATATATCTTCTGCATTCCAATATATTTATATATACAAATATATGAAGGAAATTTCTAAACACGAGTGAGAGTATTCAAGGAATAAATAGTAAGTTATGTACTGTATAGCAGAGTAAACAGAATGAATAGTAAACAGTTGTCTGCTCCCAGTCACTTTGAGGAAAATCAGAAGACTGCAATGGGCGGAAAAGAGTAACCTGTGGACTACTGCTGTCCAAGCACTTGCACAAAGTACATGATGTCCAATCTACAGATATTATCTGTTTCCTTCACACTAACAGAAGAACCATCTATGACAAGTTTTCTGGTTTCAACTTCCCCTCTTCCCCCAATTTTTGTTTTTAATAAAGAGAACTAGTGCCAAGACTGAAAAATGCGACAGATCTCTATCTCAAGTTCCAGAAGAGTTACTTGATATTTATTGTATTACTGAAGAAAGAGAATGTAAACAAGTAACTAAAGACCACTGTCTGTCTGGGTAAGTCTGGAGTGTTCCTGCTAGTTTATTGCTTTCCACCAATTTTGCACTGCCTTGGTCAGCAAAATAGCCAAGTTGTTTCTGGGCTATGTTAAGTTGTCCGATGAACATCAATAAGCTTGAGTCTATGTGAACTCCTTGCCTTTGGCAAAGTCCCAATGCTTTCTGAGCATCTTATGCCAATACCTAGTGCTCTGAAATCCAGGAAGGCTTATTAGCTCACTGCTTAACCAGGCAGACAGCAAGTAGCATCCCCTGGATGTGAACAACCTTGGGGTTACTACAATAAGAGACTATGGGAACTATGGACAACACAGTGATCAGTAGAGGAGATAAGGAAGGTAAGAGATGGGGAGAGAGCCTGGGTTGGCTTTTGTCTCACAACGTTTAGTAGCTTCAGAAGAATGTTCTCCCTCTGGAACACAGTGGTGAGTATATGGGATGCAGATACTTGGTGGCAGAGCCACCTCCATTCAGCCAGAGTCCACTAGCTCTGGATCAGTGCCAGTCCACTGGACCCATGCTGACACAAGGAAAACTTTTTAGGTTTCTCCCTCCTGCTCCCAAGCCCCTCACTGTCCAAGAAGTTTACTTGTCAATGCTCAGGCCCTCATAAATACCCAGAGGTATTCTGATTCTGACATCATGCCCAAGATGACAAGCCCTCCCGAGACCCACAGCTGTGGGAAACATGGTCTTTGCAAACAGTCAGAGGTCCTGCAGGATCTGTGGCTCTGAGCTCTGTGCTTTATTAAGGTGCTGATGCTAATGGTACATCAGCTCTTTCCTAGAAATGTTACAGCCATGACCATGAGAAGCAGGTCCAAATCAGCTCTGCTCTGCCTTTCTTCTCCTGGCATGCATCAATACTCTCAACCCAAAGAATGTACCACTTGTCTAAGCACGAAGCATGAGGACACCTCCCATGCCACCCAGAAAACTGGGGTTGGCATGTTCGAAACCTGCATAAATGATACATCTCACTGGATTGCCCCCGTTATTCTCCTTCCTACCAGATATTACTGTAGTGTCACTGCTCTGTTGGCATCCCCAGTGTACAGTTCTGAAATGACCAACTCCATGTTTTCTTTTCTGACACCACTTTTGTCTGTCCCACAAGCCTGATAGGAATTTCTGCACCTGAGAGGTTCATCGGATACCCAGAGGTAACAAATCTACAGCCACAGTTAAAGGGTTTCCCCTTTGTACTTGGGACTTGGGATGATTCCTAGAGGAAGGGTTGTGAAGGACTCATGTCCGGAATGCCTCCAGGCTCCATTCTCTTTTCCACACTTTTTGATATACCAGCAAAGCAATTGCAAACAAAACATTAAGGATATTTGACCACTGTACATGGAATCACTGCTGGTAACACATATGTTTTCATGATAAATTCCTTGCTTTTAGGTTTACAGAGTGTGTCAACAGGACATCTAATAAACAAGAGACAGACATCAGGCATCAGAAGAACCGAATGCACTCAGCAATGAGAATGGTGTGTATCATATTGGATACCACAAAAACCACAGGAGAAATGTACTAAGGGAAAGACTGACGCACTTGTCACAGGAATACCCTACATATCTCCGTCTCCACATTTCCATTCCTTCTAAGTAGTAGGAAAGCCAGGATTCATTGACTTTGAACTTGGACAGAAAAATAAGCAGGCTGACTCATCAAAGTATTGGTTTGTGCCTCCTCATGGAGTATAGCTCTGTGTGACTGAAGAAGATAGAAAATAGATAAAAAACTGGTAGAAATTCTGTATTTTGACAGGAAGTTAATTCATATCTAATTCTTTCTTAGGAAAGCATTCCTTAGGGGATATCAAGCTATACTTAACTGAAATATAATGACACTTTTAAACTATGATTCTGCCAATAATTTAATGTAGTGGCAGAAACATTTGACTTAGAGTGAGTATGCTCATTTTTTTCTAAAAATTGTTGTGTCTTTTTTGCAGAATCCTGGATCACAACAGATCACAGGGAGGATGACCTTCGGAGGTCATCTGAGATAAGGCCCCTGCACAAGCAGGGTCACATAGACACTGTTACCCAGGACTATTTTCAGATGGCTCCTGAATATCTCCAAGGAGATACATGCCACAGCCTTCTTGGGAAACCTGTGCCAGTGCTCTGTGACCTCTACTGTAACATAGTGTTCCTTGAAATTCAGAGGGAACCTCCTGTGTTTCAGGTTGTGCCCATTGCCTCTGGTCCTACCACTGGATACAAGTGAAGAGAGACTGGCTATTCTTTGCAACTCCCCTTCAGGTAATTATATACATTGCTAAGATTCTTGGGGTTTTGGGGGTTTTTTCACATATATCCTTATTCCCTTGCTTTATAAGATACTCTTTATTATTTAAATATAACCGAAGAAACACTGAATTGAAAAGCTGGCAAAGCTAGCTTCAGCATTAAGTCCACAGAGCATGTATGAACAAGCATTAGATATGATCAAAAAGGTGTGATGATCATCCAATTGTGTTTTAAAAATATTTGGGTTTAACCCAAATGCTATACTGGAAAAGAATAAAGACCTGATTCAGAAAATGAATCTTTGCTCAGAAGCTCTGCTGGCAAGTGGCTTGTGGCAGATGCTTTGTTCTTCCTGCCCCGCTGAGACAAGCCTGAAGCCTAGGACTAGGGAGGCCCAGTAGAGATGAACAAGAACACAGTTATGCCTTAAGCCCTCTCCTCTGGCTATGAGGACAGCAGGGGATGACTTCTGGAATGACACCACTTACATTCTTCCCACAGTGTCTGTTAGGGCTGGACTAGTACATAAGAGGCATGTGAAGAGAGTACTCAAAGCCCTAGTGGTGGGTGACTCAGAAACAACAGCATTCCAGTTGGCATGCAAGAGGCACTTCTTGGGATGATTCCTCTTTTCTTTTTGTCACTGCAGTGGGAGGAGAACTTTGTTGGGACTAGGAGTGGAACAGTCCACTCCTTTTTCTAGGCAAAGATCTGGGCCATCTGTCCTTACTCCAGAGATGATCACAAGAAATAAGTCAGCTATTGGAAAGGGAAGGAGCTGTTTGCTACACAAGACTTCAGTTTCTATAAGGTTACAAACATTTTTGTAGGGTTTAGGGAAGATGGCACATGATGTAGAGGAAAAACACCCGAAGAAGTCAGAGTTCAGCTGAGGAGCAAAACACACTTAAAGATGCTGGTAGAAGCCTGCAGTTTTCAGTGGCTGGTTAATGTGTGTGTCTGCAATCTGGCCAGAGACAGATCTAATGCTGTAGCTCCATTTTGAAAACAGGGGACAAGAATATAGTAGACATCTTACAGGTCCGCCTTTTGCAATGCACAGTGAATGTGTCCCTCTCCTGCATCCTACTCCCAAACATCATTAGTGAAGGTAAGATTATCACTGGTAGCATTCAGAAGTGCCAGTTCCAGCCACAGTCTTTCTGCATAATGGGAAACGAAGTCTTGAAGGTGGAAAGCTTCCAAATTGCTGCAGAACACCACCAGAAACCACCATTGCTTCATTTTGCCTTCCTGCTGAGACTTGTCATCCTTAAAGCTATGGGGAATATTATTGCACAAGACTGGCACTGCTAAGGCAAGAGAATTTCCTGACCATGACGGCTACCACTGACACAATCTGCAAAGCTCTCATTCAAATATGGCTAAGGGTATTCTAGTGCAGGCCCCTACCCTGAACAGCTTTGCCAGACTGTTTTAATTAATCTTGTCACTATTTGGTGTGTTAGCCCCTAATAAAAGGAATGAACAGGAATTAACACAGAGAAATGAGCAACTTGGGGCTATCTAATTCTAAACAAGAACCTTTTTAGGGAAAAAAAATAATCATGGTTATGTTATTCTGAAAAAGTCTCTATAAGAACCTCTGAAAAGAGAGAAATTACACGCAGAGTTGAATTCAGGTTTGGGACAAACATGTACTTTGTCTTCTCTCCAAAGATGAGTGTAGCAAAAATGCATGTTTTAGAAGTCTGCAAAGTATCCACTGGATAACTTTACAACTCTTTGTTAAAGATAGATATGAGTGATCAATTTCTGTATCAATTAGGTTTTTGGAGTCTTCATGTTCCCCAGACCCCATTTTCTCCAGGAAAATATAAATAAACTGTTTTGTTGCTCCTGTTTTACCTCCTTTCCACTGAAGAACTGAACCATGCTGGACAAGCATCAACCAGCTCATCTTGATCAGCCTAAATGAGAGTGCTGGTTTCAGATAAGAGGCTACTAGCAAACTGAGGTAGTGCCCAGTTTTAAGCACAATACTTCAAGTGAAAAAGAATCCCAAAAGTGAGCCCAAATAGGGCAGAAAGAATGATCAGTTTTAGAAACAGTGATATCTGGAAAAAGACAGGAGACTGGCTTTTTTTCTGTTTTTCTCTCTTTTCCAGAAGAAACTTACTAAGTCCTACATGCTAGAATGGAATGGTGTTTGTTTATTACTAGCCTTCACTGAGAAAAGAACCAGAATAAATGCACTTGCTTTGCAGAAAACAGTAAGGGGAAAGTTTTGAATAGATTATTGAAACACTTGAACAGGACACTAAAGGAATTTCTGGAACCTCACTGTCAGTCTGTCATCTGCCCATGGTCTGCATACAACTGGCAGTGTCTCAGTGCAATGATTTGACTTAGAGAGGATAGACTTGTTAGACTCTGCACCTCACTTGTATAGAGTGGACAGGCCCTTCCACAACAGACATAGTGATTAAAGGATGGCCTTGAAGCAAACAGCTCTAATCACTTGTCCTCTAAACAGCTGTGATCACTTTCTTCCCAGTACATTCTCCCTCACTCTTCTCCAAGCCTTCACTGCTTTAATCCTTCTCTTCCCTGCCCACCCAGGAAAGAAGAAAGATGATGAGTTGTAAGAACAGCAGGTACCATCTGCAGGCAGAAGTAATGCACCTCATGGGCCAGAACTTTAGGAGGTGGCTGCACACTTCCATCTGCAGCAGAGGAGGTTCTAGTGTGAAATGAAGCTATCTCTTCACCAACATTCACAGCTGAGCAAAACAAGCATGACAATTGAAATGACACAGTCATGAAGAGCTCTTTTCAGATCTGTAGAGTATTCCTACTTCCGTCTTTGAGGCTTTGACAGTTAAGTGTCTTCTGTGCCTGTCTCCCCACCACAGACCAGGATTTCCCACACAAAACAGTGCAAAGGAAAGAGAACATGGGTGGTTCCCTTTCCTTGGTCAGTTAATACTGAAAGAAAGGGGGATGGGGAGATGGTCCTAGCTGGAGTACCTGTAGAGGAACAACTTGTGTACAAGGTGTACTAGTTTCTTCTGTCAATAGTGGCTAAGAAGTTGTTTAGGAGATTGGAGTTCTCTCCAGTATTTACATGATAAGTAAATAAACAAGTACACATCAATATAAATTGGTAAAAAACCAGGAATCTCAAGTGGGATTGCTCAGATAACTATACTGAATTTCCCAGGAGCATATTTTTCCCAAGAGGTCCACAGAATAGTCTTATAAGACAAAGACTAGAGTGAAGATTAAAGCCACCATTGTTCACTATCCCTCACTAACTATATCTGTACTGAAAAGTTACAAGAATGTGAATAACATTAGCAGATCATGCTGAAGTAATCGAGGAAGAGGGAAATGGGATGCACCACATCATTTTACTTATTACTCATAAATCTATTTCTCTTGGTTCAATTACTTAGAATACATGAAAAGCACAAGTTACTGTGACAATATTACAACCACTTAGCATGATTGTTCCCTAATACTAGCTTCTTTCACTAAGAACCTAAAATAAAACCAGACTTTGCATGTGATTTTCTGTCCTTAAGCATACAGGATGAACCTCTCAAGAACACGGGTGAACAACAACTTAAGCAAAAGTTTTGTAAGTTCAAAACTGACAAGTTCACAAAAATACTATTATTATTTGCTTCTCACCATTAGCATAAACCTGTGACTGCAGTATTATGTTCTGCATGACCAACCAATTTTTATATATAAGCCTTTTTGCCAAGCAATGGTTAACTATAAAAGGAAGTAGATTCAACTGCCAGGCATACATGCCAAAATGCTTAAGATGTCTTGAACTTCTTACTCCCAAACCAGGAACATTTATCTGCACATATGGGTACTGAAAAGCAAGCAAAGACTTTTTATTTGCAAAAAGTGGTGCATAGGGGAGATTTACAGAGAATTCTCAAGGAAAGAAATTGACAGAAACCTTTATCAGTCTTGGTGAATGGTAGATGAGCTTCCCACATCACAGTGACTTGCAAGAGTTCTGATGTAGCTCTCCAACTCCTCTGAAGACAGAGGGAGTCAGATACGACCTCTTGTCTGGTTATGCTCCTGTCTAAGAATCCAGGACTGAAGTCCAGCTACTGCCCAAGGTTATTTCTTCCCTCAGAGGGATATGCAAACCTGCTCTATCCATAGTGGCAATCACAGTAGTGTAGTCAAGTACTGGTTAGCCATTTGTAAAGTCTGCTGTTCTGCAGATGCCGCTTGCTTCAAGGCATGGCAATACCTATTGCTGCCGTGCTCCATGGGAGGAATGGAAGGGATGGGGGAAGAAATATGAAGCATGTTACTGCTCCTAGGGTCAGAGTGAACAGATGGTACCATTCCACCGTAATGTTCTGGTGCAACCAAGTTGCACAACCTAGGATTGAACAGGCACACCTTCACAAATCTTTCTGATGTTTATCAGCTGGTCCTGGTCATCATATTCAACAGATGTCTGCCCCTGGGTAAAGTGACAATGCAGACAGTCCTGTATCCCTGATACCCTTTCTGGTATTGATACTGTAATGCTTTTTTAGGGCTGCAGATGTGACATTACAGCATAGAATAAAGATCAAGGATTTGAAAGTGGCCAACAACACCACTCGAGGCAAACAGCACTCTTGGCAAGACTCCCATCATGTCTCCCAGCTCTGAAATTGGACAGGATTGTTGGCATGGCACACTCATTCAAATCCACACATTTAGGCATGGCCAACAGAAGAGATGCTGATGACAGACAACAAGTGCCAAGAAACAAGATTGATGACTTGTCCTGAAAGAGTGAACCAGATAGCTGATGCCTGACAAGACTTTGCAGAAATGGAGATGGCACCCCAACATCTTGCTCCAGCACTCGCCAGCTTCCTTCCCCTGAGAACACTTGCCCTGTCGGCAACGCTTCAGAGAAGACAAAAAACTGCTCTGTGCCTGAGGTTGGCATGCTGATTTCAAAATGTGAGAAGAATTCCTGTAGTGCTCCCTAAGGGAAAGATTATATGTTTCTTGCTTCACTCCAGGGACTCAGTTTTTTACTGGAATATCAGAATTAGCACCTTAGTGAAAATGTCAGAATGTGAACCTTTGCACATTTTGCTACACATGCCCTCTCAGTCTGGTTTTGTTCTTGTTTGTGTCTCCTTGATTTCTGGGTGGTGAAAGTTCTGCCTCTTGTGAGTTTAGAAAAAGGATAGCAATCCACCCCAGCTCAAATGGTGAGTGTCTGGGAAAGGAAGGGACAAGGCCAGATTGGCCAGAGCTGGAGAAACAAATGTAAAGGTCTAGTGCAGTCCAATTCAGATGACCTGTCCCATCAAAACTCTAACACTTTGATGGTTTTAAGATAACAATTTCAGGATATTCAGCATGAGACCTGCTAATGCTACTTACCCTGTCTTTACAAAAGATGCCAAAATTTGGCTCAAATATCTGATGTGTTTACCAAGGAATTAAGGTAATTCCTAAACTAATTGTATTAAAGGTGTTTTATAGTTATTCACAATACCTAGAGGTATTTAATATCTAAAGGAAAACCCCACCTTATTCCTCCTTGACTTCCCAGAATGAATCAAATCAATCCCTGTAGCACTGCATTTCCCCTGCATTAGCTTCCTAACCTGGCCATTGCTTCTTCTGCAGTGCTGTATACCTGAGTTTCCTGGGCATCCCAACACACCATGAACCCTATCACAGAAACATTTGAGACCAGAGCACTGAATAGCCGAGGATTTATCTCCTACAACATACATATTGGACTTTGATCACAAAGTAAATCACTTCAGAAAAAGATTGTGAGTTTTCAGTATATATCTTGGCAGAGCATTTTTTGATATTAAAGTTATCAAGCACTGTCTCAAGTCTACAAATCACAGTGAAGATGGCAAAGGCACAGTGGAGTAACACTTTGGCTGTGGCTTCTCCAAGGAACCTTGTACTGACAAACACAGCTCTGTCCTGTTTCTGAAATATACACAGCTGCTGAGATAAAGGAAGCCCAAACTTCTGGCTTGTTTGAGGGAAAGGGAGACCTCTAGGACAAACCTCAGGATTTCTCAAAGGTGTCACTGAAGTAAGGAAAGGGCAAAAGATGAGACAGAGAATGAAAGCCCAAGAATGACAGCAGAGGGAGGTGAAAGTATTAAACTTGCCAGATGGCCTGGCAGAAGAGGGACTTGAGGCATTTGAATGGGATGTGTCTGTTAAAAACAATAGTTGATACAAAGATGACACGGCGTCTTGAAGAAGTGAACAGCCAAACTCCATGAGGACAGGCTCTGTCAAAATTTCTGACTGCTTCCTACCTTCAAAGTTACAGTGTTCCCAAACCTTATTTATATCAGCATGTAAGTGATTAAACCACTACCAGGTTGATGTGGTTTAACCCCAGCCAGCAGCTAAGAACCACACAGCTGCTCACTCACTCCCCGCCCCTGGTGGGATGGGGAGAAGAATCATAAAACAATCATAAAATTTGTGGGTTTAGATAAGAACAGCTTAGTAATTGAAACAAACAAACAGACAAAATAGTAATAATAATGAGGATTATCATAATAATAGTAATGAAAGAGAGGGAGAAACAAACCCCAAGAAAGACAAGAATGCACAATAAATTGCTCACCACCCGTTGATGGATGCCCATCCCATCCTTGAGCAGTGATTGGCTGCTCCTGGCCAACTGCCTCCAGTTCATACACTGAACATGATGTTCAGTGGTATGGAACATCCCTTCAGTAACTTTGGGTCAGCAATCCTGGCTGTGCTCCTTCCCTGCTTCTTCTGTACTTGCTTGCTGGCAGAGCACGGGAAACTGAAAACTCATTGACTTATGGTAAGCACTGCTGAGCAACAACTAAAACATCAGTGTGTTATCAACGTTATTCTCATACTAAATTCAAAAGGCAACACTGTACCAGGTACGAAGAAGAAAATTTTTATCCCAGCCAAAACCAGGATGCAGGTCTTTTGCCGGCAACACTTACCTGTCTCAATCCTCTCCTTCCTGTGGGAACAAAACTTTTAGGTTTAAAAATCAGGTTGTTGTCTTCTAGCAACAACCCTGAGGAAAGCAGTCTACTCCAATAACTTCATAACTTCAAGGTGATGTTATTTCAGATAACACCTTGTGATATCATCTCAAATTCTCCCTTTTCCTAAATTTGGACTTTTACTGTTAGCACAGTGCATAAAATTTGGACACTTGGTAACATACTTTAAGTACAAAGTCCTGCCCATGAAATACCTACAGCCAAACTATTTTCTCTGGCAAAACAAACAACTGTACAGTGCCTCCCACCAAGATGAATACTTTATGGTAGGAATCAGATCTGTGAGCTTTTATCTGATAGAACAGATACCCTCTATCTTATACAGGGTTCAAAAAAAGATCAGGATGATCACCCTTTTCACTGTGGTTGATTTTGCCCCCTTTGATTTTTTAGCCTCTTTAGCAGTCCTAATTCTCTACGGGAAAAGCTCCAGAATAGCCCGATGAATGTGCATTTCCCACTTTGTCAGTCAATTCAGCAAACAGAGGAAGGCAGGAGTCAGTTTTCTGAAGAGGATATGGTTGCCATGCTATCCTAATTCAGAGCCCAAGGTCAAAGAAAGAAGTATTTGGTGTTCCTCTGTTATTACATCTCTCAGGAGAAAACATTTTGGATACTTACCAGAGGAAGTGCTACACACAATTATAAAAGCTTGCGGGTTGTGCAATCATATTCTTCATATATGTGTCAATAAAAATTTTCTCAACTCTGAGCCATCTATAGCTGTAAACAGAAATCCACGTGTTAATACAGTGATATTTCCTCTGCACATAAATGCTAACTATTATAACAACTTTTCTGATGGCACAGCTTTGAATATTTCAGTTACAGAGCTGTGTAGCAAACATGTTTTCTGTTCACTGGAGTGTGTTATTACAAATACTTATTTATAATAACATGTATGTTTTTTTCTGAGTTCATTTTCCTTTGGGCATAGAAGTGTAGGTTTAAGGTTGCGCGTACCCCAAATTTCCATAACTACAGGGAAAGAAAGCATATTAGCATCTTTCAAGTTAGACATCTGTTTAGAATGTTTTGTGGTCACGCTAAGTCTTAAATCAATTTGGTTATAAAAACAAATATTCTTTACAGTATTAAAATAAAAGAACAGGGAAGATTTATTGGTTGTTTTTAGCAACTGACTTGTCTGAGGAAAAATGGACCATATGGAATGAACTGACTTAAAAATCCACTGACATGGTGCAGTTATTTATTGATTTTTATAAGCAGTAATGACCTGTGAGAGCCTGTTGCTTTAGCACCCTCTTTTAGTACTTAAGGAAATCAAGTCTGTTTAGCTGACTGCATGATTTCTTACAATAAATGAATAATACAACAAATTGTATTTAGTATCTCATAATGTGTTGTTATAAATATTGCATTACAATTTTCTTTCTGCTTACTTTCATTGGGAAAATAGAGTCAGAATTTAGATTTCTAATTATTTTTTCTTCTCTCCGGTCTCTGTAAGAATGAACTAAACATTTCTTCTTGCATTTTGCTGTAATTCGCAGGTTCATATGGGTTTCTATGTAAGAAAGGTTAGGCAAATTGCTAGAAGCAGAACTAGAGCACACAGAAGCATAAAACAGTGCCACAGAAGGATGCATGAAGTATCTTGTTATAAACACTCATTCATCTTTTGAGCTCTCTGCATTTAAGACAGTTCATTTTTCCTTTTCATCTCCCTTTCTCTGGTGGCTTGTAAAGGTGCTTCTGTACTCCAGGCACCCACCTGCAGTTTCTGTGCTAGACACCAGATTCCACTCCTGCTGAAGTTTCCCCTGGGCAGGGAAGTGCAGACAAAAGTGACTGAGATTCAATTCTGAGGTCACTGTCACTTCCAGAGTGATGTTATCTGAGACCTTGGACCTACTGCTACTCCAGCCACCAGCAAGAAGTGGTTTCAGCCTTTCCCCCCCCAGGCTCCCAGACCAGCTTTTTGCTTAGCTAGCAAGCAAGCAAGCAGCAGTCCTTACATACACGCAGCAGCCCAGCAGCTGAAGTTCCTCTTTCCCTCTCTGCAGCATTCAGAAGCCTTCAATAAACATCAGCACCACAGCCTTACCAACCTGCAGCCCTCCGAGGAGTAAGAAATACAAGCAAAAGTAGCTCAGATCATGACATTTTTGTTGCTGTGTAACACAGTCAGCTGAGGTTAATAAAGGCAATCCTTAGAAGTATGTAAGCTTAGAGGGGTACCCAATACCAGCTAAGCGCAACACGGAAAATTAAAGCAAAACAGCCAGCAAACAAACAACAAACAAACAAACCCAAAATAAAATTCCTGGTCATGAAGATGCTCTTTTGAGCTGTGATTTGACTTCTTCTGCATTTATTATGATCAGTTGATTAAAATGGGAGCTAAAAGTATAGTGAGGACAGCTTGCAGTTTAACAAGAATGTTATCCAAACACCTTACATGCCTTTTTTTCTTCCTTGAAATAGCATATGATAGTTCTTAAACACTCCATTCAAAGAAAAGAAGGTAATTTGAAGTAGCTTGAAATTGCTAGCTCTGGCAATCTGGAGACTGAGTGTATTTCAATCATTTTGTACTTTCAGAGTTTATAAAAGCAGTATGGAAGGAATAAGAAGCAACCAGTGTTACTTCATGAGGAAATGCTTGTGTTTATGAGAATATTAAGAATGTCTGTCTCTTTTTTTCAAATACTGTGTGTCATTTAAAGGATCAAAAAGAAAATTACATTGGCTTCCAGCTCCCTGCTAGTTTCCTGCACATGATCACCTCCCTTCCCGATAGTCTAAAAATAATGTGAAATATTAGAAAACAACCAAAAGGACACAGATGAGAAGTCAGTTACATTCAAAAAGCTATAGCACTAGAGTTAAAATGGATGTTCTTACTATGTAGGTGCTTGAAATAATGCTGACCATACGAAGACAGACAAAGACTATAGTCTGTAATTATTTTCCAGAAGTGAAATGGGGTTATGAACGAAATTGATGGCATGTGTTCTTGAAAATTAAGGCATGAATCTAGGTTCAGTGCTCAAATCAGCACATTGAATGAACACACATTTCGCACCAAGTAGAAGGAGTTTGAGGAGAAAGGAGACTGGTATTTCAAAGGTTCCGCTTTGAAGCCCCATTCAGGCACAGATTTATTAAGTGGATGAAGGGCCTATAAGCCACCTTGTAGCACTATCCAGAACCTTGTGTCCTGGTCACACAACACAGTTGAGACTGCAGGGATCTCTATTCTCCTACTCCATGTGCACTACAACTGCAGCCATTTCTGTGTCTCTCCATATATGTGTGCATTTGTGCCTGTGAGTCTATAGATGATCACACTGCTAATATAAAATGAGTATGTCCTGATAACCTTGGTCTCAGCGCCGAGAAATACTCAGCTCTACTTTCAGTCCTGCAAAGCATCTAGATGCATTTCTGAACCTAAAAGTGTATGCCTGTGGTTAAATGCCTTGACAGCTCAGATCTTGATTCTGTTGAGGAACACTTTTGTCTGGGTGGCTTGACTTGTAAGCTGCAGATTGAAATGTGGATTGGGCTCCCAGGGGGAACCAGAAACACTAGGCCATGAACTGCCAACCTTTAGGATAAAGAAGGACTCAAAGACAGGTGATGACAGCCAGGTGAATGGACACTGAGAGACACAGTAGGAGCCAGGTGGGAGCAAAAGAACAAGGAGGAAAGAGGGGACTGGCACATGGGGGAGACTGTGAGGGGGATAAAAGACGAGTGGTTCTTTGGACTGGGGGCTTCTCGGCAGGACTGTTCTGAGGGTTGCCATGTTACTGTGACGGGAATTAAGTGCTTTGTGGAACTTGACATCTAAGACTCTGCTAAGGGAAACCCAGGGTCAAACTGGTAAGGAAATATGGTTTGGCTGCATGTGAATGAGGTGTGTGGGGAACCAAACAGGACACCAGTCAGCTCACTGGAGCCATCCATTGTGGAGGATCTTCAGTCCCAGCAGTGACAGTCTCTGGTTGTTATAACTGTGACTGCCAGTGAGTCTTGTGAATGTCAGACTGGGAAGTTTCCTTAATAATTCCTCCATATTCTCCACAGGAGGCAAAGAAGGAGCAGTAGGGAGGGCACTGACCCTCTGGATCTATGTTGAATGATGGAACTTACTGTTCCATTTACAGTTCCATTTTAAAAATAGATGCTGGGCAAGTAAGCAATTAAAATTCAAGAAGGAAAGCAGAACTATCTGGCGGTTGTTCAGTAAGCCTAACTTGTATAAAAATGATCTGCACATAGCTGGTATAAGTATAAACAGTCAGCAGCATGAGATTGTGAAAAACAATTCTTGCCTGGCAAATGTAATTACTTTTAACAAAATTTAAAATCCAGGGAGTGAAGAGACCACAGCACAAATATTCTCTCCACAGGCTGGGTCGCTCAAGTGTACATGGAATAAGCGCCCAGAAAACATTTGAACCACTCTCTTTGGACATATCAATGCAGACAGGTGCAAAAGAACTCAAATTCCAAGCTGGACATATGCTAGCTTGGGGCCCCATTCCCAGTCAAAGAAGCTCACTACAAGATTTGTTAGAGTGACCTGAACACCATGTGGTGACACTGCTTCTAAATCAGAGCTGGTTCATACCGGGTCAGTGATCTCTGATGTGTCTTCACATACCAAGACATCTCCTAGCTCAGCTGCTCTCCTCTGAGGCACTGAGTTCACCAGGAGGAGCAATGAACAATAGTAGTCCCATGACTGTCTCACCATTATCCAGAACTTTCTGGGCTCCTCCACCCCCACGACCCTAATTCTCTTCTGGGTAAATCACTCCCTGTCAATGGCCTGGCAGCAGAAGCACCATTGTTCCATCTAGTGGAGAGTTATTCAGTGTTGATGGCCTTTGATTTCTCTTTCCAAACATAGGTCTTGCCTCTGCCAGATAGGATTTGCTCGTAGGGTTATGCTGGCAAATCCTCCTAACATAAGCACACTCTGTAGTCCTCGAAGATTTATTCTGGCCCAATCGGTCTAACTTACATCAATCCTGTGAATATAATGAGTGCACACAATACCAAAACCACTAAGAAAACATCTGATATAAAATAGATACACTAATTTACAGTGAAGGTTACAATCTTAAACAGCATTTGAAGGAAAAGTAAATAACGACATTCATAGCTTGGCACAGACACGTTGCCAATGTGTCATATCCTGACGGACTGGGGATATGTCTGTGTCAAACTATGAATTCCGTTTTTGCTTTTTGAGTGCCATTTACAATTGCAACTGTCCATGTGGATTATTGCATCTATTTTTATAGCCAAGGCTCTGTCTGGGTAGATGTAACAGAGCAATCAACAACACTGACTGGTTCTATTTTTCTGGAACAATAGTGTTACTGTGAGCTGGGCGTTTCCATCCTTATGCGCAGGTCAGGAGGGCTGGGGTCTGGGCTTCCCCTCATCCTGTATAACATGGGCAAAAGAGGGATGGAAGCTTATTATGTAGGTTCATCTGCCAGAATGTGGTCTCCCTGCTAAAATCAAGATAAGAGCAGTCAAGCCAAAGACTTAGTAGTGATCATGAGGTCTGGTGGTAGGGCACTGCAGAGAGAAACAGCTCTGAATAGCTGGCACAGCTGGGAAGCTGCGCAAGGGCAGCCATGGAGATCAACCATCGAGCTGAGGCCACTCTCCTCACTGCTGTCCAGGGCAAGAAAGGAGAAGGCTCAGGCATTCTTTAGCACTCCTGTTTCTCTCCTCTTTCTCCCCAGTAAATTCATGCCCAAGCAGTGCATTTTCATTCTTTCTTAACCACAAGCAACCTGAGAGTAAAGCTTCATATAGATGAACCAGCAATTAGATCATTTAGAGTAGATATAAGAAAAACAGTCCTTTACAATGAGGGTTGTGAAACACTGGAACAGGTTGCCCAGAGAGGTGTCAGATGCCCCATCCATGGGAATGTTCAAGATCAGGCTGGATGAGCAACCTGATCTAGTTGAAGATGTCCTTGCCCATTGCAGGTGGGTTGTACTAGATGATCTTTGAAAGTCCCTTCCAACCCAACTATTTTATAATTAGCAAAAGTGGAGTTCTTTGCTTTCCTGTATTATACGTATAAGAAAGCAAATATATATACATATTTTCTATATTCCTGCCACCTCTATCTTGATAATTGTATTTTTCCAGAAAGATTGCTTGTCAATGTAGATCTCAGCCAGTTGAGGCCTGAGAAGCTGAGGCCCTGTGTCTGGGATGAAGGCAGGGGGTGCAGGGCGCTGCTGTCTGATGGCTGGTACCTGCCACTGCATCTGCATCTGAGAGGGCATCTCAGCAGTTGAGGTCTGAAGAGCAACAATTTCTCCCCACAGCAAGCAGTCCCGGTTGGGGGTTCAAAGTATGGATCTGCTTCTCAAGGACTGGTACCCTACTAAGGAGAGGGCTGTTTTTCACTTTGTTATCTTGGACTTTTTGCATCAGCCTGCTCTGGTTTTGTCTGTCCTCTCCTTAAACCTTCCCTTGCAAGCACCACTTTACTTACTTACCAAAATCCAGCATCTCACACCACTCGCAAAACGTCTTTCGGGGTTTGACTGGGGTCCCCTGCTGCTTCCAGTACAAGCCAGAAATCCGTCGGCAAAAGGTCCTGGGGAAAAAACCAAAAACTATTACCCGGCTTCCAGGCGGCGCCGGTAAACGCGGTGCTGCACGGCAGGCTGCGGGGATGCCGAGGGAGCTGTGCTGGTAGCGAGCAGGGCGGCAAGTGCCACGACCGAGGGGCAGCCAGGGGGCAGAGGGAAGCCCCCTGTGTAGGCTCCCAAGGCTGAGGCTGCTCCGGACTTCCCGGAGACGGGGGGACCCTCACGGTACTTTTCCCTTTGAACTTTCGGGGACAGCCGGGCCCCTCGGACAGGTGCGCGGCACGGCGGGGAGCGGGGTGGCGGCTCGGCCCCTCCATCCCCCGGCGGGGAGCGGGGACGGGTCGCGCCCGGCCTGTGCCGGTGCCGGTGCCGATGCCAGTCCCGATGCCAGTCCCGATGCCGGTGCCGATGCCGGTCACCGAGCCGNGCAGGGTTCGGGCCGGGCTGTGAGGGGGACCCGGTGGACCGCCTGCTCCGGCCACCTCGCCCCTAAAGCCCCAGGCTGTCCCCGAGGGTGTCGGGGGTCCCGCCGGCCGTGCCGGCGGCGGTGGGACAGCAGCGGCGCAGGGCGAGCCCAGCTCCGGTGACCCCGCAGAGCTGCCAGGAGGGAGCCCCGGAGGGGCCGGTGCCCGCCCGCCCGAGGGTGGGTGATGCCCGAGGGTGCCTCGCTGTCCCGAGGGCTGACACCAAGGCGGCGGAGCGCTTTGCCGTGGCACCTTGGCCACATCCTTTCCACTGACGCCTCGAGAGACCTTTCGAGGGGAAAACAAGTGAAATAAAGTTTCACATCGCCTCTTTCGGGCCTCAAGTGGGCTCGCTTGGCACTGAACAGGGTGGGTTTGCTTTGGGGTCAGCCAGTACTTGCCCAGAAAATCATTTTCAGCGTTTTATAACTTCAGAGCTACAAATCCTTGTTGTGTTTCGGTTTGACATACCAAAGGGCGAAGAAGCAGTGAGGGAAAGGCGAAGCGTGTGCACGGACTCTGGTGCTTTTTCTGACTTTGTGTTACTTTGTTTAGCAAACAAGAATTTTGTACATCTTTGGGTGAAGTTGTAGTTTTATGGGTTTTTTAAAGAATAATGTGAAAAGCATAAATCCAAGTTATATCACGAAAAAAACTTTTTTTTTTTTTTTCTGAAGATGGGCACAAACAATTTTTATGCATCACTTAGTGAGCTTCTAGAAGATGGATTATTAAACCTGGGGGGGGGGGGGAAAAGAAAGAAACAAAACCCAAGAAAATGCTTGACGTTTGGTACTTGGAGGTTTCAAAAAGACAGCGGGGACCGGATTTAAATAAAACTGAATGATCTGGTTGGGCTCCGAAGTAATCTGTTGAGAAGAATGTTGATGCACATATGTTTGCAGTAGATAGAATAAAACAGTTCTCCTTTATGAAGTGTAAAGCGTGTTGCTAACCAGGGCTAAGACTAAATAATTTCATATAAGTGAAAGGCTTAATGACTGACAAGATCAAATTCACGGGCAAGACGCTCGGTTAATTTGCAACTAAGAGCAAGAATTTATTTCCTTGAAAAACAAAGTACCTAAAATATTGTAGATATTAAGATCCTGTTACCAGTTAAGGTTTTGGTAGTGACTTTAACGCTGTTGCTCCTGTCGGCATCCCCTGCCAGAGCCCATGCTGAGACCGTCCTCACTTTTCACTGCCGCATCCGCTGCATCTCTGCATCTGTGTCTGTTTGGGACAACCTAGTTTTTTCGCTGTAGTTCACCATGAAAGTGTATTCAGGTGTTCTTCAGTCTCGAGGAGAGGAATAGGATTTTATGGGCTGCGTTGGGCTAATGTGTGTAAGCACCACCAGTCTTCAGCTCTGGGAGCACGAGGTTCCACAGTCCGTAGGGTGAAGGTGAACAGAGGGGGACTGGTTCGGGAAGAGTGGTGGGGAGTGAGCTCTCCTATGTGGAAAAGCCAGGTTGTTGTGGTTTCAGGATTTTAATTCCAATTGAGTCATGGGAGGGGGAGGTAAGTTATTACCTCAGCTTCCCATCAATTCAGATTTCTGCCCAGGAATTGTAAGGAGGAAATGCATTGCTAGGCCCTGTTTGCAGTGCGAGTGCTTACAAAAACAAGCCAGCCAGTCTAATATTGATTCATCGGTTTCAGTGCATAAACAGATTTAAACTCCAGCAAGGAGGATTTAGTAGTCAGAAATGATTTTTCCATTAGGTTTTCCTTTTGGTAGGTATATCAAAAAATACAGTAAAGATGCTTTCGTTGTTAGGAACTGCCCATACATAGTTGAATAAGACTGAGAACTCGGTATTAGCTTTTGCTGTCGTGTTTTCAAGGGGGTTGATCCAATCTAAAGCCCCACTAAACATTGGGGCTCTGCTGTTGAATTACCAAGGTCTGGTGCCAGATTTTCCTTAATATTCCTGGTAATTACTGCTGACTCATGCTGACATGTGAGTTCAATTAGTCCCAACTGGAATGTAAAGGATGTGGGAGTGTCTCTTTGTGCCCAGAGACAGCTAGGACAAAGCAGATTTTGGAGGAAAATTTAAGGAATTGCCAAGTTTGGGTAGGAAGTGTCAGCCAGGGCTTTTTTTTTTTACAGTGATGTTTGAATAACCATTGAAGTTAAATCCCGGGAAGGGGGTGAATCTGGATAACATGGACTTGTCTTCACCGTGGAGTAACTGTAGTCCTAACTCAGACATTGCTTCTAATTTGACTCATGTCCACACACACAAACTCATTGCTGAAGAGTGGTGATGTTTTCAATTTGAGTTGGCTTACCCATGAGGAATAAGCTATAGCTCAGATAACCACAATTCATCAGCTGCTAACCCAATCTGCCTGAACTGCACAAGAGGGATTTTGCTCTACTCTGGCTGCTCCCACCTGAACAGGGTTACCTGGACAGCAGGAAGCACCTGCCTGTTTCTCCGGTACAGGCAGAGCAAAGACATGGTGGTTTGGCTGTGAGGTACACAATGAAGATGTTTGCCATCCTGAATGTTCCCACACAATTGCTGTCCAACTGCCACGTTTGTGACAGCTCACTGGTGCTGGACGCTGTCACCACATGGCCATGGCGAGCAGGCCAGGAGGACTCTGCAGCAGCCTGGCACTTGCTGGTGCTCAGAATGGAGCACCACTGCAACAAGGCATGAAAAAGAAAGAAATGTCTTTGCCCCAGAAATTAATTTCCTGCCAGCTACCAGCTGATACCAGATCACTTATATGTCAGAGGTATATGCTAATACATATATATATAAATAAATCCAGTCATTCCTGTCTGGCAGAAGCAGGAGCAGGAGCTGCTGCTTTTGAGAGAAGCTGTTTTGTTGTTGGCCCTCTTTGCAAATTGCTTCTAGGAAACCACAGACCAGCATTTCTACAAACATTTTGAGGTTAAAGCAAAGAAGGTGGACATTAAAGCATATATGCAGCCTAAAGGGTACCAAAAGGAAGCTGCCTTTTTTTTTTTAAGAGGAACGTGACCCTAACACAAACTTCTGGTTCTGCACAAAGAATGAGGATTTCAAGGTACTTTGCAAGGACTTTGACTGAGAGTCAGGAACCAGATGAACATCCTGAGACAGAAATGCTTTACGAATATATCTCTGTCAGTCCAGAGCTCCCACAGAGATTCTGACAGTCATTTTGGATTTAGTTCAACTTACCTTCAGAATCTTGAACTTTGAGGTTTCTATGGCGAATTCTGTTTATGTTGTGCTGCTGACAACATAACAAATATGTCATAGATAACTGCAGAATTGAAATGAATGGACTTATGGGATTGCAAAGTGGGGTGGACAAAATGATGCCAGCATGAGGCCAACATAATGCCAACTAAATGCACCCCAAATACTTATGAACTCCAAAGGTCCCTAGTACCAATGTGTGATAAAACCATTTCAGCATAGACCAGGTAGAACCTGTTCACTCAAGTGCAACCCTCAGGTACATAGGTGTGCGGCTACAGTCACAGCAAACCCACTGTATCTCTTTTACATTTTTAAAACCTTATTCTGAATATTATCTTTCCCCTCTGCTAAGTGCCATCTGCTATGCAGTGGCAGGGCCAGTGTAGGATGGTGGTGTAAAATTGTTCAAGATGGCAGTGCTTATCAGCCTGTGTTGGTGGAAGATCTTTAAAATGAGCATCTATGAACAAAGCATTTAGTCTGTACCCAGGTACTTGTTGCACGACGGCTGGACCATACTGTCTGTGGTTCTGAAATAAGGCTGCATCTGCAGACAATGCATAAATAATTTGCATTATGCAATCTATTAAGCTAGGGCTGCAAAACATGGTGTTTGCAGTCATGTATTTGACCTGTCTTGTGACTGCAGTGCTACACCAGGGCTATTGCTCTGTATTCAACAGCAATATCTGTACATGTGCTAAATACATTAAATACTTATTCCTTATTCTTAAACTTCATTAGTATTGATACTAAATGGTGGTCATTTCAGTAGATTTTGCTTGCTGAAAACATGTGCTAACATAGAATCAAATTTTGTCACTTGTTGGGACTTTAGAAAAGCACTGTTAGTGGATTTCTCCCTCTTCTGTAACACTGGAGCTGGGATGGAGTGAAGCTGAATACGTGGCAGTTTTGGGGTCATTGTCTTGCTTTCCTGGGTGCTGTTTGTTACATTTGGTAGTATACAGATCCCCCAGAGACACAATGCTAAGTAGCCTCTTGAACTTTTTCCTTTGCTGCAACTCCAAATATTATGCTCTCACCTCTCACTCAGGGCAGTATTGTTTGGAAAGCAGCTCTTCTTGGCCTTGTTGTCCTGTAGAGGGATTTCCTTCTCCAAAATGTGGTTTTCTGATGTCTGAGAGCTCCTGGTGCACTTGTCAGATTGAGTCTCCTCCTTCTTGTTCTCAAATGAGGAATCTTTCCACAAACATTGTGCTTTCATCTTGTTTCAGCACATTTATAGAGAAGCAAAATTTGCTGAGATTGGTCTGTGGGCAAAGGGAACAGGCATTAGAGACTTTGGAGGGGTATATTGAGAAGATCATCAGTCAGGTTGGGACTCCACAGGGATCTGTCAGAGCTGTTCCCTATTTCATGAATGTCCCGAATGAGGGGTCAGAGCATGTGGGCATTTAGCCTGCAGAGGTCACCAATCTGAAACAAGTTTCAGGCACTCTGGAAGACAAGTCAAATTCACAGCGATTTCTGACAACCACAACCTCCAGAAAACCAAGCAGGATGTGAGTCTGTAAGGTTTTGTGCAAAGATTTACCTTCAGTCAGCAATAAATCACATCCTCAAATACAGCATGAGAATGGCTAAGGAGAAAAGGATGTGGAAATTTGGTGGATCACAAACTAAATATGAGTCAGTAGCATTGCACTGTTGTAAAAATGGTGTATAAAAATGGGAGTGTTTCTTCCATGGTACATGAACAATCTTTTTGTCCTGCTCAGCCCAGGTAGGTCCTTAGCTCGAGTATTGCACTCATTTGGGAGCAAGGTACTTGAAAAAAAAAAAAAAGGCATGAAGAATTAAGATTCCAGAGGAGAGTAAGAGGAATGATCAGACATCTAGGAAACATCACCTACAAGAAAAAAATTAAAAAATTGTTTAGCCTAGAGACAAGAATAATAAAGGGAAAGAAGGTAAAAATCATTAGAAATATAGGGTTAACTGCCAAGTTAGTTGAACTTAAATTGTTGTTCAATTTCATGTTAGCTAGGGCAAGAAATTACTATAGAATCATATCTTGTAGTCAGGAAAAATTATGTTAAAATGCTTAGGAAAAAAATTGTGATTTTAGTGATAGTTAAATGCTGGAGTAAAATCTCTGAGGTACTCATAGAAACTATACTTCTTCAGTATAAGCAGCTTTGGGGAGTGGTTTAACAGCTGTGCCGTTACAGCTATGATGGCCTAAGCATGTAAAAGGCTAGAAAGATGTGGTGCTCCTTTATTAAATCAATTGATTTAGCTAGAAAAAACAGACAAGTCTTTCATGCTCACAAGCCATTTCTCTGATCTGAAATCTCTGAATGGTTTTGGTACAGCTGCTTCTGTGTGAAGCAGGCAATGATGTTCTGTATGATCTCTTGAGGGTCTTTTCAGCCCCATTTGCAATGATTAACAAAATCTTTCTGTCTGGGGATAGATGGATGTTAAGGGACTGGGGAGGAAAGGCAGGCTGTAAAAGCAGATAAAAGAGCTCTCCCCCACCCTGCAATTGGGGAGATTCTCTAAGATTTTCACTTCATGAAAAATGCCTGTTTATTACTTTTCAGGAGTGGATGAGAATCAGTAAATCTTAAACAAGCTTCTCTATTAGTGTCTGATGGTTTTGGACGGTAGCAAGGCTTTATGATAAGTGATATTGTGATGGGATGTGATGTGATAGAATGTTTGCTTTTTTGTCTTAGAGACAAAGGAAATTTGTTTTGAAGGTAAGAGGTCAAATTTTCTCCCATGTATTGCCCTAATTATATAAAGTGAAATACTTGTCAGTCATGACTTGTTTATGAAAATTAATTTTTTTAAAATCTAAAAATATGTGATCAAAAATTTAATGTGTGTAGAAATATCACTATTTGGATTATTTATGATAATTATTTTATATATATTAGCTACTTTGGGGTAGTGACAAATATAAATAATATTAGAAGAGAGTGGTACTGTAGGTAACTTGCAAATGTTCTTAAACAATTTTTTTTTGTCTGGATATATCTCTAAAACAGTAAAGGCATTTACAATAAAAAGTTACAGAAGTTGTCAAATAACAAAGGAAAAAGGTAGATGTGTCCATAAATCTCAGAAACGTAATGGGAATGGATATATTGTTTTACTTACGGAGGAGAAATTCACCTTCCTGGAGAGAAAAACACAGAGTCATAGATCACAGAGAGATTTGGGCAGGAAGGAACCATAAAGACCATATAGTTCCAACCCCATTGCCATGTGTAAGGACACCTACTAGATCAGGTTGCTCAAAGCGCCATCCAGCCTGGCCTTGAACACTTCCAAGGATGGGGCATTCACAGTTTCTCCAGGCAACCTGTTCCAGTGCCTCATCACCCTCACAGCAAAGAATTTCTCCCTAATATTTCAGCTAAACCTGTCCTCTATCAGTTTAAAACCATTAAAACTTGTTTTATCACTGCATGCCCTTGTAAAAAGCCCCTCTCCTGCTCTCTTGTAGGCCCCCTTTAGATACTGGAAGGCTCCTGTAAGGTCTCCCAGGAGCCTTCTCTTCTCCAGACTGAACAACCCCAAACTCTCTCAGCCAGTCTTCATAGCAGGGGTTCTCCAGCCCTTTGATCATCTTTGTGTCTGAACGCGCTCCAACAAGTCCATGTCCTTATTTTGGGGGCTGGACACAGCACTGCAGGTGGGATCTCACAAGAGCAGAACAGAGGGGGAGTATCCTCTTCCTCAGCCCACTGGCCACGCTGCTTTTGGTGCAGCCCGGGACACGGTTGCCTTCTGGGCTGCGAGCGCACATTGTTGGATCAAGCTGAGTTTCTCATCCACAAACACCCTCAAGTCCTGCTCCTCAGGGCTGGTCTCAATCCATTCTCTGCCCAGCCTGTATCTGTGCTTGGGATTGCCCTGACCAATGTGTAAGACCTTGCACTTGGCCTTGTTGAACTTTATGAGGTTTTGCAGGGGCCTTGTACAAGTTAAGGACCTGCAGTAAATTTGAGTAGGTTATGCAAACCAAGGTGCTAGAGTAGTGCCTTGTCAGCATAGCAGACAAAACTAGCCAGACTTTCAATTAGTATTGCTTGTCTGGCTACATTTATAGTATCAAAAATAATAGCTACTTCAGGTTTTACTTTTACTTTTGCTTTCAGATTCAGTATCTGAAAGAACAGGAACTTTTGAGTTTCCATTCTGATTTTCATGTACGTCATTAAACTGAAGACTTGCAAGAACTCAGCAGAAGCTTGACAGCTCACACCCCAGCCTGGCTTTTGGTGTGTGTTTCCAAAGTGTGGTCTCCTTCTTTCGAAAGCAGTGCTTCTTACACTGGTAGCAAAAACATTTTAGAGGACTGAATTGCAGTGGTAATAATAATAACAATGCCAATTTAAGCATCAAGATAACTTAACTTTCAGAGTTCCAGGAGAAAATATTTCGTGTTTCATTTCAGTTTTTCTCTGTATTCCCATTTTCCATTTCAAGCTTTGAGAAAAACCACCTTTTTTATCCCCTGAAAGTTCTTGTCTTTTTTTTTTTTCCTGTGGATCTTCAGATATCTAAGCTCTGCTGAACCTCTGTTATGGTGCTCTTGGCATTTCACCCTGTTTCTTCCATTGAATAACTGAGAAGCAACAATACGGAAGAGCAAAGCCAGGAGCAGAGTAGGATTGCATCTTCCCAATAAGCTGATGTTACATGTAGGTTTATAATTAGTTTTCCTTTCTGCTTTCCTGCCCTATATACACACATTTCCTAATAACTTTTATAGCAATAAAGATATCAGTCCCCATTTTCTTGGCCTTAGATCCAACCTTCTTTTGCTTCTTTTCTTAGGGAAAATGCTGTGCTGTGTTCTGCTGGTGTCACAGAGACTCCTCTGAGGACAGGCTGTGTCTCTGAGACAAGACAGACACTCTTGTCTCTTTTCACACTGTCTTTAGTGATACAGAAAAAATGCAAATATATGAGATATATCTATGAATGATATATGATTTATATATATGGAAAAATACATATTCAAAATGTAACTGCTGTCATGTATTTTGACTCCTGTTTTGCACTGGAGCACAACTAAAATCTTTTAAGAAGCCTTTTGTGGAAAAGAAGAGAGAAATCAGGGCAACGAGAGTACAGTTATGGTGTATGGTAGACTTTTGTTTCAAAAGACTTGTAATTGCTCTTGGCTCACTCACAGAAGAGGGTCACCAGCTTACTGGCTACTGCGGAGAGTCTCCCTGATTTTGATAAGCAATCCTTTCCTGATAAAAAATTCATTTAAATTAGTTCCATTTTGGCTTTACGGTAGAAAACTCCTAAAAGTGATTTCTAGTGTTTCTGTCCTTTCTGTCTCATCTATTCAATCCTCAAGTCTCTCTGTAGCCTCCCTTTGTATAACTCAGGGTTTCCCACCAGGCTGCTAGCACTTACTCCAGAATTGCACCACTGTGGTGGGTTGACCCTGTGTGTTTGCCAGGTACCCACCAAAGCCACTCCATCATTCCCCTCCTCAGCCAGACAGGGGAGAAAAAGTATGATGATAGGCTCATGAATTAAGATAAAGGCAGGGAGAGATCACTCGTTGATTATCATCACAGGCTAAACAGACTTGTCTTGGGGACATTAACTGAACTTATCACCAATCAAAATCAGAGCAGGATAGTGACAAGTAAAACAAATCTTCAAAACACCTTCCCCTCACCCCTCCCTCCTTCCTGGGCTCTGCCTCCTCCCCCCTCAGTGGTGCAGGGAGATGGGGAATGAGGGTTATGGTCAGTTCATCACAAGTTGTTTCTGTCACTGCTTAGGGAAGGGAGTCTTTCCCCTGCTCCAGCATGAGGGTTCCACCCATGAGAGTTCTCCAAGAACTTCTCTGGCATGAGTCCTTCCAACAGGCTGCAGTTATTTGTGAACTGCTCCAGTGTGGGTCCCTTTCCATGGAGTGCAGTCCTTCAAAACAGACTGCTCCAGTGTGAGTCCCACATGGTGATAATCCTCCCCATGGGGTCAAAAGTCCTATCAGGAAACCTGCTCCAGCATGGGCTCCTCTCTCTGTGGGTCTGCAGGTCTCTGCTAGGACCCTACACCAGTATGGGGTTCCCACAGAGTCACAGCCCTCTTTCAGCCATCCACTTGGTCCAGCATGGGTTCCTCCACGGGCTGCAGGTGGATCTCTGCACCCCTGTTGATGTTCATGGGCTTCAGGGGGACTGCCTGCCTCGCCATGGCCTGTAGGGGAATCTCAGCTCTGACACCTGGAGCACTTCCTCCCCCTCCTTCTGCACCAATCTTGATGTCTGCATAGTTGTTTCTCTCACATATTCTTGTTCTGCTCTGCTCTGGCTTCAATTTTTTCTGCACAATAACTTTTTTTTTCTCTTCTTAAATATGTTATCACAGAGACACTACCATCATCTTTGATTGGCTCAGCCTTGGTCAGTGGTGAGCCCATCTCGGAGCCTGCTGGCATTGGCTCTGCTTTTCTGGAGGAAGCTTCTGGCAGCCTCTCACAGAAGCCGCCCCTGTAGCCTTCCCCCACTACCCAAACCTGGCCACACAGACCCAACACAACCACACTTTTAGTCTGGTCTTGTGGATGCAGGATGATAAATAGCCTTATGAAAGATCATTGCTCTAGTACTTCAGTGAAAACCCCAAACTCCGGACATTTGAAGTCTGATGAAATAACAAGTGAAATAACAAGCAGGGTATTAAAACATAGGTGGTTGGGAGAGTAACACCAGGAATGCCAGTGAACCTACAAGAGGATTTGGAGGAACAGCATAGCTTCACAGTTCATGGTTGCATCTACAACTTGTGGCTAGTTCTGCAACTCAAAGTGACATTTCTAATTCACTCCATCACAGCGATGTATGGGGTGCTGAAACATAAACCACCTTATGGTGGAACAGGGGAGTGGGGCATGAGGATAAAACAACGCAATAAGAAGGCAGTGCACAATGCATGTGTCTTGTGAAAAAAAGGACACAACTCATTCAAAGTGATACTGTGATCCTTTTTAATCTAAGGATATTTATTCCTCCCTTCCAGTGGTAGAGTATTGTAGGCAAGCTAATGATCTACATAAACTTGATTAACTAATTGACTCTAGCAGCCTTATCATGACAGCACAGAGCTAAATCTGAGCAAAACCTGTCTAGGAAATTATATATACACTTGACAAGCATGCTTGAGTTGTTCTCTTGTACTGAGCTCTGTATTGCCAGCATAAAGCTGCTTCCAGAACCTGAACTGGCTGTAGGTTGAAGAGAGCTGAACTGAGGCCCTGCTACATTACACATCCATGGCAGAAATATTTCATTGACTTATCTTAATGGGTTTAGGAAGATTTGCTATGGAAATGATGGTTTCACATCTGTTTTTCTTGTAACCTGTAAATCACATTCCAGCAAACAGAACAGAGGGAGAGATCTCAAAGATATTATTTTCCTGAGAGTTTAAAAGTGAAATAAGCTATGCTAACATCCCTACTGAGGGCAGGATTGCAATGTAAGATTGACTGTCTTGTTAATCATCAAATAATCCATATGGTTCAGACAGTATCCTAAGCGGCCCAGCTGTAGCAAAACTTTTCATTACTGCTCACACTTTACTATGGAAAGGTAGCCCAGCTGCTGTGGCATCCCTGTGTTTTCCTCAGAAGGTCTGTGGCAAAGACAACTGAGGACCAAAGTCAAGCCTGGTAGAAAGAGGTACTACTCTACTGACTACAAAGTATTGTCCCAGACATATGCCCAGGGTTTTTTTTGTGTGTGTGTGTGTGTGATTCTTATACGTGTTATGGTCTGTGTCCTTCCTTAAGTGACACAGCACATGTTAGAAGTTCTAAAAACAGATGTATTTTCCAAACATCACTTAAAAAAACTCAACAAACCTGGATCTAAGCTTTTTTAAGAAGTTATTTATTTACATCCTCAAAGCTCAAAAAAAGTGTCCTTGAATTTAATTTCAGGCTTTCTTACATAAACGTATAAAGAAAGGAGGGCTGATGAGATAATTTAGTCCCCTAATGAACTTGTTTGTGAAGGAAGAACAGCAATTGAAATTATTGTGCTGCTAAAGATTCCTGAAGAGCGTAGCTGCATATCCATTCTGTAGCAAAGGACTGCTGTATTTCCAAATCAAGCACTTGCAAATTAGGAAGCCTGAGAGTTAAAGATGAAATGTGAAATCATACATACATAAATTCATAAAACATTTAAATTAAAAAAGACCTTTAAGATCATGAAGTCCAACTGTTAAATTTCTCACCTATGTGGACTAAGCTTAATCTCATAATGAAATAGAAGTTGCATATTTTGTTTTTATTATCCTCATTCACCTTGCAGTCCCAGCTCTACACTACACATGTTCAAATCCTGTGCAAACACAGTGCTATTAATTTTGTCACAGACTGTTCCGTGGTAATTGTGACTTCAGTATTTAACTACATCAAAACCACAGCTGAATGAATCTTTATTATACTGCTGAGACATATGGTCTTATTTGTAGAGATAAATCTGAAAGACATATTCTCATTTACTCAATGCCAGGCACTCGGGAGATGATTTTTCGGCAGACGCAGCCTTTGGTGTGCGTTCATTCAGAGCTCCGTGCCGGTTGCCTCCAGCTGCAGTACTGAGTGCTCATCACTTTCAGAACAGACCGAGGCTCCCACAAAACGAGGGCTGGTGCCTCTGATGTCACAAGCTGTAGTCGCGTGTCTCGCATCACGCAGCCCTCATTCCTACAGCCCCTGCACAGCCCGATTCCTTCCCTGAGCTCTCTGGTCAGGGCTGGAGTACGGCTCTGCGCGCTCAGATTTCTTCTCGTAACACAGGCAGCGAAGGCAAAGGAGCCACAGGGGACCTGGAAGGGAGATTACAGTAAGGAGGTGCTGGCCACCTCCTTTCTGGCAAAAATCCCAAATTTTGAATGGCAATTTTGAACTCCTAATGATAATTCCAAAGCAGTGCTCCCCACGGTCTGGGATGTTTTGAAGCATCTATCTGCAGGTTTTAGGGATGCTGAGACTCAGGACTACAAGCCGTTTGCTTCTAATCCTTCCCTGCCTTGTCGCAGGCGCTTCTGTCCTTCCCATGGCCAGCTCCTTGTTCCCATGCCTTGTATCAGGAGTCCTTTGTTCTCCGGGTGGCAGTGGCTGAAGCAGAGAGAGCACACCAGGACGGGGAGGAACAGCAAGAGGGAGAGCGTGGCACTGCCTTTGCTGCTCCGAGGGGAGGCATGTAAAGCTCACGGGGATGCATATGTATAGTGCAGATGCCTGTAGGAGGAATGAAGGGATGACGTGTGCTCAGCTCAAGCAGAAACTAGAGAGAACTGTCAGACAAGTCTTCTGAGCACACGCAAACTGGATTTTTTGTTTCAGAAGCTCCAAACATAGCCAAATTTGTACATATTTTCTTTAAAGGAAATTAAAGAGAGTATGTTTGTCAGACAACACATGATCCCTGATACTTCCAGAACACCCTCTGTAAATCAAGTGTTTTATACCTTTTAAATAATCTTCTAGCAGCTCTTCATGTTTGAGAGTTCTGCTTTTTCACTGGAGAAAAGATTGAGGCAGAAAAGTAAATTTTAGGGCCAGAAATACCCACTGTGATCTTGTTTCAATCTCATATGTAACTGGACTATCAGACATTCTTAAAAAAATTCTTCACCATGCAGGTCCAATAGTTTTCTTCAGAAAAAAATCTTGAGGAAAAAAAATACCTGGTGAGGGAGAGTTCTCTACAGTCTTGGATAAATTATTTTGATAGTTATCCTTATTTATTTGTAATTTGAATTAAATTAGCCTCAAATTCAGTAAATTGGATCTTGCTAGAAATGTTTGTTTGTTGTCACGAAATGTTTGTTTCTTACCTAATGTAGTTACTTACTGTCTGGAAGTTCTCTGTTGCTGTTCTTCACGATAACCCAAACAGTTTGAGCTCCTGGACACCTTTAATCATTCTTTGCTCCATTTTTTTTTTTTTTTTAAAGTGGGGCAGCCTCACCTAGAAACAGTACTACATTCTATTTGTAAAGATATACCCCAAACTGTTATCATATTTTCTCCTATAACATGACCATTCACTAGAAGCAGAAAATTTGGCAGCAACATGCTAATCACAATTGATTTAGTGACAGCAGACAGGTAGAATTCTGTCCAGTTGATGAACCATTGTGAGTGGAAGTCCTTTTCCAGAGTTGCTCTTCCTAAGGCAGAAACACATAATCCTGTGAAAAGCCAAGCCACACTCCAGCCCCATCCCTTCCTTACTTTGCTGCTCCGTGGTGCTGCGGTGTGGTGGGGACGGGAACACGCCCTCCTCACTCCCAGGCTGTCCCTTGGAAACCTGTGCTGCTTTGAGGCTGTGGTCTGCACACTCCTTTTTTGTAGTTCAGGCAGTGAATGCATGGTATGTGATCACATTTGGTCAGGAAAATATTCATAAAATTTAGTGAAAGAAGAGATCATTGGATAATGTAGTTTGACCTCCTATAGCTACCAAAGCTACCAAATATAGTTTTTATTTTTTTTCCTGAGTATGCCTGCATTCAGCTCAACTGCTTCTATTTAATTTAGGCATAACTTCTGTTAGGGTCAAGTGCAAATTACAAAAAGACATCTAACTGTGGTTTCAAGACAACAGGATCAATTAAATCCTTTGTACCTTGTCCCAGTGTTCAAATGCTCATGATGTTACAGATTAATGCCTTATTTCTTATTTGGATGTATCTGGTTTGAGCTTCACTTTCTAAGTGCTTGCTCTGTTTCATATTAAAATAATTCAGCAGTCATATCTTCCCCTGAAAGTACTGCACTTTATTCAAGTCACCTAAATATTTTTTCTATGCAAGGCAATTTCTTCACCCTGCAAGTATTTATTTTAGGTTCTTTCCTCACCCTTTTGAATTTCTAACATTACTAGGAAAACACTTACACGGGAACTGTACACACTGTTCCAGCATCAATCTCATCATATCTGTAAACAGAGGTAAAATCACTTCACTTAGGCTGGCAACGGCATTAGCTGTCTTTGCAGCAGCTCCTCCCTGCCAGCTCAGGCTATGGATTCTATCAATTTTTCACTTTGATCCCTGATTCCTTTCAAGAATCACTCATATTTCAGGATGCAGTCCTTATCCAGTAGCAATGATTTTCACTCCCTATCCTGAGATGCAAGTGTTTACTCCTTTTTTTTTTTTTTTAAATCTATCACTTGACATTATATACTTGTTGAAAATATACACTACAATACTTCATTGTGGCTTTTAAAAACACAATGTTGTGCTGCTAACTTAAATTACTAAGACAAGTAATTTTATGAATTCCGGGGTCAGCTAGAGGTGATAACTTCTCAGTAAGCTAGTTTTGTTCCAAAGAGCATGATATCCCATACAATTCTGCTATGTGATGTCATTTGTCTTTCTTACAAGCTTTTCTGGTATTTTGCTTGGGATGGGTGTCAGTCTTGCCAGCCTGTGGTTCCTGGATCCTTCTGTTTCCCTTCTCTGAAGATGATCATATAGCAGGTGTCTTTCAGTCCTTTGGCTTTCCCCAGTGTTCAGAGATTAATTGCAACTTAACGTCAGCAGTGATTAAAAGCATCTGACAGAAGTGAATGATCATGGCCCACATCTGCTCTTTCATCCTCCTGAAGCTCCTCAAGCTTGTAAGCTCCCTTTCCTGCTGTTGGAGTGGTGGAAGGTTGCTGCTTTGGGTTTGTCTTCATCCTGCCTCAAACACATGGAGACAATGTGAGAACTCGCAAGTGTTATAAGGGAGAAAGGGAGAGGAAGGAGCACAATTGTTCCGAGCAGCCGGGTGCCGTCCACCCAGCTTCCTCCTGTTTCCCATCCACACATGAGACAGGTGGGCTGGCAGGGGAAGGAGCCCCCAGCCTCCTTCAGTGGTGGAGGTGGGCTATTCTGTCCTACTGGTGGAGAGCAGAGCTCACAGGTGATCAGAAGAAAGCATGCTCCAGGTATGACAGTGAATATCTGCTCTTGTCCAGTTTCTAAAATAAATATTTCTTGGTTTATGGATCTGTGCAGCTCATCAAATTCAAGTGCTGTTTTAAGATGTGTTTTTAGGACTATTTGCCATGAACCTTCTGACTTTGTTCCCATACATACATTTTCAGACTCATTTTAATTGTATGCCACTGTTGGCATGAGTGGTGGTGGCAGAAGCACCTCTTGGCTGTACGCATATCTAGGACGTTGGTGTTCAGTTGCTGGGGCAGTGCTTCATACCATGTTGCTGTGGTAACCCCTTGTCCTAATTCTGAGAAAGTTCCTGTAGAAAGCCTGAAGAGTGCATGGTTAGTTCTTGTTTGATGTTAGTGCATGGTCCTCCTTCTTTTCAGAGACTAGAAAGAAATCTATTGTGTTATTCTCTTACCTTTTATGTAGTTCTAACATAGAGCCATCTCCATCTAATAAGAACTGTACACACATTTTAGAGTTATGTTCTTTACAATAGTCTTCTAAAAGTACACTATCTTTTGTCTTGAGTGTTGTAACTTGTGAATTTTCCTTTGGGCCTTTATCTTTCCTAACCAGCATTTTACACATCATAAATTCTAGCTCATATTGTTTGCTATTTATTTCCTGGTTTTCAGTTTGAATACTGAGGTCTTTCTATTTATTTCTATTTGCTGTCACATATTAATAAACAACCCAGAATGGGTTTTAAAACAAAGTGTCCCTTTTGGGAAATCGAATGAACTCATGATTTTCAGTTTTCAAATTGAATTATGCTTTCCAGGCCTTTCTCCTCCTTTTAATTTTACTCATGGAGGCAAGAGAAGGGAAGTCTAGCATGTGACACTGTTTTGAAACAAGAACTGTGAGTCATAGATTGATGTTATGGACAGGAAGAACTCAGAACACAAAAGTATTTATTGTGTTGGGTTTGTGTGGCAAGGTTTTGGTAGTGCAGGTTTACAGGGATGGCTTCTGTGAGAAACTTCCAGAAGCTTCCCCTGTGTCCAATAAGTCCAAGACAGACCCACCTCTGGCCAAGGCCAAGCCCATCAGAAATGGTGGTAGCACCTCTTGGACAGTGTATTTAAGCTGGGGGGAAAACCCTGCACAGCTGAAATTGCAGTCAGGGAGAGGAGTGAGAATATGTGAGAGCAACAGCCCTACGGACACCAAGGACAGTGAAGAAGGAGGGGTGGGAGATGCTCCAGGTACAGGAGCAGAGATTCCCCAGCAGCCCACGCTGGAGACCATGGTGAGGCAGGCTGTCCCCCTGCAGCCCATGGAGGAGGTGAAGGAGGCTGTGACCCCATGGAAAGCCTTCACTGGAGCTAGCTCCTAATAAAACCTGTGGACCCATGGAGGGAGCAGCCCGTGCTGGAGCAGGTTTGTTGGCAGGACTTGTGATCCTGCGGAGCACCCATATTGTTCTGCTCCTGAAGGACCTCGTGGGAAGGACCCACACTGGAGCAGTTTGTGAGGAACTGCAGCCTGTGGGAAAAACTCATGTTGGAGAAGTTGATGGGAGGAAGGAGTGGCAGAGACAGAGTGTAATGAAACAACCACAGCCCCCATTCCTCGTCTCCTTGTGCCATTGTGGAGGGAGGGGGTAGAGGATACAGGGTTGAGCCCAGGAAGGGGGGAGAGATGGGGGGGAAGGTGTTATTGAGATTTGGATTTATTTCTCATTATCCTGCTCTGATTTGGTTGATAATAAATTAAACTGATTTCCCCAAGCTGAGGCTGCTTGGCTGTGAAGGTAACTGGTGTGTGATCTCTTCCTGTTCTCATCTCAACCTGTGAGCTTCTTGTGATATTTTCTCTCCCTTGTCCTGCTGAGGAGGGGACTGATAGAGTGACTTTGGTTGGTACCTGACATCCAGACAGCGTCAATCCACCAAAAATATAAAGAAACAACCTTTTAATGTAAGGTCTCACAAGGAAGAGCAGCAATTCTTTTGGCATCTTCACACCATTTTAGCTTCCCACTGAAGTAGGAAATCCATGAGGGTTGATGCAATCTTGAAAACTGACAGACTGTTGAAAAAAAAAAAAAAGAGCTTGCAGATTAGAAGTAACTTCACAAGGTCTTTGAAGGTGACAAGAAGGCTCTAGCTAAGCAAAGGGTGCAGGATAAACTTTCTTAACCTGGAACAGTATTTGTTGCACTGTATCATAACTGTCATTGACTTTGGACAGGTGGTTGACCAACCTGTTGTCACATGAAATCATTTCAGTAATAGTGAAAAAAATAGTTTTGTTTATTTCTGGAAGAACTTTATGCCTGACACTGCACCAATTGGAGAATGACTGGTGTTTCCACCAAAAGCTAAAACTGAGAGAAGGCAACTTGTCTGATCTCTATACTATGCATCACTTAAGAATGAATTCTCAAGGGAAGAACCATTTGCAGCTGTGGTTAGTTGTGTAATAGAGTAAAAATTGACTGTAGATTTAGATGATTTTGACAAAGTAACCTGATAGCTATCTGTTGGCACAACGACTGCTTTTCCAGATGAGGGAAACACAGTAGACATAAGCAATCTCAATATAGAGAAGTATGTTGTGCTGCTGAGGACTGGTAAAGAATTGAAGGGTTGGGGGATGGAACTGGGTAAACAGCACACGCTGAAAGGAAAATAACTGATCAGGAGAGAAACTAACAGCAGAGTTCAATAACTATAATTTTGGAGACAATTGTTAAACCAGATGTGTACCTATAAACTTTGTTTCACAGAATATTCTCAGTTGGAAGGGACCCACAAGGATCAAGTCCAACTCTTAAGTGAATGGGCTGTACAGGTATCAAACTCACAACTTTGGTGTTAATAGCACCATGCTCTAACCAACTGAGCTAATCTCCAGGTCTGTTCTCTGTGCCATCAATACAGAAGAGGATACAAGTCTCACATAGTGAAAAATTACTTGGAGACTGATTGTATGATTGGGATGGCTAGGCACATTTCCTTCGTAAACTGTGCATTTATTTGTTGGAAACTTACATGAAGATGGGGAGCTGTGTGTAGATGACTACAGGATGACTGTGAGCCATGAATTTGGTAATGGTTATGAAAGAGGAAAATGCAAGTGCACAAATATAATAAAGAATGAATGATTTGTCAATGACTCTCTCTCTCTCTCTCTCTATATATATATATATATATACATACATATGCAATACTTTAACATTTTACTAAATATACTGTGCATGAGAGGGAAATAAAGGAGTTTGTGTTGTCCCAGAATAGAAAAATGAAGGCTGACTGAAGATATGACTGATATTTAAAAAAATATGCCAATGAGTAAACACAATGCAGGAGGAAGAACTATTTAAACTAAAAGACAATGTTGGCAGAAGAACAAATGGGCAGAAAATGACCATGAACAAAATTAAGCTGGAAGGTGAAAGGCTTCTAGTTATCAGAAAGCTGTCTTTCAATGAAAAAGGAAGCTCTTCTAAACAGTTTTTAAATCAAGTTCAGCAAGTTTATGATTTATGTTACATGACAGACATGTCTTCAGCAACAGAGGATTGATTCAGTGACATAGAAGTTCCTCTTAATTGTACATCTTACACAAAGCAGCAATTACTCTTGAGATATACTAACCTCTCTGGCAGCATGAACCCACAGTTGAACAGCACTCACGTGACTGAAATATTCTTTCAGTCAGAAAACCAAGGAACTTTGATATTCAGCTGATCTCCAGAAGATTTAAACAGACTGAATGCAAAGACTTTTTTCTGAGCTTGCAATGTCTCTAAGGTTAGCATGCTAAAACAGACCAACAATAAGGCTGAATTTTGTCTGAAAATTGTCACCTCTATCAGCACTGCCTTGGGCCCTTGTGCTAACCACAATACTGTGTGTCACCTCTTGAGCTGCCGACAGATATATTTCCAGTTTTTAAAAATGAGGATGTGAGAACCTGGAAAAATGCTGGTTTGAATAATTGCATCCTACTTCTTACAATGTCAGTAATGGAGATAATATCACAGTGTATTTTAAAAGCTGTGAAATTGTCCCTGCAGATTACACGTAGTATTATCCATTCTTATTTGTTTAGGTGAATTTAAAAATGAGCCTGGAAAGGAAAAAAAAATTGGATGTCCAGTAAGCAGGATGTATTTTATACTCATTTTATATCATGCAGTATGCTTAATTTGAAAAAATGAAAATTGAATATAAAAATCAATATTCTAACAATATTAGGCTAGGAAATTGGAATTAGCCTTAAGCCTCTATCTTAACTAATGCCACTATGCTTTTTAGTGTTGTTGAATGTCACACTCAAGGAACAAACATTTTCCTTGGTTGAACTTTCTTGGTCCTGTTATTTTATACAACAGTCTGAAACACAGAAACTAAGAAACCTATTCCTTTTGTTTTTCAGTGTCAAAACAATGATTCCTCCGGGGGAATGCCTCTATGCTGGGAGGAAAAGGAGGAAACCCATTCAGAAACAGTTAAGTATCATATTCATCAGGGGGCATCTCCCTCCAAATGTACATGCTAGAAATGAGGTAGAAGAAGAGTTCCCTTCCTCCTATGATCTGCTGATGCAGAACAGACCTAGTCTCTTTCTCTTCAGTGAGAAACCCTTGGTTGGGAGGCTTGTTTTTAAGCCCATCTCCAGAAAAGATGCCAAGCATGGGCACTCATCACTAGGTATCCAAGAGGAGGCCAGTGCTGGTTGTGGCGTGTGCTGCAGTGTGCTGCAGAATGCACTGCTGTGAGGAGTGCAGAGGAAGTGCCTTTTTGTAGGCAGAAGATACTGGTGGGCTAAATGTCAGCTGGGCAATGGGATGGAGAGGTGGCTGCCACCTTTGTGCTCCCTGCAGCCTGGCCAAAGATGTTTCTGAGAAGCCACGTGTCGAGTGGCACCAATGCACTGGCACTGCGCTCCTCCCTTCCCTTCCCTTGGCTTAGCCTTGCTTGGGGCAAGCCCAGAAAGTGGGTCAGTTCAGCCAACTGAAAAAGCAGACTAGTCATTCACTTTTTGCATGAAGAACATGTAATTTTCAAACCACTATTTATTATAGGGTCACTTTCATGCGGAGAAAATCGTGAGAGAGGAATTGTATGTGTGAAGGTAAAGCAGAAAAAGCAAAATGCGATGGGAATTTGTTACTACAAGATGCTTGAAATGGGAGGGGGAAAAAAAGGTTGCTATCACTCAAATGCAAAATGATTTCCAGATGCCACAAACCGCTCTGTGAAATGAAGCTTTCAATAAAATCATCCCACATCTTTTGTGTTACACTTGATTGTATGATTATGAAACACACATTTTTACTGTGTTAAAATTATGAACTTGTACTGGTGGCCTTCACAGACAATTTAAGGATGAGAAGGTAACTAAAATAGATTTCCCTATTTTCAGTTGTTCAGAACTTCTAAAAATAACCTACTTGGCTTAAAATTGTGTATATTGGTCTAGAGTCAAAAGGGAGTTTCTCTGAATGTTTTAATGACATCTATTGATATTGTTTGGATTTTGGGCAGTATTTGCTCATGAACCACTTGTTCCCACTTAAAAAAATTATTTCTTTTAGTGTAAAATATATCATAGGTGGCAATTTCAATAGACAAAGATAATGACATAAGAAAATGATTCTTTCTGCAGAAATCCTGAGTGTTGAATCCAAAATGTATGTAAGATTTCTGCACTACTGTTTCAGTATGGATGTAGATATTTAATTTTATAACTGCACGTGGTATGGAATCACTCCAGTACATGAAATTACCTCTGTGCAGAACTCTTTATGGATCATTACTTATGTGAGGAAGGAAAGTTGCAGTTGCTTTAATAAACATTAAACTTTGTTTTGAGTTTGTATGGTAGCTAGAACTTCTCTCAAAGATGACTCCAAGATAAATGCAATGGCTAAGAAATTACCTGCTAACAAATGACAGAAATTAGCTCATTAACCTTTTTTGAGGTTCTGGCTTCAATAAACTCAGAAGCAAATTCTCACTTACTATGACAACCAACTTTTCCTCTTGAAATAGCTTTGCTATGGCATTGCAGTGCAGGTACTTGAGCATGAGCTTATCAAGCCAGGGCATAGACAATTTTTATTAAGAAACATGACTTTGGTTAAAACAAAGGCAAATGTTTGGATTATTAGAGTACTGAACTCCCACACTGGAAACAGCAGTCTATTTTCTGTGGTTAGTTACCACTTGCTGAGGATGATTTCTCAGTTCCTAGTAACACTGGTCTCTTCCTCAAACCTTATCTGTTTGTGGGCTTAGTCTCTGGTAAGCCTTTCCTGTGGTTATTCCCTCACTCAGGAACTTACTCTCATCTAAAGCAGCTCTGAATGCTCAAGACAGACTGGCAGACAGAGCTGCTTTCATCGTCTATGTCCTTCAGTCCTACAGGTTTTACTGACATTTCGGGACTGCGAGATATCCTTACTGTTATGCTGCCTTGAATAATTTATCTTGAATTTAGAAGGGTACACGAAGTCTATTAATTGAGCAACATATTTAACCATTATTTTGATCCACGTCATACCATGTTTGTTACAGCTTTTTTTCTCCTGTTTTATAGCATAGCACAGCACATTCTCCTCCTCAGCCTTGTTCTATTTCCCCACTGTCGTTCTGATAATGAGTCAAGATAGATACTGCCTGTTCTGGGAAGAGTATTTTTGAGTTGTAAAACCTAATTTTTCACAGGAACAGAAGTTGGTAGGTATTCTTTGGTCAGTCCTAGTGATGATTCCTCTCTTTTAAACATGAGTAATATCTAGAAATTAACTTTCTCTTGACAAAGGAGTAAGTGAGCTCAGGTGCCTCAGTCCAAGCAGAATGCTTGGATTTCAGTAGGGATTCATGGATTAGTCCTTTCAAAGGTCAGGATTTAAAGGACAGAGGTGCAGCTTTCCTCTCTGTCGAACAACTGGGGTGTTTATGTCTACCTATACTCAGTGCATCCCAGGAGGCCAACTCTCTAATTCTAGATCAGCTTTTTGTGATCAGGCTGGCAATCCAGGTGGTGATCCTGCAGCTAGCTTTTAATCCAGGATATCACAGAATGATACTGTTCATTATGTTTATTAATGGTTTTCAGGCCCAGAAATTATATTCTGAAGTAGTTTTACAGAACAGTGATGAAAATGTAGGGAGAAGCTCCATGAGAGAATGCAGAGACCCATAAGACTGTGGAAGAATGTGTGGAAAATTAGTTTTACTGGAGGAAGCCAATATGTTTTAGTCTTCTCAACACAGAACTAGCAGAGACTGTCTTCATTAGGTTGCCACTCTTCAGACAATAGTTCAGGTTCAAGTTCTACTTTTATACATGCAAAAAAATTAGAAAATCATAGCTGTTCTTCTTTTGCCCCAGAAAACTTCCAAATAAGCCCCATTAGATGTGACTTACTCTGGGGAATTTTGGGTTTTATGGACACAGTTCAAACACCTGGAGCTCAGACTGATTGAAAAATTTTCCATCAGATAGTCTTTTCAGCCAGACAGCCAGCATTTTGACTAAAGGAAACATTCTCTACCAAGTGTTTATTTCCTGTGGAAATCTAACATTTTGCTGGTAATTCAAGCATCTGGAAATTAAAGAGGTCTTGGTTTTTAACCTCCAGCTAAAATCACTGTGCTGAAATAATACTTAGAAATGCTAAAGCAATACTTTGGGACACTTACTGTTTGAGAACTTCAGCCACTTCTTCATCTCAAACCCTGGCATTTTGTAAAACCCTCTCCCTCCACAAAACCTGTCTTGTAATATTTTACAGCTCTTTGAAGGCAAGCTACAGCTGCCCTAGCTGAGTGTATCTATAACTGCTCCAAACTGCCCACTTCAGCCAGAACCATACCAGTGCCAGAGTAAACAGAGACCTTGGGAGGTGCAGCTCTCTCCTGCTTCCTAGTTCTTGTTTTAAGCCCCTCTGTGGCATAGCCCTTCCTCTTACTTGGTATCACACTGTCCCATCTCTCATCTGCTCTGCCAGTGCAATGTCTTCTTGACCATCAGTTCTGCTTTCGCCTTTCGTTGCTGTGAAGAGGCAGAAGAGATAGAAGGTGCCAAAGGGCCCCCTTTCCCTCAAACAGCTTTCTCTCAATCAGTGCTTTTGGTTCGTAGGAGATGGTGACCATCTCCACATACACAGCTGTCACTGGGGCCCAGCCCTGCCAGGATTCCTGTGCAGTGTCCAAGCACAGCTCAGGGGCTGTGGGTGCTGGCCGGTATGCTCAGGGTAATTGTCTTGCTGTTACTTTGCACTTAGCCTATCTGTTGCAACTCATGGTCTCTCTCTTCCCTTTCCCTTCTTACCAAAAGCTTGCAAAATCAAAGCAAATTATTAGATTTTTCTCAGTTTTGGGATTGTCTGCTGGTTTAACACTTCATCCTATACAAAAAGCTAATTCAGAGAGAACTTTTCGTTAGCAGGGCAGGGCTCCCACAGAGGGAACAGCAGACAGAGCTGTAGTTGCAGGAAATTCCTCTGCGAGCTCACCAAACTGGTTTACACTAGTGACGGTCTGTGTGTCATGGGCACACTGAATCATTAACGCTCACATGGCTCAATGCCTTGTGTACCACCAAAACAGGAAAGGTTCTCTGCACCAGCTCTCACACTGAGCTCCCACCACACAGGCACTGCTGAGGTGGGCGCTGTACAGGTACAAGGACTTGTTACTGCAGAGCAGAATTTGGGCAGTTTAACAATGCAAAGAAGGAAAAGCCAGCTTTATTATTTTAGCTGCATGTGCTACTCTACTGTGGCAATGTTGTATGGAAAGCAGAGTAAATGAGGTATCAGAGTGAGTGCCCCGTCTCTGTTTACTGTTTGACGGTCCCGAGTTTAACACAAACATAACAAGCACCATCTCTTTTGAGCTCGAAACAAAGGCCAGAATTTCCATTTGCCTCAAAGCAGCCTGTTGAAGAATATCCCTGCCTGCTCCTTTCTGTTTATGGCTAGCTAAGTTAAGGTTGCCTTTCCATGGAACTCTCATTGTTTTAAATCACATCCACTTGGCACTTAATTGCCATTTACATCAAACCCTTGTTTGTTTGGATTCACTCCCTTACTGAATCATTTCCTTGAGTTTTCAGGAAGACTTTGTCCTGTACTTTCTCCTATAGTCCTTTTACATCATTCCCCACAGTCTCCAGAAAACTGTTTCTTTTGCCCAGTACAAAGGTCACTCACCTAAATTGCCTCAAACCATTCCTCTCTGACATAATTTTATGTGGTAAATGGGCTTGAGCAATTTCTGTTTCTATCCTTTGTTACTCTTGTTATCCTTTTTTACCTCTTGAACTCATCACTTTAATTTTTCTTATTGGAGTTAATTTTTTCTGTTCTAAATTGCATCCTTGCTTCAGCTGGTTTGTCAGATGTAAAGACCAATTACCAAAAATTTACCTTCTTTAGCTTCTGCTCAGCTGTAGGCTATATTCCCACAAAATTACTCTCCACAGGTCAGACCTCCTTTTGGTGTCATAGAGTAAAAAAGAGTATTCCTTCTTTGTTGATTGTATTACTTGTTGCATTTTACCCTCTTTAGTATCAGAAAGTTGTTCATTGATCCCAATCAATGAAGTCTTCTTCATGTCTTTGAAAGTAATTAATTCTGTTGTTGAAGAGCCATATTCCAGTATTGGCAATTTTCAATGAAAAAACAGAAATTATGTATAGTCACTGACACCTAGCTCAAATATTTTTTTCATTCACTCTGTCCACTGATGTTGTCCTCTTAAAATGAAGTGAGATTCTCAAAACTAGCAATGAATTTTTTGTACCTAATGTGCTTTAAGAGGTTTTCAATTAACAGCAATAGCACGTATAAAACATTGATTTTTGTTTTACTAATTCCTATGCATGATTTTTTTAGAATCTCAGTTATAATGATAGATTAATACTGTTGTACTTTAACACATTAAGCACTTTGTGAAATACTACTGCTCGGAATTAGAATTATGGTTGAAGAATGCAGTAAATACGTGAAACATGGAAATGCAGTAGTGAAGTGCAACAAATAATTAGTTTTACTCTCATTCTCCCCTGGAACACTGGCTAGCTACATAAGATTATGGTCGTTGGCTTTAGTGAGGTGAAACTGGAAACTGTTAGCACAACTGTATTTTTCTTGCCTACCATTTCCAATTCTGGAGTATTTTAATATTTTTTCCTCCTTGATTTTTCCCTCAATGTCTCTTTTTTCTGGAGAAGGTGCCTCAGGAGGAATGTGTCAATGTTGCTACAGTAAGAACTTGAACATGAGCATTACCAAAGTGAGTTGAGGACCAGCTGATAGAGCACAAAGGTCCCTGGCAGATGCCAGCTCAGCTATAGCACTGGGCTGCTGCACTCCCTCTGAGATTGTGGATCAGTGTAGATTATAGTTCCAGTGTCCAATGGCTCTTACCTGGTTAATGCGTTTGACTACTTCTGGGTCCAGCAATTGCTATCTACTGAAAGAGACCACCTCCTCAGGTCTTGTTTGATAGATAAGTCTGTGCTCCAGCACTGAGCACCCTCCTCTGTCATGCTGGAAATAATGTCCCCATTTCTGCTCGCCAGTGCGTCAGCTTTTCCCTTTCTCCCTCTTGAGAAAAACATCTTACATGTTCTGTGAGAACATCAGCAGACTCTCCAAAAAGTCCCTGTTTTGTGATAGATTTCATCTTAATGAATTTTCACAACAGCTTTTCTAACTTATCTAGTACTGTCCATTGTGTGAGAGGAACACAAAATGGGGATGGACTAGGAGTGCTTGGCCTAGAAGGCTGAGTAACATTAGTCTTTTTATTTTGCGAGGAATATCAATGTTCTTAAGAGAGAAACCAAATTCTTATCTTTGTTATTTCTGATGTAGGAAGGTAAATGTGAGAATGTACACAGGATTTTTGAACTTGAGGAAAGAACGTCTCTTTACCTTGCCTCCCATACTTTTAAAAATCAAGTTGAAAGACAGGCTCTTTCCTTAATTATCTCCTGACCCACAGGTTAACTTTGAGTCATTAAGTGGAGGGCACTAAGATGCTTTGGATGAATACAGTGGGAATTGAATGGGTTCATGCATTACTCACGGTAATTTTCCTCTGCTGTTCTGCCCTTAATTTGTACAACATAGAAGAGAAATTGTTTTCTCTGATACTGACTAGACCAGGAGGATAGTACCCACTCCCCTCAGGTGAGAGGGTGAGTCCTGAGTAAGAGATACCAGATCTTCACTTGGTTTTCACTGGGCAGATGTGAGAAAATAAGCCAATGTCCATGTCTTTGCACTATGGCAAGCACAGAACGGTAAATCTCTATTTGGCAGGGCACAGAAACTTCAAAGATTTGCATAGAAGCTAAGTATTTCTGTTACCAAATAATTGCATACAACATCTTGGTCTCTGCTTATACTACCCGGAAGTAAAACAGGTAATCGAAAATGTGTTCTCCCCCACAGAAGGCCTGCAGTTGGGAATGAGAAATCGAATCCTTCGAAGAGACACAGGGACCGTCTGAACGCGGAGCTGGACCATCTGGCCAGCCTCCTGCCTTTTCCACCCGACATCGTCGCGAAGCTGGACAAGCTTTCTGTCTTGCGCCTCAGTGTCAGCTATCTCCGAGTCAAAAGTTTCTTTCAAGGTAGGTTTCTGAAAGTTATCAACATCCCAATAAAAGTAGCTCTTTAATTTATTGTTGCTTTGTACTAAGCCTAAGTAAAAGCAACAAGCAGTATTGTATTGATAAAGGCACGGAAAAAGTCTGTTATTGAACTTACTTTGTACATGGGATGTTGCATTGGAAATGTCATGCATTTTTTCCTATGCTGTTTGTGTGTTTTTCATGAAATAATGGGGTAACACCCATTTTTCCAAAGCAGGCTTTAGGAAACAGAAATACATAATTGCAAAATCACTAAACCAGCAAAGAAGCTTGTTACAGATGTAATACATGTAGATACTTTGAACTCCCTATTTGGAGCTTCTATCATGCATGTTCAAGATAGCTGTTAAGTGTGATGTGGAACTCAAGCAACTCCTGTATTGCCTGTGTTTGCTGTATGCCAGGACGAAATGGGCTTGCTTGAAAAGCCAAAATGATCATTGCCTTTTAGGATAAGAGAGGTTCAAATTTTAAAGTGTTGATTAAAGCTGTACTAAGCAGTGCTTTGTTTTTGTAGCTGGCACACTGTACAATGAAAGCCAAATACGCATTTTCAGATGCACATAAAAAGAACTCTTCCAAATTTGAGGCTAGTTTGAGTTTCTTCTGTTGCTGAAGAGTTCACAAGAGCAAAGTCCAGACTGGGGATTTAACCATGAGAATCTCCTCTAGAGTTGCTTTTTAAAAATGATAGAAAGTCCATTTGAAGGAGTATAGTTGACCCAGACTTATAGGTGGACTGCAGAGGTAAACAGAAGTACTTTTAATGGACATAATTCATCCTTTACTACTCTTTATTACTTCTTCTTGCTACTGTTCCTTATCATGAACAGTGTATATACAGTTTTTGGCTTTGTCTGGAGAATAATATCTGTTAGTTGGTTTCTTGCTTTTAAAATATATTTTAATATAAAGAAATGCCAGTTTGAAGAGACTTTGGCATGCTACAGGGCATTTTACAAGCTGACATCAGATTACAAAGAGTGTATTACTGATAGCAGGAGCCTCCCATGTCAACTGTGGCAGTTGGCTGCCCAGCCTCCAGCATCCTGCAGTTTACAGGGTGCCTCTCTGTCCCTTTGAACACATACCTGAGTGTTATAGTCCCTTCCTTTGAGCTTTACTTTCATTTCTCTTGGATTCACAAGCAATAATATGTCTTCTGCTGACTTTAGTACTCTCTGCCAGAGTTTCTCAGATCCATTGTCTCCTTTTTTTTAAAGGGATGAGACAAAAGGAAAACAAGTAAAGCCAGACTTCATTATGCTGAAATGTTCCCTGTTTTGAGAAATTTCATTTAATTTAATCCCCAAATTACCTAATTGAACACATCGTTTGTGTTCCCTTCATTCTTATTTTTAAATGTTTACATCATGAATCTAAGGTTACAATTAGCATTGTTTATAGTAAAGGAAGGAAACTACAGGCCATTTTAAGACAAGAGAGCAGGCTGGAGCTTCAGAAGGGTGAAGCAAAGGAGAGGTGAGCTGTAGAAACAGACCTGCATGAGGAATGGTTGCTAATGTTTGAGTAAGGGCAGAAGCTGCCACATCCTTTATGGATATCACAATCTACTTCTTTGTAGTTGTGGAGAAATAAGGCACAATCCATTTTTGGGTTTTTTTAAAGCAAAGACTTTGGTAGAAATTCACCTAAAAGAGCAAACAAAAACATCCATCCCAGTGTTTCAATCTTTGTTGTGATGAAAGCGGATAGAAGAGCAGAAATGGTTTGTTTGTGGCTTTTTAAATCAAAGGATGGCACTAAATTGGGAGCTGTTATAAACACTGAGGACAGACAACAGACCAGCGGCATAGAGAGATGTTATAAAATTGGATAAAAAAACATTTCTGGAAAAATGGCTTAGTAAATCTGTACTAATTCACTCAGGGAAAATTAATCCAAAGGAACTGGTGTTCAATAGAAAAGAAAAACCTGGAAAAGAGAACATAAAAACAATAATCGAAGAGGGACAGTGGTCAGCAAATTGTTCCAGGCCTGTAATACGATATGTTGACATAAACAAGAAAACCAAGTGTGGATTTCAGTCTGTTTGCCCAGAGGCAGCATGACACTACAGAGGAAGGTTATAATCCCTCTGTGCATGAGACCAGCATGACTCCATCTGGAATAGAGCTTTCTGTTGTGGGCATCTCCTGGTCACAAGGGCATTAGTACATATTAAGGGGTTTGGGATAAACACAAGCAAAACTATAAAGTTGGATGGAAAAAAAAAAAAGGAGTAAAATTAGCTCAAATATGTACACATTTGTATTCTTTGGCTGTTTGTCTTCATAGGAGAAAAAGACAGGAAGGGAAGGAATTGCTTAAGATATTTAGGAGTGGCATGATGGAGGACTCAAGGAATGACGATGCCCAAGATGAAATTTAACTTGAATATCAAGCCAAACATATCTGTAATGAGTTCTTTTTGGCTATCTGAGATTCTTGAAATGGGCGCAGTGGACAGTCAGGACATTCAAACTCAAAATCTTCTGTGACACACAGTAATGTGCATATTTTGTTGAAAAAACTGTTCTCTGAGTTTTGAGGAAGTTAAGTGTAAATTCCAGTTTTTTAAAACGTGCTGTTAAAAATCTTGTTTGCCATTTTTTAGAAAATATTAGTAGTGTTATCTGACACATAAGTCACAATGTCACATTGTAGATTCAACCCATAATAGTTCAGCAATTCCTGTGACAACTAAAATTACATACCTTCAACAGTCCTAGCGGTTTTTAGACACACTCATTTATTTCCACTAGGTGTCCTTTCAGTAGCTACTCTGCAATAGTCAGTGTGCAGCACAAACATATTTGAGAAGATCAATAGCCAACTAGAGAGCATGGAGTGACCTTACCATGTTGACTTCCAGTATGAAAATTGTTATGCAGAGAATGAGGTATTAGGGGATGGAGAATATTTATAAGTCATTTATTGCCTTTTTAGTGACCATTAGATATTAATACCTTGAAGCATACAGCCAGTTTGTCTTAGTTAAACTGTTTAAGCAAAGGCCTGTGTGCTGGTTTAAAGGTAAACTGGCAGGAGAAATGAACCTGACTCCAGAGAGATTACAAGTCAGAGTTACAATTTACTAAAAAGATTACAATAAATACAATGATACATAGAAAAATTAGTTTTAACCCACAAAAAACAGATGTACAACCCGGCACCGTGGGGCACAAACAGAATGGTGTTCATTAGCCCCTGTGCCGAGCATGACGTGGTCCCCCAGAGTACAAAGGAAAGGAAAACCTATTGGTGAGGATGATGGTTACAGTCTAGTCAAGAGTGATAGTCACAGTCCTGTTGAGGTTCTGGTCCTCCTCTGGATCTGACAAGTGGTTCCAGAAGTCCCAAAACTTATATATGCTCAGTTTCAGGTGGGAATGCCCAGTACCTCCCCCAGGGTGAGGAGTTCCACAATTGGTGATTGAACTCTGTGAGTCATGGCATATTTTAGGAATCTTCGATGGTCTAGGTCATTGTAACTGCCTGTTGTGCCAGTCCCTAAGAGCCCATTAGCAGACATGACCCTCAGGCTGGGTGTGAAGGTGCTGATGCCTCCCTGGAAGGGAGTTATCACAGCTGAGTCACTGGTGTGAAGACAGAAACATTCCTGTGCCTCACAGAGTTCTTTAACCCAGCTTGTAGCCTGAGGGGTCAGGTGTTCCCTGGGCAGCTGCTGCAAATGATCCATTATTAACAATCCATCATAGAGGGTGTAAAATACACACTTTTGGTTACACCCACACAGTGATTAACTGGTCCTGTCCACTGTAAGTAGGATAGCCTGGTTCCTTTCCAAAATTTAGATCACATATTCCTAGGATTCAGTTTAAATTACTGTGGTTGATTCCCTCCCTCATTCTTAGAAATGTTCTCCTTTTGCTTCAGAACAAGTCTTCTGTCTACTTGTTTTAGTCTTCATATCTCTGTTATCAGTTGGCAGAAGCTCTATTAATAGCCCCACTCCCTCCAAGCTATATGCATTTAGTCATTTTGCATTTTCCTGATAAGCACTTAAAAATGACTTGCAGGAATAACCTTCCAATCTCACCAGATCTCTTGTATAAAGCAGCAATAGGTCTGAACCAGTTCTTAGACTGAGAGACATCAACTGATACAGGAAAATGTGATGGTCGTTTGATCCTTACAAAGATTTGCCTTGGGTGGGGCTCCTGTGAGAGGGGAGTAATACTTAGTGTCTGTGACCACTTGAGTTTGCTGGGCCTATGTCTTGGACATATTCCATCTTGGTTAATTGTAGTCTGTCTTCCTTTACTGCTCTTGACAATACATCCTTTAGTACCTCTTATTTCTCAGTTTTTCCATTGGTGGAAAAATTATGGTCTTGCTCCACTTCAAAACCAACTCCCTTTTGTTGGTTACTTAAATTGTTCCCTTCTAGTATAGTTAATGATTTTGTAAATAAATGTCGGAAGAATAGCACCATGTTCTTTTAGCATCTCACATCCTTTCTGAGAGAGAGCTAACTTAAGTTTCCCAGTACCTGGAAAGAAACCAGTTACGACAATTTAGGCAAACACAATTACAGTTAGGGCTGTAAAGCTCCTCATCTTTTAATTCTTACTGTAAGTAACCTTGCATCAGTAGGCCATTCAACTTTTCCTTCAATATATGCTACATTAATGTTAAACCTTTTAGCCATAAGCATTCCTGATATATGATAGCTGATGTTGTTGAGTACAGTCTTAGATGGCAAATGTAGAGACTTTGATATGGAGTAATTTTTTCAATTATTCAAGAAGTGGGGGTATTTTAAATCCTTCACTACATAATTTATATAAAACATAGTTTAATTCAATAGCTTGTGATTTTTCCCATCTGGACATTCTTTTCATGCACAAATGTGTATTTATACACACATATACATATTCAAACACAGAGACATGCATGCACACATGAAAACAGTGTCATCCCAACAAAAATTTCCTTCACAGTATTATTTTTGACCTCTGTATTTATTTCAGACTTCACTGCCTTCTCTGTATTTACTAACTTCCAGATCTCATTTGATTTTGAAAGCTAAAAATCTGATAGATTTATGGGCAACTAAATAAGGAATGCAGAGGGTCACAGATGAACTCTGCGAATAAATATATTAAAAGTTTCTGTAAGTCTTATATTTAAACTGTAATACAGATCTGTGCAAAATTAGCAACAGTCAAGCATGAAGACATATTGTTTGACCTGCCTTAGACTGAAGTTATATATGGATTTTAAATTGAATTTCAAAAGCACTATAAAGTTTGAGAAATTTGTCTGCAAATGATAGTTCATCTGCTTCCACATAGAATTAAAAAAATTATAAAACAGTCCTGTAATGGACTTTTCTGAGCAAAGAATAAGCTATGCCTAAACCTGGTGGTCATTGTCTAAGGTTTTTGTAAATCTGCAACACGAGTGATGCAACATACAAGATGGAGCTCTCCTGCTCCTTCCACAGAAGAAAGATTTGTTTCCTTTTCTCATGGCACCTCAGCTTTTTCAGCTTTTACAGCCACAAAGTTGTCCCATGTTCCCTTCACTCTTCTTCAGACTAAACAGGCCTGCTTTTTTTTTTAAGAGCTTGTTTTCAAGACTACTCTAGGGTACATGCAAAGCATCCTTCCATTTTGCATCAAATGACTAGTAATTTTTCTCATAGTATGGTTTCTTAAGTAAACTTAGTCCCATTTCCAACCAAAGTTTTCTGCATACTTACGAAAACGTGAGACAGATGCAATAGCCTTTTAAAGTTATGAAGACATATAAAAGCTATTCTTTCCATTCACCTGTCCAGTTGTAGAACGTAATTAATTTAGTTTTACATGACAACATATCCTTGATAGGCCTGTTGATTTCTACTTTTATTTTTTATTACCTTCAAATCTTTTTAAATAGGTTGTTTGATGTTTTAATTCAGGACTTTTCCAGTGATTGAAGCTCAGCTAAGTGGTCCCACTTACATTTGGTTTCCTCTTCCCATGCTTTCTAAAGATAAGCTCCATGTATATCCTCATTTAGTCTTTCAGGACCTCCCCTTTATATCGAGATTTCTCACAGCTGAATGCTTAATAACTCTGAATATGCTTCAGTGCATTCTCAGAATACACCACAGTGAGTCTCACCAGATGCCATTAAACTCATCCAAGCACCTGAGGTGCAGCCTTGTTCCTTGTGTTCAGTGTCAGTACATGTCTGATCTTAGCTGATTGAAGCAAAAAGAGGCAACAAACACTAAACTATCTTGTTTTCATTATCTGTAGCTCCCCCTCTGCTGAGTAGCAGAAAACTCTTTTCCCAGCCTTGTATGGTTAAAGGACTTGCAGCATGCTCTTTACGACCTTCCCTTTCTTGCTACATCTGATTTTAAGCATTGGCTTTTCTGTTTCTCTTCTGAAACATTTGTGCTTTATTTTACTAATTTTTAAAAAATATTTTCTGTGAGCTTCTAGTCAATGAAGAACTCAAGATTTTGTTAAGGTTTCTTGTATTTCCCATCCTTTGCTGCAGCTGAGATAGTTTACACTTGTCTCCTACTTATAGGTTTGTTGAAAGAACATCCAGCTCCTATTTCTCTTAGATATCTTGTCCTCTGAGATTTTTCCAGGTATACCAAAGTCTCCATTCTGTAAACCCACTGTCTGCCTGTTGCTGTGCCTTCGATTGCTGCTGCTGGAAGAACCATCAGTGTCAGGATTTCCTGGTCACTTCCACCAAGCTGCTCTTCCTCCTTCTAACCCATTTCTCTCTTTCAATTAAATCTTTTTTATATATTTATTCTTTTATTTTTTGGCAGGATAGCACACACTGTGTGGTTTCTGTCTTTCTCTGATTTAGCATTTATGTTGGTGGCTTACTTCCTTTTACTCATTTATGTGTTTGGTGTGATCCAATTCCCACCAGTGTTTATCTTTAATGGAAATTGAATTTATCCCTTTTAAAAAGAAAGTAACAAAGGATTCCTCCCAGCTGGCCTGATTTTTAGTATCCTCTATTACTTGCAGTAAGTAAGTTTCAGCTTTCTTCTCCTATACTATCCATGGCTGTTGCTCTTCTAGCTCAATAGCATAATACTATGACTGAGATTCCTTAGGCTCACCCGTCAGGGTTGCAATATTTGAATCTTTAGTGCTGCAGTCCCCACTGCAGACCTGTTTCTGTTGTGACATGCATGGCACTGCAGTGACACTCACAGAAATTTAAGGTATTAAAACTTGAGGTGGGTAAGGAAGCAAAGAGCGATCTTGCTTTCAGTGCACAATCTGCACCATGACGCTGTTCAGCACTCTGTATAAGTGCCGCTTACCTGAACCAAAGCTGCTGGGCTGAGGATCCAAGATTCCACGGTAGTGCCTGTAGTGGAGTTCCTAGGGATCCCTTTGTTTCTTCCTAACAGTTCTGTTTTCCCAGAGCATTCTTTTCAAACTCTCATCTAAAGTGATTGTTTGTTTTGTTTGGTTTGGTTGTTTTTCCCCCTGGATTGACAAGTTCTGGTTCTTTGGTATAAAAACGTTTTTTAGATTTTGCTTTACATAAGCATGGAAATTTTTTCCACAACAAGATTCAACTGATTCTGAAACTATATTCATATGGTTGAGTTTACTACTACAATTATGGCCTATACTGAATACATTTCCATGGGAAATTTTCTTCTTTCATTTGTTAGCCAGTTTCAGTGGCCTGAAGCTTTCCCTTAAGTTTAGAACCATAATCTTAGTGAATCACAGATTCACAGAAGGGTTGAAGTTGGAAGACACCTTTGGAGGTTGCCTGATCCAACCCCAGTTCTCAAGCAGGGCCACTGAGAATCAGTTTCCCAGGACCATGTCCAGATGGCTTTTGAAGATATCCAAGGGCGGAGGGTCCACAACCTCCCTGGGTAACTTGTGCCAGTGCTTGGTCACCCTTACAGTGAAAATGTATTTCTTGATGTTCAAAGAGAACTTCCTGTGCTCCAGTTTATGCCCATTTACTGTGATCCCGTCACTGGACACTTCTGAAAACAGTCTGGCTGTTCTTTGCACCCTTTCCTTCGGTATTTCTACACACTGCTGAGATTGCCCTGAGCTTTCCCTTCTCCAAGCTGAACAGTCCCAGCTCTCTCAGCCTTTCCTCATAGGAAGGATGCTCTAATCTCTTCATCATCTTCGTGTCCTTTCACTGGACTCTCCAAGTATTTTGCAGTGGATATATTTAGAACAGATACAGAAAAGGTGAAATAATAAAAGATCTGAAATGCCAATAAATACTATAAGAGAGGCTATGTTAAGAACAGGATGAAATGCTTAAATCAACAAGCATGGAATTATACTTCCTTGATTCTATCTCTTCAATCCCAACAATCTTTTCTTGGTATGACTTACATATTGATTTCCACTATGTAAATAATTAGAGGCTTTCAGATTATTCATAAACTTCTAGGTTTTTGTGAAACCTGTTCTTGGGGTTACAAGTCTAGGATTTCAATTGTGTTTCTCTGCTTAGTTAGGGTTGAAGCTGATACCTTGAGCCAAGAAGTCCCCAAGGTATTTGAATATTTAACAATTACAAGTTTGTTTTTTAAAGACATCTTCTACTGATTTAGAGCATTCCCAGTCATCTCCTCTGAAACTGAATGCCTGAATGATTTCTTTCTTGGAAGAGAAAGAAGGACTTCTCTTTTTTGAACACATACAAAATGTCTTTAGCATGTGTATTGGTGTAGTCCACAGTGACAGGTTATTAGATTGTCCGTAAGCATTCATGTTGTTTAGGTTTCTTAGGACAGCATATTGAATGGCTTGCACTGAGAAGAAACATTCATGGTCAGAGTGGGTAACAGGGAAGGTTATTCCTGTGGCTGTGTTGAACCAGTGCCACAACATGCTGAGTGTTTCGGCCAAAAAGGGACTGCTCATGAAAGAAACATTTTCCACTCTCTACTGCTCTCCAATTTTACTATCTTCATAGCAATATAGCAATTGAAAAAAGGAAAAAGTGTTCTGCTGCATAAGAGGCACATAAGTAAATCATTGAAGGAAGACTTACTGCCTGCAAGTCATTATCTAATCAAGTGCTAAAATACTATATCAGTGAAATTTTAGTAGAAGTGTCAAGACTTTAAGCAGGATAGCTGCATTTATTCATCCCTGAGATCTGGCAGGACCCATTTCTGGAGAAGCAGCTGCACACTGACTCCCCTCCACATTGCCCATTTTCAAACAGTGGATTATTTCCACTAGATTTTTAAAATATATTTAATTGCCAGAGAGACCATTTTATTTGGACATATTGCTTATACTAATGGTTCATTATTTTTTTTTCCCCTTGTTTCCTGGGAACACTATTCATTCCATGTAACAAATAGCTGAGGCTGTTTTGTACTACACATCCTCTTGGATAACCTGGAGCTCTTCTTGACCTTGGGAGACCTTTGCTGACTCTCAAAAGAGAACTGTATCTTCTCTTCGTGCTTTTTTTGCAGAAGGGTGGACCTCCTTGTGCTGGCTAGGTTTCTCTTTAGTTTCCTGCAAACAAGATGGGTTTTGCAGGAGGAGTGTTGATTTACAAGCAGAATTTACTTCAGAATAAATCTGTACTCAGGAAGAACAAGGCGGCTTTTAAATTGTGTGAATTCCTGTCACCTTTGAAGATCAAGGGAACCTGTTAGTGCGACATTATGTTCAGTGCCATGTTCTGAGACTAGTTCTAAATTCCATTTTTTNCTTAGTTATAAGTAAGTTTCACATCTTTTGTTGTACTCCTTGGGTACTCTTGTCATGTACTGTGGGTTGTTTATATTGCCAGACCTCACAAACTCAGAGCTGCTATGCTGAGTCAGTCATCTGAATGAGGAGGGCTGAGCTACACAGATTTTGAGCTGTCTTTGGGAAGCACACTATCATTAGGATTCTTGCTGGAGAATTTCATCTTGCAATTCTGGATGTATATTTAATACAACTTTTTAATTGCTGGATGCCATTCAAATGAACATCCCTGTAGATTTCAGTGTTTCTCCTGATATTATCAAGACCGATTAGAAAACCAGGGAGCTGGAAATGACAAGTGACGTGAGGGGAATCTTTGACTGTTAGATTTCTCCTAAGGGCATTTGGCATTGGAAGAGTTTCACTGTTCCAGCCAATAGTAGAAGTATACTCAGAACCAGACACATGGGCAGAGGCACACACAGTGCCTGGTTTAATAGGTATTCTCACAAACCACAGCTGCTATATCGGTCCAGTGCTAGAGGAAGTCCCCAAAATACTTAGTACCACTAAGGGCAGATCTTCATCTTTCTCTGGCTTGCTTAGTCACTTCTAACCATTCTGAGCTGGTAGGCATTTGTGCTCAGTGCATTTGGGTAGCTCACTCTGTGTGTCATGTAGCATCAATGGGAATCGATGTAGGCATGTGGCAAGGAAAAAGCTGGGTCCACCTAATCCAGGAGACTGGCATACGCAGTCTTGTATTCAGTGATTTTCATCTTGCTTGTGCCCTGTGCTTGTCTAATACTTCCTCCACAGCTAAGACTCTCCTTGGCCCAGCCTGGTACCAGCTGTTGAAATACCCTCAAAGTACCCCATGGGTCAAATTCTGTTACCCTATGCTATAGTGAATGGACTTTGGTTGATTTAATTTTCTTGAGTTAAATTGTGTTTGGATGTTTGAATCTGAGAAAAAGCTTAGTATAAGTTTAGTTACACTGTAACTCATGTTTTCCTTGGATATGGAAATAAGACTGGTTTTCACTACAGGAAAAATGACATTTTTACTCTAGAAGTTGCTAGCAATTGCAGTGACTGTAAAAGATACTAGTGATTGTTTTGTCCTAATCACTGCTGCAGTAGATGGGAGGTAGGAAAGCATTCCCCCAGGCATGAACTTTGGCTTGGTTTACACTTGTTCTCAGCTTCATGAGTGATTACCATCTCTGAGAGGAAGCATGTATCTTTACTGTCAGGAAAATGATTTACTTTGTTTCTTATTTTAAACACAGATATGTTTTAGAGGAAAGACAACACCTCTTATTAAAGAGAACAAAGAATTTAGCTTGGCATATTATAATTTTGTAGGCCTTTGAAGACAAAGAAGACAAATAGTTTTAGGTTAGAGAACAGTGTGGGAGATTGTCCTCCTGGCTTCCCTTCACACTTTGCTCCTGCCTGACTTTGGGTTACAGCACATAGTAAAGCTCTGCAGAGAACTCTGAAACAATGAGATCACAAAATCTCAGAATCATTTAGATTGGAAAAGACCTCCAAGATCATTGAGTCCAACCTATGACCGATCACCACTTTGTCAACAGGACCTTTAAGAGCCATGTCCAGTCATTTCTTGAACCCCTCCAGGGATGGTGACTCCACCCCCTCCCTGGGCAGCCTGTTCCAAAGCTTAACAACACTTTCCATGGAGAAATTCTTCCAGATGTCCAGTGTGAAACCATCCAGGTGCAGCTTGAGACTAAGTCCTCTTGTCCTGTCACTAACTGCCTGGGAGAAGAGGCCAACTCCCACCTGGCTACAAACTCCTGTCAGGTAGTTGTAGAGAGTGATAGTCTCCCCTTCTCTCTTCTTCTCCAGGCTAAAGAACCCCAGCTCCCCAGACACTCCTAATAGGACTTACTCTCTAGAACCTTTACCAGCTCTGTTGCCCATCTCTGGACATGCTCCAACACTTTAGTTTGTTTCTTCTCCTGAGAGGCCCAGAACTGAACACAGGATTCGAGATATGGCCTCACCAGTGCTGAGCACAGGGGGACCATCAGTGCCCTGGTCCTTCTGGCCACACTGTTTCTGATACAAGCCAGGTTGACAATGGCCTTCTTGGCCACCTGGACACACATTTTCAGCCAACAAACAGCATTCCCAGGTCCTTTTCTCCTGGGTCTCCTTCCAGTCATTCTTCTCCCAGCTTGTAGCATTGCATTGGGGTTGTTGTGACCCAAGTGCAGGACCCAGCACTTTGTCTTGTTGAAACTCATACAGTTGATCTCAGCCCATTATGATCCAGCCTATCCAGATCCCTCTGCAGAGCCTTCCTCCTCTCTACCCAATTAAGCATCATCCATGAAGTTACTGAGGGTGCGCTTGATGCCATCATTCAGATCATCAGTAAAGACTTTAAACAGGACTGAGATATTAAGCAGGATGGGTCCAGCAACAAGAAGCAGAGTGGCTTTGTCAATCTGGGGACCAGGCCAGATGAATTAGCCCTTCTGAGAAACACAGCTTAGTAGAGTATGTGCCTTGCCATCCCAAAACAAGTACGTATTTTTAAAGCTCCTATTATCTCCATGTAGCAGCATAAGGCACTGTGTGTCCATATCAAAACCCTCCGAGTTATCTCCGAGATCTCTGTGCTATACTCCATCATATCCAGTGCAGACATACTTCTCTGGTGCTTGCAGGTAACTCCATTCTTTTGTGTATGTGCAATTACATAGGCCAAAACACACCTCAGGATGACACCTGTGGTCCATGAAGATGAAAAGCTGTAAGTGTAGGCTCAGACCAAGCCAGAATACACATTTCAGTGCATGTAAATGCCTTCTGCTTTAGTCTCCTTTGTCATGTATCACATCATCAGGCAAAAGCCAGCAAGCTGTCCTAAGGCCATTTACCAGACAGCAGCATGGATGGAGATTGGTGAGAACCATATGACAGTATTATTATAGTTTCTTTGAAGACAACTCTTCCAGAGTAGCGTAAATATAACCAGGAGTTATTTCTGAAGAGACTTTTTGGAAGACAAACTCATTAATACCTTGAATTAAGAGCCTGCCATTCAGACATAAATCTGAAAAACGTCTTCCTTTCTAAGACTTAAAAAGACGTATTTGAATTACAAGACTACGATTTGGCTTTTGAACTTTGTAGTACTTTTAAGGAGCCATTTTTAAATGTTGTCTCATATGCCTCACTGGGAATGCATGGTGGTTACTGGGACCCTGAAAAGTTAATGAAATGCAGTCTGAAGGCTAAACGTGAGGACAGGGAAAATGTGTATGTTGCAAAGATATGACAAGACTTGACAACATTTTAAATTGTACTTACCAGCATTTTTCCATTGAAATTTTTGCCCCATAGAAATCAGCTAATAATTTCTTTCTTGCCCATTTTTCTGAATAAGCAATTTACTCTGCCACTTCTGTGGGCATCTCTGTGACTGTTTTTTTCCCATCAAGGCCACCTAACTGTAATAATTCTTGGCTATCAAATCTTTACCAGCCCTCTCTCCTCTTTCTGTAGCTTTGACTATTTCCCCTACAGCCATCATTCATTTTCTTCACATTTTTGGACAAAATGATCTTCCTGAAGTCATGTCAGGGTCACCGACCAACTCCTCCTGCAGAAAAATATTTTCCTAGAAGCAGAGCCATAGGTGCCTCGGAAGTTCATAGAAGTATGAAAGTAAATGAATACATTGATTGTTTAGTCAAACCCAAAAGTTTATGATTTATCACATGGTTTTTATGGCCAAATTTGTGCAAGACACCTGTCTTTCTAAGCTGTGACTGGATATTGAGGTCCTTGGAAATCATAAAATATAAGTAGAGAACTTGCTTCTGCAAAGCTTCCCCACTTTTCTGTATGACAGTCCTACAATTTGGCTCAATGGATTGCTCTGAAGGGCTTGTCTTCATTGAATTGCATTTGGTTTAGTGTCTTTTTCATATTATTAGAAAGAAATCCCAAGTGACAAAACACAGATGTTTTTCTTCTCTATCTATTGTAACAATAACATATTAGTCAGTTCTCTGAACATTCCCCACCATGAAATGAAATTTTTTTAGATGAGACACAGCAGGTTTCCCCTTTATAAATACAGTTCAAATTTTATTATAATTTTTGGTGCAATAGTATAGTTAGTATAACTGACAAATATCCTAAAATCTTGACATCCATATGAGTAGAAGTGGAAGCAGAATGCATATCAGCAGACTAAACTAAATGCTCACTAAGAGAAGTTCCAAGCAAACTTTAAAACATAAAGAAGCTCATAATTACTGTTGTGAAAGTTCAATGCTCTACAACAGTCTTGCCAAATAAGTATTTTATTAACTTACCCTAAAATTCTATTGAAATACTCTAAATGCATTTCCTTTTTATATCTGCATGAAATATATCAAGTTGAAGGTAAATATGTCTGTAGTTTTTTGTTATAATAAATAAAATCTTTGCTATTTCCATTTACCTCTGTACCTGCAACACGAATTGGCTACTCACATATTGGTAACAGCTGAAAGAAGTTGAGAGCAGAGGGTTGAAAACAAGCAGAGATTAAATCTAAATCAAAACCCAATATATTTTATGTTTTCTTTTTCTAGTCCATTGACAACTTCATAACCACTTCACTACTGTATAGTTGCAAAACATAGGTCACCTTATATTAATCTTACATATTCCCCTGAGTGTTTCAACATCTGTACAGAAAATGCTGTCTTCCATGTGTTGGCATTATGTTGTATATCAGTGTCAGGGAAAACTTGTCATAAACTCTCTATATTTTGTCCCAAATAATTTATTAAACTGATATTGTTTCACCAAGTGACCCCTATAAACCTTGTACAGAAACCAGAAAAATAAATGATACTTTATGAAAACATTTCTTGAGAGGATAAATAATTTAGCCTAAATAATGCATCTTGAGCTGATGAATGTAAAGATTTATGTGGCAAATATTCTAGTGTATAATTACGCGGACACAGACAGTAAGTGGGGAAAAATGGAATTGCATTTCTTCTTTCCATAGTTTTTCTTTCAGGCCTACTCTACATCGCTGCATACAGAAAAAGGCTGTACCTCTCAAAACAAGTAATATTTGTGAGAGGAAATTAGTGATGTTTGCAATTAAATAGTTCTTATGGGGCAGTCATAGAAGGTGCAGAGCACTCTCAAATTACAATGTGTTCAACAGGTGTTGTTTGTTTTCAGCACTTCTTCAGGACCACGGGAACTGTATTAAACCCTAGCAATGCAGTTCTATATATCCTTCTAAGGGAAGAGATCTTTCTTGTGAGCCAAACATGCTCAATAATTTGTCAGAGACATTGCAACATTCATTCTTCATTTTTATTGACGTTAGCAAGGACTTTAGAAGTCTTTAATAAATTCGATAGTAAGTGCCGTATCATTTGGAGACAGAGATGCACCCTATATTTGTTGCTGCCAACTTGTGGTTAGCAAAGCAGAGATAATGTCAGTTTGAAGGTTACTTTGCCATCACACCTTTTAAGGATCATGGTAGCAGCTGATAATGTCCTCAAAACTAGCAATGTGACTGCCAGAATGTGATGGAAGGACAGGTCAGTGTCTGGACAGAAGACATGCTCCTTGTAGCAACAATTAGTGCAGCGGCACTGAGTTCCAAGAGCTCATTTGACCAAGAGGAGTTTATTTATTGTTTCTTGTCTTTATCTAGTCAAGTCAAGTCATGATCTCCAGATACTCCAGGGGTATGCTTGCTTACTTTAGAGATTCTAGCCTCAGCAGATGTTCTGTCTTCTGAATCTCAGAAGATAATGTTCAACTAGTTTAGTTTTACTTCAGGAAATACAGTGGTACAGTTTCTCCAGCTGCAAAGTACAATGCTGTGACTCTCCATCACTGTCTTGCCAAATGCCAATACAACAGCCTGTGAAAAACATGTTGAGGGCGACATTTAAGTTGTATATTCCTGTGCCCTGAACTGCCTGTAGTGGAGACTGGGGAATGTAACAGAAAGTTTCCAAGAAAAGAGGACATTGAGAAACTTAATCTCCTTTCCACTGAGGCAATCTGCCAGGAAAGACCTACTGTAGACAAAATTTGGGCAAAAAGCCTCTTCTCAGAAAACAACAAGTTTGGTTGGGGAGGAAACATAAAGACAACTGGTCAAGTCCTTAATTCCTTGTTATGTTTTGCTTAACCCTGGCATTAGTGGAGTAATACAAGACAGGCTTTCAAAATCTGGCTCAGTGTTTCAAAAAAGACATTGCCTGAAGTTAAATGTATTTTTAGGAATCAAAGCAAAAATGCCAGTGAAAAGGTTGAAGCATGGGAAGGGTGAGCTCACACCTTCACCACTCCAGTAATTTGGCTGGAGAGTGTTTCATGCTGGTTAAATAGGGGACCAGCTAGCCGTAGCCATATAGCCAGATTAGCAGTGGTAGCAGGCTCCTGGAGGGAAAGAACACTGGAAAGTGAACTCAGATCTACCTGAAGATAATGGGATACATGCAGACAATTTTGGGGATTTTATCAGTGTCCTTGCATGTCAAGCTTTTAATTGAATCTGCCAGTTTTACTTTTCCTGTATACACTTTTGCTGTTTATCTCAGTGACTTTTCTTCCCCTTTTCAGTGCCTCTAGTTTGTTAACCTGTTTTATTCTGAAATCTTTGAGAAATATCTCCCACCTCTTTATCTCTAGCAGCCTTTTTAGAAATAACCCACCTTACCTCTTTTTGAAATTTTCTTTTTTCACATGTTCCTCATTTGTAGATTTTCTTGTTTTCTCCATATAGGTTTTTGCCCCCACCTTTTCCCATCTTTGCTACAACATTCTCCCTTTTCTCTGTGTTTCTTGCTCCATTACTAAAAGCTTTTTCTTACATTTGTCCTCTGCCATTCCAGAACTGGATCTCCATCTCTCCACTCAAGTAACAAACTGACTTTGGTGGGAAAGCGATGATTTCCTTTTCTTTTTTTTTTTTTTTGCTAGCAAGACATTGTTCTTGTCTCCTGTTGGGCTAAAGAAGGACCAGGCAAACTGCTTTTCTATTCTCCTCCATGCGGGCCTTTTGCCCTATGTGGTCTGGGTGTGGTGAGCTCAGATAGCCTGCTGATGCTTTCATTGCATGGGCCACAGGGAGGGGATGTACCTTTCATTCCCTCCCCTACACAGAGCCCTACCACAGCGTCAAGATGACGAGAATCACTGGAGCAGAGGGATGAAGCCTTAGGGTGGGAGGGGGGAATAAATAATGGATTGTTCTAAACCCTCCCTACTGCATTAGGCTGCCAGATGATTGCTTATTCCTTGCTCCCACCCACACGCTTCATGCCACCACCAGCATTTTCAGTCCTTTGTGGCTGAGGTTGTGGGCTAGTCAGCTGATGAGTCAGCTCTGCTAACCAGTGCTTTTCCAGCTCCCCATGGCAGGGATAGCTTTGGCATAAGAGTTGCAGCCAGCACTCTCCGCACGGAAGACGGGGGCCGCTTGGGCATGTTACCGCTCTGCAACTAAAGAGCGGGTTTCCAGGAGTGTGCAATTCATGCCGTCTTGTTCTCTTTCATTATGCTCTGATGCAAGAAGTTTTGAAGCTACAGCCCGTGTGCCATCTGTTAGTATGGGAGTGTGGAGTTAATGGGAAACTCAAACTTTGAATAGGTCAGGAGATTCAAAGATTTGTTCTCACAGCAATTAACTACATGTTGGTCTCAGATGGTACTTTAGCTCATTGGGTTAATGTACAAAACGAATCTTGCGCCACAGCCGAGTTCCCCCACCGCAGCTGAACTTGGCATAGGGACCGAGTGGGAGAAGAGAGGATCAGAGCTTCAAAATACCTTTGTGCCTCCTCAATGCTGGGCAGGCCTGGGCCTCTTTAGTGCTTCCCAGGGGTCAGAACACCCTCCGGGACTGGCACATGCAGTGTCTCACAGCTCATGTCAACTGGGAAACATCTGGCCAGTGAAAAATACATCAGGCAGAAGCATGTTCTGACTGCCCCGTTCCCAGCCTGCACATTCCTGCCTTGACTCCAGCAACTCCTTCCTGGCTGTGTTGCCATGGCTGGGGTGCAATGGTTAGGCACTCCAACTCCTTTTCTCATTCTCCTCATTAGGCAAAGGTTATGCTGTGCTAGGACAGGTTGTATGGACCACCACTTGTGGAAGGCTCAGTCACGACTACTTGTTTTAAACTAATTTCTGCAGCTGCATTATTTGCTGTCCTCTTCAGTCTGCCTAGTACTAGGATAGTTCCAGGCATTCTTCAGAAGTCCTGGACAAGCTAGACCTTAATTTACATTAGAGTAGCAAAACACTTTTTTGCTCTTCTTCTAGACAAAAACTGTCTGGAAACCAGTAGACCATTATAGAAAGGTAACTGAGCACTGAGTGTGTACAGTACTTTGGGGCATCATGAAGAGGGCAAGCATAGAAGCGAGTTTGTGAGTATGCTTGTTGTAATTTTTGTAACTGAGTTACTCAGAAATCCTTAAGTTTTGATTGTAATAACTGTAATTTGTCATGGTACTTAAACTTATTTCTAATGAAAGAATACCTCTTAGTAGCTATTTAAAGTCAATTTATTTATTAAATAATGATTTATGATACAGTAATATGAAATTGTTTGATTTTGGATTATTAGTTGAAGTATAAGTGAACTGAATTATATTTCTCTGGATAATTTCAAAATTAAATAAACTTCACAGAAGGACTGAACCACCCCCCCCTCCCATATAGGCAGAATTGCAGGTAATCCAAATTATTGTATGCAGGTTCTCAAATACATATATAGGTGATGTACTGATCCTTGACTGTCAGGTGCAAGATATTAGAGCTGAGGAGAGAATGAGGAAAGCTTGCAGTAATTATTTGGAAATTGGCTTACGGGAAGTCATTGTTTATCTTGATTTCATTATGCTAAATTACTGACCAATTCTTTCTCTAGAATTGCAGGTCCAGTGGGACTTAGGCACATGTACGCCTTCTTGCATCTCCTTAAAAAATGGAGCAATTGACCACAATGTCTTTGAGTAGAAGAGGTCATATTCTTGAAAAAAAAGATTGCAAATATTTTATTTCCTTATAATAGGGGATGAAAAATGACTCTCAGTAAGGCAAGACTTTTTGGGTACCAGCTCTATGGCCAGACTGCTGAGCCGAACAGAGCTGAGAAGCAAATGTTATAGCAGCTGTTTACCCTGAAATGCCCATATGTAAACTCATTCCTGCTGTTACCAATGATTTCTTTGCCAACTGGCTCCAGAAGAGCAGTATAATTTGTTTGTAAAGGTAAGGTAGCACAGCAGCATTCTCATGTATCTCTTTCCATAACTAAAAGGAAAAATTGCCATGTTAATTAAATATTTGCATTAGTATCTAATGCTCTTTCACTTTAGATAAACTTCTTGTGCTTTAGCCATAGTTCATAAATAAGGACAAAGTCACATCTCTGTTTAGGTAGGGGTTGATTCTGTAAATTTTTCATTTCCATGGGAAGCTGTTGTAGTGGCAAGTGAATGGGCACAAATCAGTAACATACAACTCAAGGCAACATTTTCAGAAGTCTCAGAAATCTTTGAAACTGTGGCGTATCTTCAAAAAACCTGTGGCTTTGTCTGCACTGGTACTGTTACCCTCGAGGTCACTCTGGAGGCTTGTCAGCACCCCCCCTTTATAGACTGGTGTCTCTGTCCCATCTCCTCCACGAGCACTTTGTCTGAGCTGAGAAGCTGTGGCGATGCTCGGTTTCTTTGGTTAAGCCTGCCTCGCTGCTGCCCCCCCTTCCCATCCGGGACGTGAGTGCCCTGGTCTCTGACAGCGAGGCCCACCTGCAGTAAAGTCACAATCATCTGTCCAGCTTCCAGTCTGATTCCTCTCCATGCATATAGGTGAGACCTGGAGCACAGAGGAGGCCAATATTGGGGTGTCATTAGTTTCATATCAAAGTTAGACTGGTAGGTTATGTTTTGTGTAAACGGCAAACTGCTGTGCAGATGGGAGGGCACCTCTCCCATTGCTTGAGCTGGGTGAAGGTACATATTGAGGTTAAGTCTCAAGTGTAAAAAGCTGTCATTCTGGATGAAGCCAAGGGTACTTCACAAGCTGTGGGTGCATCTCCAGAATCCCTGAAGCAGTCTGTAGCATGTATGGGCACACCTGAACACGCTTTCACCTGCTTAGTGTGTCTAATAATAGCAATGAACTTGCAGGACAGTGTGCAAACGAGTCATCTCATCCCACACTATGAGTCCTCAATAAGCTTAGTACTGTGCCCTCATTCCTATTGTTACTTACTTAAGCTGGATTATAAAGATGGTTTGGGCAAGCCTGTTTGTGCTGCCTTTAAATGAAATGTGTCTGTATGCTAATCCTCACAAAATATCAATGAGCAATACAGCCACCATAATTTTTTAAATTGTAGGCTCCAAAGTAATTTAACAGCTTTTGAAAACTTTATTTCAGGTAATTAGTGCAAATAATTAATGATGGAACAACAACGGTAGCTTTCATAGTGTTAACTGCTTGCGAAAATAGGCCAAGCCCCCCCCACTTCATTGGGTAGAGTTGACTTATCATAAGAGAAAAAATACTTTTAACTTTTTTCTTTACTTTCCCAACTGCCCCTCATTGCCCAAGAGTCCTTCTACCTGCCACCTGCAAGGCACCTCCATACAACACATTACTGTGTCGGTCATTTGCAGGATACTTGGCTAAAATAAAGTAGGATTTTCTGACCTAGGGACAAGCTCTAACTAGTACTTGTACTTTCATAGTGTTCCTTCTGAAAAAAATAATAAAAATCATAAGCCTGTTTCCTGGTTTATCATTTCTGTATCGTGTTTCGAACATTGCAGCAGGGCAATGTTTAATTCAGGGCAATCCTATCTGCTGTTTATTGAATCTAATGTTTGTTTGACTGTTTACCATGGCTTTTAAATATCTTAATTAGCATAATTCACAGTAGCACATGGTTGGCAGACACGGACCTTTAAGAAAATCAAAAGGAACAGACTAACTAAATATTTGCAAAAGGTGCCAGTATAGTTTAGCTATTTGACTCCAGCTTTTATTTAATTCTATTCAGGCAACTTTATTCCATCCAGCTAAAACTCTAAGCTATACATATACTCCCTGCTCAAACTGAAATAAAATAGTCTGATGACATATTTGGGGAAATCCCGTATGATAATATGCGTATGCCTTGTATGTGTGTGGGTCGAAAGGATGATCTTTAAAAGGTTTCTGTGAACCTGTATTGTTATAGTAAGCATTGGTAGGCGAGGGGTTGCGTGACTGCAGCAGACTCATTTGTGACCTCAGAAAAGTGGTTATGAAAGTGATCTCTTGATCAGAGGAATAGAGCTCTGCTGCCTGCCAGACCAGCAAGGCAGAAATGAGCCTCCTCCCTGCAAATCTGCCCCGGCAGGAGAAAAAACCTTCCTCTCTTGGATGCAGCATAGCGATTCCTCTGAAAAGTACTGGGGCTTAAAACAAAGTGGGCTCTAGAGGATACATTTGCTCCAGTTAGCTTTCACATTTTTTAAGAACGTGTGCAAAAGCATCTTTGCTTTTTTGCAATTTGCAGTTTCCATTTTCTGCCTTGAACCTGCTCATATTTTCTTAGCGTAGTGCTAACAAGCCTCATTTCAGTGGTTGTTGGACTGACTCTGACAGTATGCCACAGCCTATATCTGGTGAAGATCATATTGTAACTGGTGAAAAAACAATATAAACTCATGTTTATGTCACACAATGAGTGTTAGACAGATCTGATGCGTCAGTAAGTAAGAAATCACTGATTTTCATCCAGAGGACCTTGACAGAATAAGAAGCACTAGAAGTAATGTATGTATAATAATTCTTTTTATACGCACTATTCACCTAGTATTGATCACTCAGTGAAAGCTGCAATTTGCTATAATTGCCGAGAGAGCCAAAGCTACAATCCTATGTGTTTCATGAGTATGATTCTTGTCCTTATCCCATAAGGAATACTAGTTCTTTCTTTGGTAACTTGCTATAAGTGAATGCAGTAGGCACCTTCATTAGAGTCAGATTTGCCTGTTCAAGTTAATAACACATATTCAGAAGAGTTGAAACCACAGAAAGGGTTATATTTTATTAGCTAGGACTTTGTTTCTGAAATACAGAACATTGGCTGTTCCTTATCTTCACATGGGACAAGTCTGATAAGAACTCTGTGCCTGCCTTTTAATTTTATCACGATATCTACATAATCTCTGCTTTTAAAAATTGAAAAGCAAATCAAAGCAGGGACATAATTTACAGTCTTAGAGCATTCAACTACTACCTTTCCTGCCTTTAGTAAAAGCAGTATTTTTTATTGTGCTTAGAAAATTTGAAGGTCCTAATTCTGGTTGTTGACCTAGGGACTGTGGCACTTTTTAAAAAGACTTAATTTCTCTAGTTCTAAGGGGGAGAGAACATGTAAACCCACTACTAACCTGCCTAGGGTCATTAGAATCTGCCTGGCGTCTTCTGAGCATGAAATCTGGCTGTCAAAAAAAGCAAGGCAAAACCTTGGTGAGGAAGTGAAAAATAAAGATTTGTGTAGTAATTAAATATATCGTGTGCATGCATTTTCTGCTTCTGCAGAAGGTTCCTGTTCTGCAAAGCAATTTATTTTTGGACAAACCATAATGTCTTCTCTGCAAGCCCTCTGTCTTACAAGGGATTCCAATTGAGAACAAAGCCCATCTGGTTGGATAGCTTTGAGGGACTAGTCTTTAAATGCATACATTAAAAGACTTAGTGTGCATAAAAACACATTTAACAGATCCAGGAATTGCAGCATTATCAGTCTAGGGTTCTGGCAGTTCAGTTTGTTACTTCTGTTGTTGGATAGTTCTTCATTTCGAGCTTTTAGGTAAGATTGTCATACTACCGGTTTTCTTCAGCATTCTAAAAGGTTCTGGAATATAGTTCAGTGTTTCAAAATCAGCCTGAAAATTGATTCTGATACATTTTTTTTTAAGAACTTTTAGATATTGCTCCTGATGTGTCATTTGCCTGTATCTTGTCTCAGCACGGTTTTTACTTCCTGAAGCAGAAAAGCCGAAGCTCAAGGACCTTCTCTCAGGCGTATTTTTCCCACAGCTCGTTAGGTTCATGTAACCTCTCAAGGCTTCCTGTAGTCCATCTCATCACGGCAGCCTCTCCAGACAGCAAAGACCAAAGCAAAGCAGCTCTGCCTTAGAAAGAGAGTGCCCTGTTCCATGGGGTGTGTGTGTTTATTGGTGGTTGTGCAGCAGTGTGCTGTGATATCCAGCTGACTTAAAGGCACAGATTCTCGTATTTCCCCTATCAAGTGCATTTGCTTATTTAAAGTACACTGGAAAGCATATGTGTCTTTGCCTTTAATATTGCATACAGTATGGCTGCTATATAAAGCAGATATTAAATAATTGCTCTTATGATATTTCTGACTCTAAAACTGTTGGATCCAGATTTGGTTTTCTGGGTAACATATGCACATCCTGTGCACTAAGGTCTCAGTGTGAGTATTTTTGATGCAGTGTTTATTTCGTCTTAAAGGTTTCCTTTATCCTCTCCAGATCGTGTGCATTAGCTATTTTTAAACAGTCTCCTGGATGATATACTGGCCTACTGACACATGCTCTTTCAACTCTCTTCTAAGGGATACTGACTTAAATTCTCCTTGGAGCTAGCAGGTGTGAATTTAGCCTGTGCCTTTCTGTGCAGAATGCTGCAAACAAAATTATGAAGGCACAAGGATGTTATAAAAGCACTAGAAATTGAGGAGTGGAAGCTCAGTGTGAAACATAGGCCTGGAAGAGAGGTTATCAAATCCAAAAAGGCCAGCAAAGATTGTGCAAATCTCAAATAAGTTAGTCATTGTCAGGTTGCTTTAATCAAGAAGGGGGGAAAATACTTTCTTGTGCACTTTACCAGTTGCATTTATTTTCACACTTGGTTTTTGATTTGATTTCATCCTTTGGGGATTGATTGCTAAATGTTCTAAACTACATATCTAAATTGAAGAGGGTAAAATGGTGCACATCTTCTGTGGCCAAAAAATGTTCTGATATTCTCAAGGTAAATCTGTTATCAGGATGTCATTGCATTTCTTCTGTAAGATGCAATTCTTACAGTTGCCTTTTCAAAGTGGGAAAGATTCCAGTAGACTGCAGTGGCTTACTTAAGAACAGCTTTTCTGTTAGCTGTCTTTTCAGTAAAAATGGTTGCATTACGTATGTTTCTGAAAAATATTTCAGACTCAAATTTATTTCAATAGGCTGTTTATCATTAAAGAATTTTTTTGTTGTTGTTTGGATGCAATGATTAGTCACAAGCTGGTCTTTCATCATATGTTTAAATTTAGCCACATATAGGCTTTCTCATAAGGTTCTGATTTTTCTTATTGTCACTTCTGTGATATACTTTGTTTCACGTCACAGATGCTGCTCTTGTTCATCTGTTGTTTATTTTCTGTCTGCAACAAATTTTGTGGACAAGGTCGTGGCATTGCAGTAAGAGTAAAACAACATAAGAGGTGCACTACTGTGTCACACCAGTGGTCCCTCTCATCCGGTATTCTCACCTCCAAAATTCATGTCTTTTATCTACTTTAAAGCATTCTTGTCCTGGTGTTACCAGGCACTTCACAGCCCTCATATTGTGGTGTTTGGTGAACAGCAGTTTTGCATTCAATTCGTCCATTTACAGTTTTGTAAACCTCTTTGTTACATCTCCTCTCATGCTACTCTGTAAAGTCATGGGTATTGAAGCCTCTCAAAGGGCAACTGCCTCTGCTGTGGACACCAACGTCCATTGTTGTATTATTTTCCAGAATCAATCCTGGAAAAATTGCCTAATGACAATGAAATACTATGACCCATATCAAAAGAGGACTTCACTCTTGGCCATAGAGAAAAGAAATGCTGGGAATTCAGAGGATACAGAGAACACAGTTTTTAAAATATACCTGGACAAGGGAAAAGATGAACAGCTATTCAGCCAAGAAGCCATTATGCAGGACATTTAGGCCACCTGCTCCATGGGTCCTAGAATCAATGTGTTCTGATGTGCAGTTCCTCTGAATATGTATATATATATCACAATTTGCGGGATTTGCCAAGATCCCACTCAAGCAATCAGGATGCAACAGGTCAGAACACGCTGCAAGACGCTTAAGGTGCACGTGAATTAGTTTGGATAAGTCATGAATGAAAAGTAAAGTTACATTTATTTGTACATTCTGAGGTCCTTAACTCTGGAACTAACTGATGTTAAGCAGGCTTTCTCAGTACAGAATAGTTCTCTTAAATTTATTTTTTTCTACTGTAAACTTATGCTATGTATCGATTCTGATTAATGGACATGTAATTTACAAACTTAAGGGGCAAGGCATTTGTTGGAATCATCTTAATTTTTGTGAGGGATGTGGGTATTGATTTGAAAGTGGACTGCACTTTTTCTAGATTTCCTAGTTGATGACTTTTTGTAGTTTGATGGAATAACCCATTTTTTTTTACTTTTTATGTGTTTATTCAAAAGGGTGTGAGTAAATACACACTCAGACAAGCTAATGTATTACAGCTTAATTGAAGAATGGAATAGTACACAGATAAAATTAAGGCCCTAGGACTGAACCTATAAATCAATAAGTTTCCATCATCAAATCATTGTATTTAATGTAGTAGGCAATGAAATGGAATTGTGAAGACAAACAGAAAGATTGTTACTTGGAATAAGTCTTACATCTTGGGATAATTTCAGAGGACTTCATGTCTTCAGCAGTCTTATAGCCAGTATAGTCTACCAAACCAACTGATAACACAAATATTTACTCACAGTGATGCAAACAAATCTCTAAAATATCTCTTTGCCAATGCACAATGTGGGGTTGTCTGTTGGGTAGATCATCTGTTGAGTCACATGAAGTGAGAAAGGTTGCAACAGTAAGCTACAGAGAAGAAATGTACTTTCTAGACAAGTTCTTTTGAGCCTGTTGTTTGTATAATTAGCTTGCAAGTTGGTCTCATGTGGAGACACAGCTTTTCCTTGGATCTGTGATTCCTCAGAAATTCTGAGATGAGGGAGGTGTTACAGTCCCAGACTACATAAAAATGTGACATACAAGTGTGATTTCTTGTGAGCCAGTTCTGTGAGGTACAGAAGTAGAAACCATCAAAAAACACTATATAAGAGGAGCTAATAACTTATTTTGCATATTCTCCATATACACAAACTTTTTATGACACCTACTTTTCCATTCTCAGGGTTTCTTAAAACATTCTACATATTTTTTAAACCAAGAATTGTGGAAACAGAACTTACCCTAGTGCTCATTCACCTACAATATTAAGCAGCTCTTTACCTTACCAAATTGATCCTGCTTGTAGAACAATGAAAGTGTTCCTGGAGGGAATGTGAAATGTCCATTACCGGAGATACTCAAAAATCCTGAGCAGCCTGCCTGACTGAAGTTAGTTCTGTTTTGATCAGGGTGAGGTGGACCAGATGACCTTCAAAGATCCCTTCCAACCTACAACTTCCTAAGTATTTTTGATTCCCTATCTTGACTCAATTAACAGACCTGAGTTCCCCACAGGTAAAACACTTTCCTAAAGCTTGAGCACTGCAGCACAACTGAACATTCGCAGGCAATTGTTTTCAGTTTCTCAGCTTGCCTCATCTGCCTTGTATTTTCCAGAAGCACATAGACCTCTTTTGCACATGCAAACCCCC